>CM018033.1:41426304-42026304 GCA_008638375.1 Nyssa sinensis
TTTGATTCGGATGAAGTAGAGACCGTTAGTACCGGTTCTGGAAGAGTTCTGAATTCTTCGGTTTCAACGGTGTCAAAGCTTCCGAGTCTTACTGTGAAAGAAAAGAAAGAGCTGGCTTCTTATGCCCACAGCCTTGGAAAAAAGCTCAAGAGTCAACAGGTTGGTAAGTCGGGGGTCACTGATTCGGTTGTGACGGCGTTGATTGAAACCCTAGAAGCCAATGAACTCCTCAAGGTATAACTATATGCCAAAATTTGTTATAGAAACTTTAGTTTTGGTTAACAATTGTGGATTTAATGTGCATTGTAGGATTTAGGGTTTTGTTATAAATTTATAATCTTGGACCATATCACAAGTTGGCATTATGCAATATGCTCAAGTTTGTTGCTTTTGAGTTTTATTTTTTACCTTTGAGTGTGCAATTTGCTGTCGCTGCCTGTAACTTCGAATTCAAATTGGGAAGTCCAATTCCTGGTCTATTATTTATTTATTGGATACTGGTGGACCAATGGTTTCGAAATGAAATTAACTTCTTTAAAGTAATTCAACTCAAATTCAATCTTGGACCAACACGGCATTACTCTTAATTCTAATATAAAATATAAATGGTGGTTGTGTTGAATAATGAGAATTAATTCTTTCCAATGGTAGGTACATAGTGTTAAGTTGTCCTGAAACAAAATTTGAAAGTTCTGGTGGAAAGTGGAAGTGAAGATGTTGAGAATCTTGAGATGGATAGCTTATTTAAGGAATAAGATGGATGGCTTTGTGGAATTTTTAAGGGTGGTGCCGATCAGGGACATGGAGAGGGGAAGTTTCCTAGGATGGATAATGTGCATAAAAATTTCAATGAATGCACACATAAGGACGAGTAATTTGATTCAGTTTGAAGTTTTGATGGTGCCACATGGGTAAGAGGAAGGCCGTGAAAGAATGTGAGTCAAGACAGCGGGAAACAGACAGTACCATTTGTGATATAATGGTTGAGGATAAAATATGGACACATGTAATCAACATCTAGTAGTCGGTATTTTAAAGCTTTGTTGAGTGCTAAGTAGCACTGAAATGGACATGCGGTACGGATACGATGACATGACAAATCCTTAAAAAGAAGGACATAGACACAACAAAGATAGGACAATATATACATATAATGTAAATATAATTTCTAAATTCTATACTAAAGGTTGCAAGATGTGAAAAATGAAACTCAACAAATATTATAAAGATTATTATGTTATATATACTAAGATTTTTATAGTATCTATACTAGTACTCCCTTACTATTTCTTTATCTTTCAAATCTTATAAAAGTCCTCATTGCAGGTTCTTGTGACAGCCCTGTGCAGTGTGTTAAATTTTCTTTGCAAAAGAAAAGGTAGGATTTTACATGCTTCATAATAAGATGTGTTTGTAATGTATTTGGGAGTTTATGACATGTTGGCCAAGATAGGTACATCCACAAGGTGTCAGACATGTATCTAAGAGCGTCCATTAAGTGTTGGCGTTCAATCTGTGTCGGACATGGCACCTTTGTTGAAGTGTTCGTGCTTCTTACGTTCAGTATTCCCTTCTAGTTACTTTTCTGATGGTACTTGTTTATCACATTCAGTTCTCAAGCAATTATTTTAGCGGTAGCTTGTCTGATGATACTTGATTATCACATTCAGTTCTTAAGGCATCAAGTTAGTGATAGTGGCCTTTTGTGTTGTTTTTTTATGGAAGGAGATCTTTATGAAAAAAATTTGGCGACAAAGAATTCCAACTTCCTCTATGCATCTTTTCTGTACTGTACACTGATCTAATTTTGCATCAGAAGTGGGGAATTTGGACTGTGGTTAACATATCTTCTATTTGTATTATATGATATGGCATGTAAAGCTATTTCAATAGGTATGATGTGGAACTATGGAAGTTGAGAGATGAGGGAGTTTGTCTTATATTGGTCCCATTAGCATATGCATTTGCATATTGGGATTTGAACGAGCTGGATAGTTGTTTAGGATCTAAGTGCTACAGTCAGTGTCAATTATCAATTATTATTATTTATTGGACATTCTGTTTGTTTGTTTTTATTTTTTGTTTTTAAATCATTGGGATTGTAAATTTTGACACACAAGTGGTGGTTGTTACTTTGTTCTTGTGGGTGGTGGGGGAACGTGTATTTCATTACTTTTAGCTTTAAAAGAGGGGCATGAATAAATATTTTTAAGAGTGATAAACTTTTTTCATTAAAAAATGTGCGTTATATATAATTTAAACTATAAGAAGGCTCCTAAAATTCTTTTTTATTACTAAACTTAATGTTACTAATAAATTTTTATTATATATATGCATGTGTATTTTTTTATTCTAATAATTAATATTATATAAGAATTTTTTCAATTTTTTTTTCATTATTAGGTAATTGAATTATTAGTAATTCACCGTAGAATGAAGTTGGTTCCTCAAAGAGCTATTCTTTAATAGAGATTAGTAAGTTATTGAATGTTAATTATTAGAGGGTCAACTAAGTTATGTTTCCCGTTTCAATTATGTAAACAATCTGGTGTTCTGGCCTGATTCTAATTGTTAAAACTTGTAAACAGCTAAAAGTACATGGCACCTGTCCAGGGGAGCTGGATGATGTGGTAAAGCAATTAGAGGAAGCAACTGGATCAGTGGTTGTTGGTCAGATTGGTCGGACTGTAATTCTTTACAGGCCAAGCATGACCAAGTTGAAGGCAGAGGAGAAAAAGCAGGAGGCTCGGAGAGCTTTTGTGAGAAAACGTTCAGCAGTGAAACCCTCATTTCAGGTTATATATGCCTTTCTGTTCTTTTAAAACAAAATTTTTTTGTCTAGAATACACCTGTAGATATATTTTGTTTAACAGAACATGGTTGGAGCCTATTATTGAATTCCTTCTCTATTTGGAAATGCAGAAGAAAGAACAAGTACCAAAACTATATGGCCGTGGTCGTCGTGAAAGTAGCAGATTTTGAGTCATATGACTCGTATCATTGTCTGGCACTATTTTTTTATGATGAGCGGCTGCGGCGCTTCCATGTGTTCCTGTGGCTCTGGCTGTTTTTTTTGAAGTGAATATAAATGGGGCATACTTATTTTGCATCTGTGGTGAAAAACTCAATTCCATGTTTTATAAGAACTTGAAGATGAGTGAAGTGATCCGAAAGAATCAAGAATATTGTCGAAGCAAGATAGCATGCTTTTGTTTGACAAAACTGAGGAAAATGACTTGAAGCCAACTTTAGGAGTATGGCATTAGGATGATGATTTTGTAATGTTTCTTTATAGCAGCAAGATTGGCGAAGGAGTATGTTTTGTTTGGTTTAAAATTGGCAATCATGATAGGAATAACAAATTTGTGAATGCAAATGAGTTTGATCCTCTGATTATCTATTCTCCTCGAGATTGTATGCAAATGAGTTCTGTTTCAGATTAAATTTTTTCCTTATTTAGTTTTTCTCAATGGGTTTGTGTGGTGCATGTATGAGGAGTTGCAAGTTTTTTCAAATCTTATAAATCCAAACGACTTTTAAACTTATTGTCTGGGTGCATGCACTTTTTAAAATCGCATTTTTAAAAGATGATTTTGAAACTTTTAACTTAAAGATTTGATTCTGTTAAAAAATTAGCTTCATGGTTGTAATTTTAGAAATTATACCATTTTGAGAAATAAGTTAAAACTGCCCTAAGTGGAGTAGAAAAGTTTTCAAGAGACTTGCATGGGGTCAAAAACTCCCTGTATTAGTTTTGTGACTCGGAAGTCCACAGAGGAGGTTGTAAGTTTCAGTGACGTGGCTGTGGCACACCTCCAGTACCATCAAAATTTCCTCAAATATTAGCTGCAAGAAAATTAAAATTGCAGGGGCTGGACGTATATCTAAGGTGTTTGCTTCAATCACAATGCCTTCACTTTCACGTGTAGCATGCTTTCAGAAAACGGATAACATATTGCCAGATTGCAGGGATCGTGCTTTCAGTAGTACTTTTAACAGTGTATGCTGATCATAACGAATGCTTTGGAACAAATAATATCAAATGAAACCAAATACATGGAGAGGGAGAACTTTCCTATTGAATACAGGAGCTTATGTTCTTAAGCAATTATACTACTGTAAAAAATTATAATTTGCTGCGAGAACAACAGATTACATCTTGTTGTAGTCTGTAGCTCACACAATTCAGCCTTATTGAGGTTTCAAAGAATAATGACAACTTGATCTTTAGCAGCTCGAATACAGAGGCATGTGCCAATTTTGTGATATACTTGAATAGACTTGTAGTCCAGAAGCAAAAAATTTGCATCCTCAACAACACCTTAAGATTTTGTAATCAGTTTTATGTTTTGACATAGGATCCAACATTATGCAGCACTCAGCTTCTCTAATTGATACCGGGTCAAATCTTTTGACTGAAGTACTCCATCAGGTGAAATGAGGCGCCGTAGAGCAATAAAAAATCGACTCTGAAGAGAAAAACCAAAAAAAAAACAAAAATGTACATTCAGACAAGTTCAAATAGAATATATTGGTATGAGTGCTGGGGATGTTTCATTTACCCATTGAAATCCTACAAGGGCAAACCAGCAACCTGACAAATCATATCCTCTACTGCTTACAAACTGGTAACAAGAAAAAGTAGAGCGCGTTGTTAAAAGCATGAAGGTATAACTTTGAGATATATGTTACACTTTTGACACAGGATTTAGGTATACTCAATTATCAATAACCGCTCTGTTTGAATAGAGGGACATCAAGCAACCAAGAAATAAAAATAATATGATGCTAGGTACCGGAAAATAAATCTCATACCATTAGGAAGAGTGTGCCCAAAGAAAAGCATCCACTCATTGATATGCTAATAAATTTAAGATCCCTTCCAGCCTGCACAAGCAAATAACAGAAATCCTGATTCTAAAACACAGGTTTCAGCATATTGTTATGCAAATAAAGGCTTATTCTAGAGGAAGCTGGGATTATATAAAGGAAGCTTGCAAATTTGCAAGAGAAGTTTCTAAGGAACAGGAGCTGATCTGGAATTCACAGCAGATTATATATACACCATAGGACAATGGGAGAAAATAAAATTCAGCTAACATAGATTTCAGATGCTGACAGATTTGCATCTGCACAGGTTAGAAGATTTTCTCCCTTAAACAAAGAAGTAAAATTGTAATGAGGATCTAGAGTGAATTGACACATTGAATAAATGTATCATGGACACCATTCTCCAAAAAAATTTGGATCAACAAACAAGAAAAGAAAAAAAAAATATTTATATATATATATATATATATATATATAGAGAGAGAGAGAGAGAGAGAGAGAGAGAGAAATTCCATTCAAGTCGACAACATACCAACAATGTCCCCTCAAGGCTATGAACACAGGGTGTTATACACAATGCAAGGAAGTATGGAATCAACACTTTGTGCACCTGCATGGACAAATAAAGACTCAAATATAAAATAAAAAAATCAGAAAATAATCACACTTCTGTATTAACAGAAGTATGAAAAAAATGTTATTCATCCACAGAGTACTTGCACTTTATTGAATGCAAAACATATACAACATGCATATGTTCATATGCCCCAGACACAATTAAAGATACAATAATAGTCTTCTAGTTTGCATATACATGGCTTATTTGTGAATTCTTCCTAAAATTTTGAAAATACAAAGCAAAATGCAGTAGAGTCATTCTTCTAATAATTAATATTTAACAAGTTAATAATTCTAATAATTAATATTTTTTTGAGGAACCAACTTGGTTCTTTGGTGGATAATTAACAATTCTATTACTTAATAACAAAATCATTTTTTGAACAAATCTAATTAAATTATTAATTATTGGAATGGAAAATACATATATGTACATATATGATAATATATCATAGTATGACGTGTGCCATGTTTTAGCAAATAAATACAATATTCAATATTTGATAAAGACATAAGAAGATTTTTTATATATTTCAAATTGGATAACAATATGCATCTTTACTTACTCCCCCCCCCCCAAAAAAAAAGTATCTGTGTGTAAAGATATTAAAACATACTTGAAAAAATATATATAATTTTCTTTTTAAACAGATTAATGCTTGTGGAAGTTTAGTCAATCTATAAATATTAGAGCAACTTAGTACTTAATATAATTTTGCATCTCCTAGGATTATTAAGTATTAGAGGGCTAACTGTAATCCACTGATCAGCACTGAAATGGCTCAGGTTTTTCAAGATTAAAATAGTATCGACAACACTGAATAGTGATAACTCAAAATAATGAACCAGTTGGAGTTGCCAAAATCCCAATCAAGCAGCACGAGCTACATGTTCAAAGCTGCAAAAATTGGGAAATATTTGTATTTCTCACTACAGAACAATACACTTTGCACGGGGTTCTTTCCTTATTAATGTACCAAAATGACAAAAAAAAGGATATATGGATGCTTTTAAAGCTTACAAATAAGCTTTTGAACTGGAAAAAAGAGAACTAACCTCCTGTATGACCGCAGGATCAGGTGAAAAAACTTTGGGGAACAACCAGGGAACAGATGTTCCAATAGACCCTAATATCAATCCACTTAAAGCTCCAATGATCAGCAATGATTTTAACAGCAGACGAGCCTGTTTGTTATTGTCAACCTTTCAGAACATTGTTTGCATACAGAAATCATGTAGAGCCAGATTCGCAACTAGTAATTTATAATCAGTATTAATAATAATTATAAAGAACATATACATCAACATTGTCAAAGAAACAAAAAGAAATCTACACAAACTTGTACTACGACTAATATACATATAAATTTTTTTTGATTAGTAGATACATACATATAATATTTATATATAAACATGGCTAACCTTTGCCAAGCTTTGATTAACTCCATGCATCAATTCAGGCATAAATGATTGAGCAGTTTGAGAGAGAGGTTCACCCCATACTGTACACATGCTGTACATTTGAATCATGATCTAAAATAAATGGCAATTTGTCAGGGTACAAGTCCATCAGTTCTTTACTTATAGAAAGTAAGAGCAGAGAAGAAAAAACTAATTGGGGGAATATGAGTATGAGAAAAACTGACCTGATGAGCAGCAACAGTGTGTGTGCCCATAGATGTAGCAAAATATACAATGAGAGAGTAAAATGCCACCTAGACCTCCAATGTGTCAGATGAAGAGTATAATCACGTTTGAGCAGATAGAGAATCGAGTGAAGCATCACAAACCTTTGACATCATTGTTACAAACACAGGAGCAGAAAGCATGAATATTTGCAGAAGCTCTCTGGATGATGGGAGAGAGATGGAGAAGGCATTATATCCTTTCTTGTTCAGATCTTCAACCATCATATAAGCTGCAATGACCTAAAAATTGTCATTAAGCAACAATACTAAAATAAAGGAAGTGTGTGCCAACTTGGATACAGTGAGAATGCATCAAGGAGATATGATAAAGAGTGTGAAATTATGTACAGAATAAATAGAAATGTTTGTTCAGCATACTTGTGACACCATTGTTGCCCATGCTGCTCCAGCAATGCCATAGCCTAAGAATGTGCATAGGACAACATCACCAATTCCATTTACAGCACTAGCAACTGCCAAAGCCTTCAAAGGTCCCCATGAATCCTTCATGCCAAGACTGTGCACCAGAAGGATCAAAATTCAGCTTGAATAACTTTCATGAGTTCATCAATTCAGCAATAGAACAACTCTGTTATAAATTACTCCTATAGCACTATAGCATTTTTAAACAGGGAGATGCAGAATCCAGAACTATTTAATGTATAAAGTACACCAGGCCCATTCCTCCTTTAAGACGGGCGCAGAATCCATGATTCATCAATGTCTGAACTTTAAAGTGCATGGGCCCCTTCCTCTTTAAGATAGGTTAATTAGCAGTAGCTATATGTCTGCCAAAATTCCAGCTAACGCAAGAATAGAACTTAAATACTTTGCCTAGGAAAAAGGTTCTACTGTCAAATAAAGATGTCCAGCACCAAAGACATTTGCAATGAGAAGTCTTATCACTTCATATCTAACAAAAATAATACAATAGCTTTTACATGCCAAGTTCTTGTGACCTATAAGATAAATTCCATCACAGGAAAAAATATATATTGAGAAAAAGGCATTTGCAACACCATAGAGGCACTGCACTGACAAAGCTCATGACCAAAAGTTTGGCAAGAGTAATATAGTGGTTCTTATAAAGCGGGTACACACATCCACACATACCTGCATTCGTATATCAAGCATTAACATCAAGAAAATAGATAAAATCTCTGTTACTAGATAAAAAAGTAACCAAATATCACCACTCATGAGTCACGATAATTCTCAACACCCCCTCTCATTGATAGGGATGATGATCACAATCAACTTGCCAACCCCTCACCCCCCGCGGGGGGTTGTGGGTAAGTATACCACTAATTTTTCTAACAAACACAATCAACTTCACAAGTTGTGAACTATGATTCAACGATATATGATTGCTGAATGAAGATAGTTGGTACTGTTCCCCCTTTACTATTATCGTCATAAGTAAAAAATGTGCTACTTAGACCCATTTTATAAAAGAAGGCATTCTTTGCCTTATTAACAACCAACTATTCTAAAAGCTTAATTTGCTAGAGAAGGGAAACCGCAATATAGGTAACACTCCTCACGTGTGGCCTCTCATGAATGAGTCATCCATGTGAAATTACACATTACTGCAATGAGATACCATGCTAACCAATTACTTTAAAAGCTTAAGCTATATTAGCAAGGGTTATGAAAATAAATGACATCCCTCTACACCAACAAAATGGCATCAAATGTCTCTACATAAGAAGATATTCTTCACACAAGAAACCAAGCATTATTAGACCGAAAGGTAACCCAAGCCATAAGCATATTAATGTAAACAACAAATTCCACAAGGACATAACGCTATTACTTTGTTACATGATGAGAAAAGGAAGAAAAACTATAGCAGCATGTGAAGAATGCTATAAGATTGACAATGGCAACAACAAAAATTAGGGGTTCTTCCTCTTATGTTCACAACCTGACAACTAGACTTCCTCAGAACTCGGTGATTTTTTGTTTTCTATCTAGTGGAAAAATTTTTAATCTAGCAACAAAGGCAACGAAGAAGACAATTGAGTGGGGGCCAATGCAGCTCCCATGTAGATTGAGCAAGGGAACTCAAAATAAAATAATTTAGCTAGCATTCAGAGAGCACCAGCGATTTGATGAAAATCCTCCGAGAAAATGATAGAAGTCACATGCAAGATTTACAAGGGTAAAGAAGATTTACAAGACATAAAAGAATGAGTGAAGACAATATATAGAGAGAAATATAAATAATAAAAAAACCATTAAACTATGAGAAATATTAGGTCCACTGGTAGAGAAATATGATGAAAGACAATTGGCAGAAGCAAAGCAAAATCAAGGCTATTGTATAGACTACAAACCTAACTCTTAAAGCCAACTAAATATTCAGACCTATTCAGCAAGTAGACTCTTAACTAAGGGAACTCATCTCTATGTAAGCCACGGAATGGATAATCTCCAGCCAATTGTTTAAAAATTGTGCCACATCATGTTTATGAGAAATTCCAGTCAGATCAAACCACGTAATGGCTAACCCACAATTCATCCAATGCTGCTGTTTAAGTATGGCAAGCCTTAACAAGAACTTGTCACATTTTTAACGTCTTGGTTCACACTTCGCAACATTATCCACCAAATGCTCCAGCTGCCTACATCGCCATCTGTGCCTTCACTGTCATTTGCCAGTACCATTGCTGCGGCCATCAGCCATCCATCTCTGTTGCAAGCATATTCTGAGCTTTGGAGACATGGCAATGGTAGCTCTCAGAGGTGAAGATGGTGTTATGGGTAACAATAAAAGTTTCTACAGTAAGAGTGTTAGAGGTGGTGAACTAACAGGCGAGAGAAACAGAGAGAAGGTTGATTTTTCTGCTGGCTTGATGATTATGGAGGATGTGAAGGGGTTGTTGCAGGGAACAAAGATGCGATGGATCAGTGGTGTAAGGGAGAGGGGAGAGAAGAAACCTAACAATACTTTTTAAGATTAAAAAAAACTATTTTTTCTCCTAAATGGCATCACTTGGAATCTAATTAACATTCTTTAGTAAAATAGACAGGTCTTTTCCATAGATTTGGGACAGAAAGGAGCTAGACCCCTTACCTAATCTAATCCACCCACATCTTATCAAATCAAGAACAATGTTATTTATTTAATTTATTTTTTTAATAGGTAAATCTCACACACACATACACTTTGTCCCTTAAAGGGACTTGAACCAAGCTAGAACTTGTTGGTAATCAAGAAGAATGTTATTGTATAACACAAAGCACCATAACCCAATACAACTACTCATGATCATCGTTTATGCTCAACACACCCCAAAAGGACATTTAATTAATGTCACAGGAACATATTTGCACCTTGCACTTTGAGCAACCCACCCAACAAGCACTGCAGGCCACGCTAAGCCTCGAATCTACCAACAAAAAAAAAAAAGATTCCATTCAAATGAACAATCATTGAAACAAATTAAGCAAAGGAAAATATCATAATAACGACTAAGGAAAGGAATCAGGCATAATCAATAATGCACACAGATTACCTATTAAAAATGAATACACATGGATAACATAATCAATAATGCACACAGATAACCAACGGCTGCTATATGATTTTTTTTTTTTGTGTGTGTGTGTGTGTGTGTGGGGGGGGGGGGGGGGGGGGGGTGTTTAGTTTTACTTGATTCTGCAGGAAAGTCCCATAAAATCTAAAGCATTGGCCCCCCAATAATATTTGTTATTCTTACACGAGCCCCCGATATATACCAGAGGGGTTGAATCATAATATCATACAATATTTATATATCCAAAAAAAAGGGATGAGAGAAGAGGAAACAGGATGACAGTCCTTAGGGTGTGGTCCTCATTCCAGTTTATGGGGTTAGCTTTGGGAGAGGCCAAACTCTGTTTGATATTTCAAGAATTTTGAGAGTGAATCTAAAGGACATAGAACTCTTCAGTATCTACAACTTCAATTATTCTTACAAGTGGTGCACGAAAGTTACTGAATTCAGTCAGGCAATTAAGTTTTTTTCAAACTCCCTCTTTGATTTTTTTCATTCTCTTTTTGCATGCTTTTCCAATTTATGATCAAAACAAGATTACAAAATAGGTCTCTTGGTTGCTGATCTAGAGTTCTAAGCCCCATTTTTTTTTATAACTAAGATACACACACACACTTTTTCCCCATTTGGGACTCGAACCCTCAACCTTCTCTTTGGGAGGTGGAGGAGATACCACTCAAGTAAGTTCTAAAAAAAATGCACATGGGTAACAAACTTGTCCAAGAATAACAAGAATGGAAGGAAGGGACAAAAATTTTACCACCAAACCAAGTGCCAACCCTATTGCTGGAAAGTGATTTATTGTGCAATAAAGAAGAGTAATAACCAAAGTGATAAATCACAGTAATCATCACCACCATCCCAATTAGAAATTATAACCTATTAAAGATTTTCCAGGATATCAAATTCAAAGACCAACTTCTCTTGGCATACAAGTTAGTGTCACAAAAACACAATTAAACCTTCCCTACAAAGTGTGTTGAAACCATAAATAGGATCCATATGCAAAAATTGCTTTCATGCATCAAATTATGTCATGTAATGAAGGTAGTCGATAATATCCATGTGATAAAACGCAAAAACAACTGAAAGCTACTGAAATTTTCAGAAAGCATCCTATATAATGGTCATTCTTCTCTTTTCCAGAAGCATTTAAGGTTAATTTCTAACAAACTAGAAGGAATATAAACCATGTGAACTCTAAGAATAACCAAAAATGATGTCAGAGAAAATAACATAAAAAAAGATTATTTAATGGCAAATGAACCTGAACATATGTGTTTGCCGCAGGTATGATATGTGCATTCTTTGACCCAGTAAAAGCTGGAAAATGTGATATTAGCAAATTTGTCAGTCAATGGAGAGCATTTGCAAATGATGAAAACATAAAAGATGAATGTCACTTCAATTATGATCAAGCTTTCTTCAAATACATTGTATGAAAATAACCTAATCCTCAACGAGTCTTTATTTACCAGTTAGTGCCCATGCACCCAGGAAATTTGTAAAGAAAAGCATCAACACACCACAAGTCAACCCAACAGAGAGCAAGATAGATATCTGGTGCTGCACTTCATCCTTATCCTGCACCATCATTGACTAGTCAAACAGTGCGAGAAAGGAGTATGTATTAACTGATTTTTTAAATTATAATGTGACCACAAAACTCATAATTCTCGGAACTACACCTAAAGAAGATCAATTTAGAGAAGATGTTTAGACAAATAAATCAATGCGCTCAAAAATAAAGAAACATGAAACATGAGTGTAAAATCCCCACAATACATGCTAAACAAAAAAGTATCAAATAATTTTTATTAGTATATAAATGATAGATATTTGCTCTGTTTTTGTATAAGCAGTACGAAGGACTCAAAATGATGTCTGAAAGTCCCTCTCAACAATTCCTTGAGCATAGAGTTCATGCACGCTCATATTTGCTTTTTTGATTGGTGAATCAGCTTTGAGAAATGAAAACTTTTTTTTTAAACCACATAATATGTAGATCAATTGATTAGGAAAAGTAGTCAAACAATGTTGGTAGATATATGTTAGTAATGATTGGTTTGCAGCTTGGGCTGCAGCCTTTTTTGAGGCACATTCCACGTTTCTGCTGAAATCAGTTGACGGCTATGGCGATGAGCCGACTGCTTGTGCACCACAACTCTAAAATCTGATTGCCCAGCCTGCAACTTAGATAGTGACCTACTCCAACCCAAAGCTGAAGCCATGGCTTGAAGAGTAAGATGTCCAATATCTGGGTCTGCTCTGCTCAGCCGGACATGGTGTTGTCCACATATATTAGGCCGTTTATGGACTCTTATCATAAAAATTGGACATCTCACAAACAGAAACTGGGCTTAGTCAATTAATCAAGTTCAGTCTAAATTACAAATGGGATTTTCTTTCATAAAGATCTCTTTCCAATTAAAAAGGCTTACTGACGTAACAAAAAGACAATAGAAAACAACAAAGCAAACAGACTGTCTACGTAGGCTTTACTTCCATGGCACTGGGATCTACTTATATTCAAAAGGAATGACCTCTGTATCAGCGAGACTTTGGCCACCTCAACCTATTCACATTGTAAATGGCCTCTTTCATAAGGCACATATTGGAAACATACTCAAAATCTCAGGAACATTGGTGGGAGGGAGGGATTTATAAAATATTACCTGGAATGTGAATCGTTATGATACGGGAGAATGGGAACGGGAACGGAAATGTAGATCGTCACTTGTTATAGAATATGGTGCGTTAGGGGTGGGCTTCTTTAGATCGCTTTGTTGGAACGAAATACGTTTATTTAGAACGTGATATACTTTTTGATTATATTTGTAATAATATTGGTATGTATATATAAACATAAAAAAATTTCAACGAATCCAAGCCATTATAAAATAAAATTCTAATGATATGTGTGTATTTTGCATGATTTTTTTGGGAACTTTCAATATTTTAGATTGGAATGCTAAATCTTGCGATCCAAATCACTAATGATCCATGTTTTGGATCGTGCGATCCCAATTCGCAATTTTCAATTTGATAAATCGCCTGTGAAAAAACGAAGCAACATACTTCAATCCCTAAAATATGATGAAAGTGATTTAAATTTTATTGATTAATTTATTAACACTATGAAAGAATATTTTAAATGCACTCAATGTCCTTAAACCATATTCCTTCTAAAGGCCCTCTGTCACAAGGAACATATTTGTAAGACCATCTACACCTCTGGACTTAATTTCCTATGAAATTAAATCAACAGTCAGAAAAGGATAGTCCAGATGCACTGGATCTATCTACTTTGTAAAGGCCCTTTTCAAATGAACATGTTCAAAGATTTCTTATATCTCTGAATTTAATGGCTGTAAAGAATTAAATCAAATTAACAAAATAAACTTGGTATAAGAATTAAGAGGAAATGGAAATTTAAATTTTTTATTTTAATGTTTTAAATAGCAAGAGACCACTCTAAGTGCCCAAATTTGTTCAACAAGCTTAAATAACAGTTTTAAGCAATCCGAAGCTCAAGAAATTCACAAATCACAATGATGAATCAAAGACAGCAATAATTCTCAGCAACTAAAAAAACTAACCTTTTTGGCAAGCGAAGTAGCAACCATATTTGAAGTAGCAATAGAAAGGAACATAAACACGTAACTAGTATTATCGCAGAATACCGTCCCTGGCCCTGCCAATACGAAACCAAAATTCAAACTTAAACCAATTCACCCTCCAAGAATTAAAATTGATGGATTTGAAGAAAAAGAAATAGATAGTTACCTAAAGCAGCAAGCTCAATTGAACTTCCTTGACCAATAACTACAGTGTCAATTAGACTCATTAACGGCCCACATATCCACAAACCAACGGCCGGCCCTGAAAATTTTACAATCTCTACCATCTGATTCCAAATGCCCTCATCTGGCGCAACAAACTGTGTTGCTTTTGTTGTTTCTTCTTCTTCTTTTTCTTCAATTAATGAAACGGAAGCACTGTTTTCAACATTTTCGTTCACGATTTCCGGTTCTTCGCCAAGTATTTCTTGCCTTTGACTAATGCAGGCAGTGACAAATTGTTTTCTCGCCGCCGGGAAATTTCCGAGACTCGATAAAATCCGACAATTGCGAAGGCGAAACGGAGAGGAGCAAAAATGGGATTGATTAAAGAAAGTTGGCGTTGTAGACAAATGTTTAAATTTAGGGTTTGGAATTGGTACGTGAGGGTGGAAAATTAGGGTTTTTACATCCATACTTCTTTGCTTAGACTTGCAGAGAGAGAGAGAGAGAGAGAGGGGTAGACGGAGGAGGAGGGAAGAGGAAATAATTTTGAAGTGAGGGAAAAGCCACGTGAAAAAGCTTCGCGGCTTATTGTTGGCTCCTCACCCGTAACTCCGTCGTCTTCG
The DNA here is from genome assembly GCA_008638375.1 of Nyssa sinensis. Classification (NCBI taxonomy): domain Eukaryota; kingdom Viridiplantae; phylum Streptophyta; class Magnoliopsida; order Cornales; family Nyssaceae; genus Nyssa; species Nyssa sinensis. Next base: position 41,441,391 of record CM018033.1, read on the forward strand.
CAAAATGAATGTTACAGACGTCCCACTGCCACCAGTTCCCAACAACCGGCGGAAATATATATATATATATATATATATATATGCTCTCCCCTGGAACTCTTTCCTTTATATATATATATATATATATATATATATGCTCTCCCCTGATTGCTTCAAAGTTCAAAGCTTGAGTGCAACTTTCAAGTTGGAACTCTTTCCTTTTTTTATATATATTTTTATTTATTTTTCTCTCTAATAGGCAATAAGAATTAAAGTCTCACCCCATCTTTATTTTGAAAACATTTAAAAAACGAAAAATGTATCAAATTGACCCCGCATTTTGACTCCTTTCCTTTGTACTTGAACTTCATTTGCGAAGATAAGAAGAACTAAATCAAACAGTACAGTGTCTGAAAGATAAGAAGAACTTCATCTAGCCAATGCTTATCACCAAAAAATACAATTGTAGGAAGAAAAAAAAATATAAAAGTAATAAATAATAACGAAAAAAAATTACAACTACCAGTTCAATAATTATAATTTGTGGTAGTGCATCCCTTGTGCCTTTTAGCCTTATTTGAATCTTCAGAAAATAATGATTGCTTGATCCTTGGCAGCTTGAATAGAAGCATGTGCCATTTCTTCCTCTGTAGTGTGGAAGTATGAAATTTGCATCCTTAACAAGACTAAGATTTTCATCATCAATTTTCAAATAGAATGACATGGAAACAGAAACTATGCAGCTTTCAGCTTCTCCAACTTGTACCGAGTTAAATCTTCAGAGTAAAGCACGCCGCTAGGTGAAATGAGGCGCTGTAGAGAGAGGAAAAATCGAGCCTGAAAGGGGAAAAAAAAAACTTTGTGCATTCAGACAAGTTCAAAATAGAATAAATTGACATGAGTTACAAAGTTTGTTTTTTTTACCCATTGAAATCCTACGAGGGCGCACCAACAGCCTGGCAACCCAAATCCTTTACTGCTGACAAGCTGGAAATAAGAGAGAAGGAGAGCGTTGTTAGATTTTTTTTTCTTCCTTTTTTTTTTGCCTTCCCTTTTTCTTTTTTTTTTTGCTAGCCTCCACTCTTTGTGGATGAGTGTACATTAAGGATTTTCATCATACTCAAACGTTAATTTGCTAATCTGTTTGAATAAATTGACAGAAGAACCAAAGTGACAACAAAAAAATTTGATGCCAGGGAACCGAAATATAAATCTCATACCAATAGGAGAAGAGCACCCAAAGAGAAGCATCCACTCATTGATAAACTAATAAATTTAAGATCCCGTCCAGCCTGCCAAAGCAAAGAGAGATTGTGATTCCAGAACACAAATTTCTGCATATTGTTAGCATATGAGTGCTCTAATCTAGAGCAAAGGAATGGAAACTTGAAAAATTAGGTGAAGCAAGAGCACAAATTTCGCAAGAAGAGTCTAGGATAAACAGACCGAGATCAGGGATCAAAAGAAGCTTTTATCCAAACTATAGAATAGTAAGATTCTAAACAATTCAGCTAGCATAATTTGCAGATGTACTAAATTTTAACTCAGAAAAGCAGAAGGTCCACTAGCACAGGCAACAGGTATCTGAACTGAAATCATTAGTATTTGAAATATACTATATACATGATTACCAAATTAAGTTTCATCAGCCTTTTTGTTCAAAATGAATCTGCAAGATACAGATTCAAGAAAGTTATGAAAAACATCAATGTTAAAATTAAAACAAACATACCAGCAATGTCCCCTCAAGGCTATGAGTACATGGTGTAACACACAATGCGATATAGAACGGAATCAACACTTTTTGCATCTGCAGGGACAGAAGATAAGAATAATTTATCGAGAGTAATCATAAAATATTCACAATTTTTTATTTCACATTATTGTGAAAATTGCTATCTGATAAAACACTGATATTCTGGTTATTTATCCATTCTATGTTTCTCCCCCCCCCCCCAATGTTGCCTCTGAATGGACTGACCATGTCAAAATTGACATGGGCTGAAGCCTGAAGTAGCTCAGAAATACAATATTATTGACAATATTAAGTAGTTACAACCCAATATAATCAGCAGCTATTGTGTTTTTAATAACAGCATGAGACGCTGTTCAAAGCTGCAAGAAATGGAAATTGTTTTGAATCTCTTGAAACTTATCAAAACAATTTATGTGGTTCTTTCCTTGTTAATCATACTATAATAATAATTATAATAAAACAAAGAAAAAGGATATAAGGATACTTTTAATCCAACTTAAAAATTCTCATTAAGTGAAAATAGAACTAACCTCCTGTATGACTTTAGGATCAGATGTGAAAATTCCGGGAAAGAACCAAGGAATAGATGTTCCAATAGTTCCTAATATCAGTCCGAGTAAAGATCCGATTATCACCAATGACTTTAACAGCATTCGAGCCTGTTTGGTAACATTACCCTTTCAGAGCTTGTTTGGCTAAAGGGAGTTTATATAAAGAAAGACATGGCAACTACAAAATTATACTGTAGTAATAATTGTGTGTGTCATATATATATATATATATATATATATATTGTCCAATAAGTAAAAATTAATTGTACAACACACAACATCAATGAAAGACCAAAAAACAACACGGAGGTTACATTGGTGTATATAATTAATAAAAAATAAACATGATTAACCTTTGCCAGACTTCGGTTAGCTCCATATATCATCTCAGGCATAAATGATTGCGCAGTTTGAGAGAGAGGCTCACCCCATACCACACACATGCTGTACAGTTGAATCAGGACCTAAAATGAAGGATAAGTTGTCAGTGTGAATGTCCATCAGTTCCTTACAGAAGGAAGTTAAGAAAAGAAGGAAGAAGCCAGATCAAGGAACAGTAGTGAGAGTAAAAACTAACCTGATGCGCAGCAACAGTGTGCTGTTCCCATAGATGTAGCAAAATATATAATGAGAGAGTAAAATGCCACCTAAACATTAAAATGTTTCAGATCCAGAGTTTAATCATGCATGAGCACATATACAGCTAGATAGTCAAGTAAGATTTAAGGAACCTTTGAACTTATTGTTAAAAACACTGGAGCAGCGAGCATGAATATTTGCAGAAGTTCACTGGGTGATGGAACAGAGACAGCAAAACCATTATATCCTTTATTATTCAGAGCTTCAATCATCATATAAGCTGCAATAACCTAAAACATGTTTCGGTAAGCAGCAACAGTAAAAAATTGAAAGTTCATAAAAAAAAATTGGGAGCATAAACATGAAAATATTGCAAAGATTATGAAAGCAAATATACGAAAAATTGAAATATTCATTCAACATACTTGTGAAACCATTGTTGCCCACGCTGCGCCAGCAATACCATAGCCTAAGAAACTGCATAGAACTACATGTCCAATAACATTTACTGTACTGGCAACTGCCAAAGCCTTCAAAGGTCCCCAGGAATCTTTCATGCCAAGACTGCACCACAAGGGACACATCAGTATTCAAAGTTCATAAAGCAAACCTATCATGAGTTCATAGATTCAGTGTAGCAGAAAAAACAAAAAAGAATTCTAAAATCATCAACAAAATAACTGTGTCGTAAATAACTTTCTCCACAGGTACTAGATCAAGTTAAAATAAAGGTGTCAGAGAAAAGATACATAATCCAGGACTCTTCAATGTTTAAGGTACATACTTGCACAATTCTCTTCCAAGATAGGTTCAATACTTCAAAATAAGTAGCTATATCTGCATACGTTGCAGTGGTCAAAGGGTATGACTAAATATAAAGTTTCAGTGAAATTTAAAAGAACACATGGAGCAGCACAAACATTTCAATGAGAAATATTTATCATCGCATATCTAAAAAAAGTAATATAATAGCTTTGCATCACCATTTCTTTTAAACCAAGAGCTTGATCAATAAAAGAAAAAGAATTTGCAGCACATGAAGGCATTGCAATGACAAAGGTCAATCCTAAAAATTAGTGAAAAACTTTCTTACAGGTAACATACATGAAAGAGTATATCAAGAACCAACATTAAATAAACAGATAAATGATCTTCCAGCACATGCATAAATAATTAAAATGAAGAGATAGTATATATACACCTTGCACTTTGAGCAACCCATCCAACAAGCACTGCAGGCCATGCTAATCCTCGAATCTACAATAGAAAAAGGAATTCTGTTCAGCTAAACAGTTGCTGAAGCAAATCAAGCAGAGGGGAATTTTGCTAAAAACATGGAAAAGGATCCTGTTCAATTAATAGTCATGGAAAACATTAGGAATAAGGTTTTTTCATAAAAATCAATATAATATAACGCTACCAGGGAAAGTTGAATGCTAACCATGCCTAATCCAAGGGATTGACCTCTGCCCATGGTCCAACCAAAGTTAAGCTTGATATTTGAGGACGTTTTGATGTATTGTAAATATGCTGGTTTTTTTTTCTTAAAAAAAAAGGGAAAAATGGTATCTTCCTCTTATGAAGGGGAAATATTTCCTAACCAGACATACATAGCATTGCTAATGTCACAGAAGCATGACTGAAACTTCTTCACAAGTATATGATCCCATAAAAAAGAGGTTCGCATACAAACATCGATTTTATGTGTCTAATTCACTAAATGATGAAGGTAATAACATATTACCAGCTACTTCAAGTTACTCTATATATGTAACGCAAAGAAATTTAATAAAAGAAGTGCGGTCTAGTGCTACTAGGATGTGAGAACTGATACTGGTTTTTATGATGTAATGATCATTCTTAGGTGAATGTGACCGTCCACATATATGGAAAAAAAAAAAAAAAGAACCGGCCAACATTTTCAGAGAGCATACTGTATAATGGTCATTATTCTCTTTTCTGAAAGAATTTTACAATCAATAACAAAGAAAAAGGATATATTCATTCCTCTTATAAAATAACCAGCTATCATGCGAGAGAAAGAACATAAAAAGCTTTATTTAATCATAAATGAACCTGAACATATGTGTTTGCTGCAGGAACGAGATGGACATTCTTCGGGCCAGTAAAAGCTGGAAAATGTGATATTTGCAAATTTATCAATCATTGAATAGCAGATAAAAAGATATAAACAGGCATGAATTCCAAAGCTAATCAAACACTCCACCATTCCATTAAGTGAAAATAATCAAATCCTGAAGGAGTCTTTATTACCTGTTAGTGCCCATCCACCCAGGAATCTCATAAATAAAAGCATCAACACACCACAAGTCAACCCAACAAAGAGCAAGATAGATATCTGATGTTGCACTTCTTTTTTATCCTGCACCAATATGGACTAGTCAAATGATGCAAGCAAGACAGTAAAGAGCCAATTTGAATTGATTTGGTAAACTACAATGCTGCCATCAAACTCAATGCTTGGGACTACAGCAAAAGAATATTAGTTTTGACAACATAGTAAACAAATCATTACATGCAGTGAAAAAGAAAGAAACAAACAGTATCAATGTTTAAAACTTCCACAAACAAGCTAAACTACACATACAAAATACTTTGCACCTACACTGCAGCTAATAACCAACAAATGGCAAGTGCTTTTCATTAAATGTATTTTTTTATATATATATATATATATAAGCAGCAACAGAGGGCTCAAAGTAATGTCTCGAAGCCTCTCAACAGCATATTCAGCATTGAGTTTATGAACCCTCATATTCTTTCATGGGTGGGTTTGCCTTGCAGTATTGGAAACTCTTCTAAACCATGTACAATGTAGAACAAGTGATTAGGAAACAACTTTAGACAATGTCCACAGAGACAAGTCACCAATAGTTGGATTGCAGCCCAAGCTGGGGCCTGCATTGGGGCACATTCAGTTGAACTCAGTCAACCATACAGCTGAGGGAATGAGCTGACTTGCTTGTCCAACAAAACTCAAAAATCTGATTGGCCCAGCCTGTATCTGAGATGATGGCCTTTCCTCAAGATCAATGATATCATCCAATTCAAAGTTGTTCCCCTGGATTGGACTGTAAGACAGCCAATCTCGGGGTCCGCTTTACCCCAGTTGCTATTGATCTCTCTTCAACTAAAAAGGCTTACCTGCCTAAAAAAAAAGTTAATGAAAAAAGCAGGGATCAAAGCCTTGACTAGCGGCCAGCCTAACAAAAAGGAATAAAGGGAAAAACTACATCTGCAAGAGCTATACTTCCATCACACTAATATCTACTTCCATCAAAAGAATAACACCCAGATATGGAAGAATTTAGCCTCCTCGACCTATTCACATTTTAAAAGGCCTCTTTCATGCGGAACATATATTTGCCAAATATATGGATTAACTGCCCATGAAACATCAAAGTAATGTGATATTAAATCCCTAGATATTATGAGGGTAATTTCAACAACAATGATCATGCAAAGCACAATTTAGATGCCCTTGATCCATATAAATCATTAAAGTTCTTTTCCATAGGGCACATATCTAGAACACTATTTTAACCTCTGGATTTAACTGTCAATGTTTCAAATAGTTGCCATGGAAAGCATAATGTTAATGCAATTAATCTATCTACTTTGTAAGGCCTCTTTTGTACACTGCATTTTCTAGCATTCCCAATGTCCCCTGAATTTAATTGCCTATGAAGAATTAAGTTGACATAGCAAACTCAACGCCATTGAAGATGACAAGTGAATTTTACATTCTTTCTATAGGTATGTATACGTGTGTGGTGTATAGCAAAAGCATCATCTTATGCACCCAGTATTTGTCTCGACAAACTTCAATAACAATTCTAACCAAAACCCAATGTTCTTGTTATGGATTCAGAAAACATGCTCACATCAACGATATGTCAAAGACAACAACACCCTTCAAAACTTCGAAAAACTAACCCCTCTGGCAAGTGAAGTAGCAACCATATTCGAAGTAGCAATCGAAAGGAACATAAACACATAACTCATGTTATCGCAAAGCACCGTCCCTGGCCCTGCCAATACAAAACCATAGTTAAGGATTCAAACCTATCCATCAAAGCATCAACCAGCTTAAATTGAACAAAATTACACTTTTTGAACTCCTTAATATATATTTACCTAAAGCAGCGAGCTCAAGTGAACTTCCCTGACCAATTACAGCAGTGTCAATAAGACTCATCAACGGTCCGCAAATCCACAGCCCAGTGGCTGGCCCTGAAAACTTCAGAATCTCCAGCACTTGATTCCAGATGCTCTGGTTTGCCGCAAACTCTTCTCTTTTTGGTGCAACAACCTCTGCTGTTTCTGTAGTTTCTTCTTCTTCTTCAATTGATGAAACAGGAGCAATGCTTTCGTCATTATTACTCAAGATTTCGGGTGCTTCACTAAAGATTTCTTGGCTTGAGCTAATGCAAGCAGGTATTAATCGAATTCGGCGATGATCATACGGAGAGATTCGAAGACTTGACGGAATGCGAGCATTGCGAATGCGCTGTGAAGACGGGTGAAGGTGGATTTGGTTGAAGAAATTTGGAGGTGTGGATGATTGTTTGAATTTTGGGGTTTGGATTGGGATGTGAGACTGGCGAATTAGGGTTTTAAGATGCATTTTTTTGCTATTAATTGGACTAACAGAAAGAGAGATAGAGGAGCAGACAAGAGGGAAGAGAGAAGACAGGCGAGAGGCTTATATGCTTCTACTTTCGAACTGATTACCCCACGTGTCTGCCACGCGGCTTGGGCCTGGCTCGGCTCAGCAAAGTAAAAGGGCAATATTACATTTTTTTTTAATTTTTATCTCAAATAAATAACACAATAGTTACTTGATTTGACGCATTATTAATATTAAAGTATCATATTATTTAAAATATAAAATTTAAATTTTATATTTTAAAAGTATAATATTTTTAAAGCAAAATTGGCTCTTGCAACTAAGGGTTGTTCAAAGAAATTTCAAACTCTAAAGAATTAATTAAAATTTAAAATAATTAATTATAATATAACTAAAATTTTATTTTCACATTTTATAAGAGTTAATAAGACTTTTTGTAACTTTCGTAAAATTCTGATTTGTAATCTTTATTTAGTGGGACCATATGCAAAATCATGTTTTGCAAAATGTTGTCACACACTTTTTTTATTTTTAGTTTTTGTCAAAATTATGTTTTGCATCACAAAACCAAGTTATTTAAAAATTATAATAAATGGAGTAAAATTATAAAAAGTAAATTAAATTATTTAAGAGACTTATGAAAATACAAAAAAAAAAAAAAGAAGAAGAAGAAGAAGAAGAATAAAGTTTTGCTCTTAAGTTTTAAAGATTTTTATAAAATAATAATAATGATGATAATGATTTTTAAATTATTTGCACGACTAAGAATTTTTTTGTATATTATCTTATTATTATTTTTTTTTTGCCTCCGCCCGTTTAAAAGAAAAATGCTAATTACAACTTAAGCTTGTTAGAACATTGACTCAAATTTTTATTTAAATTTAAGTTTTATGTTTTTCAATGATTATTTAAATTTAAATTTATAAATAATAATACATTAATTTAAGTCAAAATTTGAGTAAAATTTTATTTAAATTTGAGTTTATGTAACTATTAGAGAATTTTTTTGTGAATTTTAACTCAATTTTAAATTTAAATAAGATTTTTTTAAGTAACAAAATAATAGTAAAAACTTATCATGATAATGTGATTAAAATATATCTCTTTCATACATTAGGTCAGAGCTCGAGTTTCATGTCATACATGTACATTTAATAATTTCGTCATTCTCTGTTGCTTTACTCAAAAATTATGATAATAATAAAATAAATAAACAGTAACAAGATAGTTAAGAAGCCAACTGCTTGCGGCTTGGCTGCGTAAGTCGTTAAAGAGCAAGTGTCTGCAGTTCCACCTTTCCTTCTCATTCAACTACCTTCTCCTCTCTAAACAGTTGCCGCTCTTTCTAATTTGGACACCAGAAAAAAATGAGGCAGCGCCAAACGTTAGTCACGTGACCAGCGGCTATTCCACGAGGCCTGATGACTAGACCATCCAACATTCTGGAGGCAAATTGACCCGTCATTCAATCATTGGTCCATGTTTTAATATCTGTAATGTTTTGATGTCTTGGTCGCCATAAGATCCAATCCGTCACCTTCCTGTCTTCTTTCAACTGACCTTTTTTATGCCTCTATCGGCCTTTCCTTGCTCTCTCTGATTTTGACTATTTTGAGCAGCCTCATGTATAGCTTCTTATCCTATGTTTGGTTGCTCTGAATTGCTTCAAATTTTATGACCAGCTCAAGCTTGTAACTGCCTTTCTCTGGTTGTTAAAGCACTTCATTGGCATTGTCAATAACTAAATCAGCCAAACATGCATCATCACAACAGCATCTATGCAGTGGTGGAGGCAAGAAACTGAGGGGGGGGTCATGACCCCATCCTCAAAAATTTGAATATTATATTTCATTATATGTTTTGTTAGATTTTTTTTAATATATCCCTAAGGGACTCCCTAAATCAGCAGGAAATAGTTCAACTAACAGCGAGTCAATGAATAAATATATTAAAAAATACAATCTTTAATTCAAATATTTGAGAAGTGCAACTCCTCTCAAAAATACTTTTTTACAATTAAAAGTTGGTACAAAATAATCGACAAAGAAAATTTTGATTTATGATTTGGTCACACAACATAAAGTGGTTGCAATTAGTGAGTTTGGTTCCGAATCATAAAAAAAAGAGTCTCCTTAAATTTTATATTTACACCTTCTCTCCGTAACTATATTTTCTAAATTTGCTAGTGTATATATGGATTTTAAACTTTTGTAACTGCCGTTTAAACATTGGTGTCAATGTCATGGACTAATGGGTGCTTATTCATGTGAAAATCTCAACTAAGTCACCCTATATATATTTATATATACACATTTGCATACATACACCTACACATTAAAGAGAGGGAGAGAGAGAGAGAGGAGAGTTAAATTGGGCAAGAAAGGAGTAGCTGCTAGGCTGCCATACTGATATTTTGCGCAATTGAAGTGTGTGGTTAATTGGATGACTCTTATGAACTAAAGCTGTTTATCATTCAACAAAAAGTTGATCTTTTTTTCTACCCATACTTGACTAAGAAGCTTAAAATCTCATACATATGTTTCCGAACCCCATTTAACCTGCAGAATCAATTAAATGTCTTTTCAAGGACCTCATTCAACCTCTATTGATCCTTTGGAGGGAAGAAACGTTTGCAACGTCCCAAGTAGAGAGTATCTGAGCGACTTTATCATCAAACTAATTCCCATATCTTCTCCACCAGACGTAAAGAGAGGAGTTCGAACAGGCAACCTCCGAGTTGTGGTACACCTATGAGTCCATCTGAGCTACCCGTGGATTGTTCATGTTTGCTTTACTCAATCATTGAAACTTCTGATGATTCTAATTTCTTACAGTGAAAAAAAAAAAAAGAGTACAGCAACAACTTTTCAACCGCAAGGATATGGTTGTGACAAAAAGAAAGAAAAACATACTTTGTTTGGTTCTTTTTATTTTACTGGTAAGACTTTCAGATGTGAAAATTACTATAGCATCTTCCGAGTCAACTCTGTATTAGAACATATTTGGCTTGCATCTAATAAATATTGTTGAGTGCGGGTCTTGCGCAATGGTAATGGTAAGCTTGTTTCATTACCATACCGAAATAACTTCTTCTCTATTTTCAATTGTAATCTGCAAACTACAAGGCGCCTAAAGTTCTTTACTCATCATTGGAAAATTTGATGTTACACAAAAGCCATTTTTCTTCTCTCTTCCATTGTTACAGTGTGAAGTGAACTTAACTTTATGTAATATCTCAAAAGAATAAATTATTCAATAAAACCATAGTTCACATCATCATGCTAATGCTGGTGTGATGTTTCACTTATCAAAAGTTAAAACTTAAGTAAAACAATCTACATTATATCAGCATGATGCTGTGGAGTAATTGCCTTATCGAATAATTTTTTACAAAATTAAATATTTTCGATCTTCTTATCATTAATATTTAATAAGTTAATAATTTTTATACTGGTCCTAATGGTTGATAATTAATAATTCTATTATCCTAATAATAAATAAATTTTTCAAAAAAATTCTTGGGAAATTCATACTACAATGTACAATCAACAAGAAGCACTGAAGATGTATGAAAAAATGTCTAGGACGCTCTTAGTCTTAGGTAGTCGAACAAATCCATTTGCAGTCATGCCAAAACTTCTATGGCGATGCGCCACTAACATCCTTATCTGTAGAAACTATGATAGTCAGCATTAATTTAGTCTTGTGGATATCATAGTTTTGATTGATATACATACTTTGTAGTTATATCTTTTAGGAGTGAATGTGTTTGTCTTGGTGTTAACAGCATATAACTTCGTTTTTTTTTTTGGCTTTGCAGCTGTTCATTTTTTATTTGATCCTTCATGGACTCGACACGGTAGGTGAGGTCTTGTCATATAAACCTTATGTTTTCATTCCTGTTAACTTTTGTATCTGATAGAATTTATGTACCAGTGTAAAGTTGAATATCCATTCCCAAGTCTAGTTCCAGTGGACACCAATACTAACAAGTAACAAGCACTCGTACATTAATATTGCACATGCCATTATCAAATATCAGCTAGTGTGTGTGTGTGTGTCTATATATATGTGTGTGTGTGTGTGTCTTAGAGGAAGCTGCACTCTGTGCTCAAGTCTCCTGCACTTGACAGGGTATGAGAGACATAAATGGTAGACAAGCCTTGCCTTCAAATGTCAAAGTACCTATTCTGATATCTTTTCATCGGCACATATATGATTGTGACTGGCATCATTCATGTGAGTGCTCTGAAGTCTTGTTGCCAATGCTGTTTCATTTATGCCACCTTGTATGTTCCTATGTGTTGTTTCTTTAGATTCTACTGACTGGTGAACTCTATTTCTGATTATTTTGTTGCTGAAAATGTAGTAATTTAAAATTTTGTTGCAGAAAATCTGCTAATTTAAATTGTTTTGTAATATTAACATTCATGTAATTTGGACTATTTTGTAATATTGACATTCAATATAAATACTAACAGGAAAAGGCAGATTATGCATACATTGAAAGGATTGAATGTGCTGGCCATTAGATAGTCTCTTGTGGCCAAACACCAATGGGGGATCCCAGCTCTTGGGATCTCTGGATGAATGGTTGGTCTTGCTGGTCCTCTCCTAGCTCTAGCTTCCAATTTGATCAGTTTTGTATTTAATTGTTATTTTTCTAACTGCTCTGTCTGTTATTTGCTTCTAGTGATTTTCGTTTCCAGTTCAGCTCATTACTTACAAGTATAGTTCGCTCACATAACAGTCTAAATGGGCTAGGGCACAAAGTATCTTGGCTCATCCTGAATATGTTGGATACTTTCCTAAGAATGTTGTGGGGCATGACTGTTCCCTCTCCTACTTAAAGCCAGTATAAATATAAAATCAACACAAACACAATATTTTATTGTTCCAGTAAGTCTATCCATATAAAGAAAATACATAAACTATAACTTTTTAAAATATGTATGTACATGTTTCTATATTTACTAATGTTGAAAATTAATTAATATACTATCGATTCATCATGTTATTTCAATAATGTTACTATTCAATATTTTTATATTTTATTGTCAAGACACAAAAGCTTTAACATTTCAACATTGAGCTTGAGTTTTGTGGGCAGATTTCATTTATACCATGCAAATCTATAACTTCCCAATTAAACTATATATTTCTGGTGTAACTTGCCGACATTTCTTGCCTAATTAAACTATATATTTCTGGCTGTTTGGAGTGAGCCATGGCTCCTTGTCAATTTGTGAGAGTTTATGTATGTAATGCTTTGCTCAACAGTATCAACTTGCTGAATTTCTTTCTTTCAATGTCTCACCTAAAAACATTCTGGTTCCAAGCCTCAATACTCTGTTTAATTAAAAATACATATCTAATTCAAAGAATTTGTTTGTTCCTGTTTTGCTATACTCAGAATGCTTTTCATTTTATCAAAATTTCTTTTGATTGTGCTTAACTTTTCCTTTCGTCTAGAATCTAGATTCCAAACCTCATAGTGTTGAAAATTCTGGTTGGAATTTACGTAACTGTTTCTTTTGCAGTGGGCAGCCATCTTTTGTTAACCATCCTAACTTTTTTTGTTAATATGCATGGATTTTTATTAGATAGGGCCAAGTTTCAAACCCTGTGAATTAATGTTTTTGTGGAGATAGGTATCTCATTTCAGATCTACTACTTTCACTAGGTCATGGCCATTGGGACTCTAACCTTATGCTACAACAACATTCAAGTCTTCAGAGGTGCAGTAAACCTCATGTGTGGTAAGATAACTATCTATGGACATTGTGTTGCCAGTGGAACTTGAGGCAATGTTGGATGTAGTCAGAAAAAAGTACCGTCATGTAGAAAGAAAATTTGGAAGTACTTTTTCTTTCTTCGAGAAGCAAATATGCAATGATTTTGGCTCTTAAACACGAGTGATACTTCTAAAATATTAATCAAACAGTACCTTTATATTTTCCTTTGAGCTTAATTTTCATGGTTAATTTTTTACAAACATGGGATTTTTCCTTCATAATTGGTTTAATTTCTTTTTGTAGGTCTTACTGCCAGAATTGTTGATGAAACAAGAACAATATCTGATGTCTATCGTGCTTTCTTCAAATTTTCTTGTCTGCTGATATCCAAGGTGAAATGCCCTTATATCTACTAGACAATATATTAGCTGGCTGGGAAAGTGCTACTTTGCAACTTATAATCTTTGAAAACTTTTACTGCTTTGATCCTAATTTAACTTTTCAGTAGATTTGCAAATCTCTGTCAGTCAGCATGATTTGATGCTAAGTAGATATTTAAGACAGGAATGTTATTCAAGAGAGGGAATAAAAAGATCCAAGGTAAATTATTGTGCTACCAGACATTCCAAAATAAACAGAACCTTTCCTAATAATGCATAAACAAGCGATGAATCTTTTAGACTCCTAAACTGCCTTTTGCTGTTTAGTTCAAAATAAATGAAATGAATGAGATGGGAAGGGATGAGATACTATTCTATATTACTAGGGGACTCTCAGCTATCTTCTTGACGACATAGTCCATCCACATCTCACTCTGAGGTCAGAACACTACTTGTTGAAGGAAAAAGATAAATACCAAGCTAGCAGTGACAGGAGTGTTGGATCAACTGGAAAATCAGAAGGGCATGCAGTAGAAAACTGAAAGCCTCAGTCGAACTGCATTGCCTGCCCGTATTTGTGATAGTGCCCTGGGATGAGTTAATTAATGTCAACCAACTAAACCAGAAAAAAATAAGTATCAAAATAAGAGGCAGTTCAATCATTTCACAAAGCTAGTGAGAGGAAAATTTTCATCCCTAAAGCATTGAGATTTGACTTTCCATTTTTTTCATCCTTGAGAAACAGCTTCAACAAGGTTTGAACCTTTGGTTACATATATAACCATTTGACAGCACAAATAATGTTCCAAGTCTTCAATCAACCATGATATTATTGTAAACTGTGATGAAGCATATGAATTGTAGCAAGAAACCACTTTTGTCATTATGCTTTTGATTGGGCATAAGTTTTCTTTTTTTCTGTTATAGATATATGATTATATGGAAGTAAATAACTGGGGCAATGGTGGGGGTTTTGTATTCCAAGGCTTTATAATTTATTTTATTTTTTTTGAGAATGTTGCTTTTACTTGCATCAGGCTTCTCTCTTTATGTCCACTTCAGTATATACTATATCCAAAGAATGCAAGTATTTTTGTACACTGACAATGTCCTGCTTGGCTCCTATAGGTTGAGAAAAGTGATCCTAACTTGAAATGTTACAGAAAGTATGCAGGGAATCTGGAGCTCTAAACAATAGCTTTGCGGGTGTTTCTAATTATCCTCTACAAACATGGCTTCCTCATGTCTGACTACTTGTTTTGGGTTCCACCAGGACATCTATCTTAATTGGAAGCGAGCCAAGATATACTTCTGCTGTGGTAAGGCTCTATGCTACTTTTTACTGTAGTAACTGAAGACAATCTACTGATTATGTATTAATTTCAATGCATATTTGTTGAATTTTTCATTATTCTGTCCATCATTTTCGCATCTGTTTGCCAAACAACCAAGCAATTAATGTAAGTTTGGTTACGGGAAAAGGTTGATGATTCCTCTCTGTAGAAAACTCAAGCAGAATTTTTCCTAGAACCTTTTAATTTCCCCCTTGCCTACCTCAAGACATTTTTCCATTTTCTACAGGACTGGCTCTCTCGAATTCCGTGTATGAATGGCTGGCCTGCACATTCTTGCTAGAAAACCATACTTGATGGAAAATGAGCCTAAATTGATTGAAGATGAATTGTATTTTGTACTCGTCTATGAAAACATCAAATAAGCAGTAATATTGAAACAATGATAGAAAGAACATTGATTAATACGACTTCCACGAGTGTAAAAAATCTTATCTTGTTTGAGATTTTCTTTCTTAGAAAAATTTTCTCCTTTTTTTCTATAGAAAATATTTTCGAAAGGTGCTTCTAACAATGGCAGTTTAAATTAAATTCTTAAAGCCAATTTATGCAAATGGAGTCTGCAACTAGGCCTCTACTTTACAAATTGCATTCTTCCACTCATCTCTGTTCATTGTAGCAATTGGGTCAGGGGGAATAAAACCCACATGAGAAAAAGCTCAAGGTGTCTTTCTTCAATTGGTGGATGTTCAGCTCTTTCATAGTTGCATTGTTTGCCACCCTTGGCCTTGTCTATGTTCAAGAGAACTTGGGTTGGGGATTAGGGTATGGCATCCCAACTGTGGGTCTTTTGCTATCACTCTTCATCTTCTACATGGGTGTCCCAATATACAGGCACAAAGTTAGAAAGACCAAAAGCCGTGCTGGGGACCTTCTGGCAACCTACATGGCTCTCTCGAATTCCGGGTATGAATGGCTGGCCTGCTCATTTTCTTAGTACAAAATAGTTTTCAACATCCAATGTCCATAAGGCTAATATGGTTACTGGGGCTTACAACCTTCTTCAACAACTCCTCCTGTTAGCATTTCAGATTCAGAAGGCACAAAAATATTACTTGTTTGATTGTTTCTAGTATTGATTATTATATGTAGAGTGACATGCGAAACCAAGTTGATATTCTATAAAACAGTATAAGAACTATTGTTCAAACCTTTTTCTATATGTTATCAAAGAAATTATGCTGAAAATGTTCTTCCAAAGCAGATAACTATGTTGAATTTCCATATATACATTTTTTTTCCTGATGTGAGTAGCAAGCTAGATGTATGTTTGACTACAATTATTTTTTGCAAGCTGTTTGCAGGCTGTTAAGTCCTTTGGTGGCATGACCTGCAAATTCTTAGCATTGTATTGCATTGCATTGACCACAATAAAGATGCCGGCATGATGCATCGTGTGTGTCCTACTTTAGCACGAGCACAAACGGAGATGAAAGGTAAGAAATTTTTGGGAAAATTACCAACCTAATAATTTAAATGGGGTAATATGAGACATAATGTTTTAACCATTGAATAACCTCGGAATTAGATATAAGGTGGTTGGGATAAATGAAAACTCAATCCCGATACCATCCACCGATTAAGGAATATTGAATGGTAAATGTCTGTGGAACAAAGTTGTGGAACAGGAAAAATGCGCAGTTTCTAGAAATTTGTGGAACAAGAATATATCTCTGATTGAAGTTGAGAAAAAAAAGGGGTTAATTTCTATGTTTTATTGACATCTAGTATACTAAAAATAAGGACTGGTGTTGGAAAAGCTCCATGCTTGTGAAATTTGCTATCCACAAAGTTGCATATGTGATTGATGATGGACGATAATGAATGATATATGTCAGCCTCATTTGTAGTATATATATGTGTGATGGAGATTATTGTATGGCAAATGTCTGCCTATTTTGTAGTATAGATTTGTTTGAATTGGATTGTTTTGTGGCTTGATTCTCACTATATATATGGTCCAGATCTTACCTTGCGTGGAGAGAGAGAGAGAAAATCTGATAGATAATGACTGCTCTTGTTCATTAGTTCTGTATAATAATCAGCTCTCTTTGCATATTCACTCTGCTCATCAAATCAATCATCCCACTTCTTCAAATTACAAGCAAGGTGGAATCCACTAAAATATAACTTATTTAAAATGAGATTTATATTCATTATACCTTTAGATTTAAAGGAGAATATATATATTTTTTCATAATTCAAGTGGTTATTGAAGGGGGAAATATAATCTACTAATATTTTATTGTCGTATAATTTGAAATGCATAATTTCATACATAAATTTAAAAAATGTAGCAATACTCTAATAATACATATATAGATAGATAGATAGATAGATAGGTAATACTATAACAATATATATGACTAATTGAGAAGTCATTGCGTTGAATTCTTTATGTCAGTTTAAATATTGTTTTCCATTGTTTTACTTTGAACAACCAATTTTCTTCAGTAGGGAAATTATAATTTCATTTGAACACGTTTCCAGTCCAACTTGGGCAGCTATCTTTTTCCTCTCCTGGGCCCATTAACCCCCTCGCAAGTCTTCACTCACGAGTTCATTATTTGTTGTCGCTTTCTCTTCTCACCGACTCCTATGATATAAAATTTGATTTCTTTCTCCTTACTTAAAACCATCTTATAAAATTTGATTTCTTTCTCCTTACTTAAAACCATCTTGCAACATCTCAAAATGTTTTTTTTTTTTCCATCATTCACAATATTTTAGGACAAATTAAGATCAATAAATCGAAATGAATAGTTGAATGGTCGGTTGAGTTTTTCAGGATTCAGAATTGAAAGACTCTTATAAAAAGATGGATAGTTTATTGGGTTTTACTGGGATCTAAAATTGAAAAATTTTTATAGACTTGTTATAAACTCTTGTTAATTTTCGTAAATCAAACTAGAATAATTCGTTACTTGGTTTGATTTGACTCATTTTATAGTAAGGATGTAATTCAGGAGAGTTGGGCTCGCACGTATCCAAACTCAGCCTATGTTTTGAGATAGTCAGATCTAAATTCGTGTCCAACTCGATCTTAATGTTGAACCTGAACTCGAACTAAAATTTTTTAGTGTCGGATTCAACTCGACTCTGACAAATTTTCATAGTCAAATGAAAGTCATTTTTATTTTAAATTTAAATAATCGATTTCCTAATTTATTTACATTTTTCACCCATAATTTCTTGAAAAGTATCTCAATTGCCTAAAATCAAGTAGCATTATATAATAATTTTTGGGTTAGGATTCTTGATTACTACACCAAACTCGACCTGGGTTAGATTGGACTTCAAAATTTTTTATCCAACCCTAATTCGAATTATTAATAATACTGTCCAAGTCCAAAAAATTAGGTTGGACATGAACTAGTTTATACTTCTACCTGAAGAAGAGTCCAAATAAAGACTCACTTCTTTTTTATGTAAATAATGTATAAATTAAGTAGTTATTTAATTGATTCCTCCAAACATCTTATCTGACTGTAATTAATATTGCATAATAATTATTTCATACATATTGTGTGTGTATAATATAGAATTCTTTTTCAAGAATAAAGTTACAGTAAACTTATTTACGAAACTAGAGTCATTTGTAAAATAGTTTTTTTAAAAGACGATTTCTTAATAAATTTTTTTTTTCAAAAATGTCTTTATAAAAAATGATTTAAAAAATATATATTTAAATTATTTTTCAGAAAGACGCTTTCAAAAGCATATTTTTAAAAGATAATTTAAAAAACATATTTTTAAAAAATAATTTTAATCTCATAAATAAATTTAAAATAATACTAAACTAAAAAAAAAAAATTTCACTCAACTTTAAGATTTTACTCGTATAATATAAGTAGTCATTTTAGGGAATGGAGACAAAAAATCAATGTAATCTGTTGTTGTCGGCCGAAGTGGACACGATGTACGACCCGGTAATGGCAGCACTAGCACTGCACTATCACGAGACTCGCACCAAAGCTCCACCGTAATCTTCAAGCCGTAATGGTTTGACATTCATGTGTAACGATAAATTATACTATATTTTTTTTTAGAACAATATGAATAAATTTATACACTTTGAGACATATTTAAAGACATTTTTATTATAACGTAATTTATTTTCACTCGATAGAATATACTGATGAGTTACTGACAAAATCGTCTCTAAAATATAACAAAACTTTCGGTTTAAAAAACTGTAACAAGTAAAATTGAAGAACTTCATGTAAAATTCTTTGATTATTATTTCTATTATGAGATAAAGAGTATTATCACTTTTTCAATTCATTGTACTGTTGTATTTATAAATACATGAGTATATTTCTATGAAAAGACAATTTATTCATGAAAAGACACGACATTTACAAAAGATATGTCTTTAAGAAAGAGTCACAACTATTCCATTCAATGTGTTTTTTAAAAAAAGACACAACTTTTCTGAAATACCCATTAGACACACTTATTTAATGCATCTATCCGATTATTTCTTAATCTGGATTGTTGACTAGGCGATCCAAAAATAAATCAATAAAAAATTTATTTGCCTTTGATGAATCTTCATTGCATTTGCACATTTCATTTCTATGTGTTAGAGCTCATTTAGACTTTGTTCAACCCATGAGTCAACAAAAATCTTATGGAACTTTCATTTGAGTTTGGTTCAACCCATGAGTTAATAATAACCTTATGGAACCCAATTAAATATAATGAATAAGTTTTCATATATAAACATACAAAATGAATAACACAAAAGTCAATGCGGGACAAAGTTAAAAGTTAATATGCTATCAAATATAAGAACTTGGCTCAACACTTTCTATTTTTATTGAAAAATTACAAATACTTTATCCTATCCAAATTTTTTTAAAAATAATAAAAATACCCATTTCATTATATATATATATATATATATATTGCATTTTTTCAAACCCCATCAATTTTTCTAACTTTTTTTAGGACTTTTTTATTTTATATAAACATATATTTAAAATAAATAACTTTGATTTTTTAAGTCAAAGAATATTTTAATTTATATTTATTTAAAAATTTAAAAAAAGTTAGAACAAATTGATCAAAATTTTTAAAAATACAAAAAAAAAAACAATGAAAGTGACAATTTTGTCATTTTGAAAAAAAAAAAAATAGATTGGAGAAGAGGTATTTGAAATTTGTCACCAGAAATAAAAAAGTTCAGTATTATTTCAAAAATTTAATAATTTTTTTTATAATTATCAAAAATTTTAAAAAAATGAGTATAATTTACCGTATATATATAAAAAAGAAAATGCTATTAGAACTCTCCAATATAGAATTGCAATATATCTATATATAAATATTATTTTATGTTCAAATATAAATACTTTTTGGAGTGTAATTGTAATATTCCCTTCTCATTTTAAGAGTACTTTATTCCATTTTGTACTATCTTATTTTAAGAGTTTCATTTGAAAAGTCAACGTACTTTTAACATATGAATTTATAAAATTATCTTTTATTACACCTAATGTGAACATGATTTACAATTAAACAAGGATAATATAAAAAGTTTAAATAATTTTAAAATAATAAAATAATATTTTTAAAAAATTAAAATTTCTAAATGAGATTTTCATTTTGAGATTGAGACAGAAGAAAGTATAATAGAAGAGGGGGAATAAATATTACACCAATTGCAAGCGTGAAGCTGTAGGTTGGACCATTTATTTCAAAAACTGACAGAAGAGTGAGGGTGGGTGGGTGGGTGGGGTATTAACAAACCTTACACGGAAATATAACTTAAAATAATATCAAGAAGGAGTTGTTTGGAATCTTGGATCCACCTCATGAGTAGTCTCGGTCCTGATATTTGGCATATTAATAATTTTAAATATTTGGTATAAATTTAAATTCGTTGTAATATTTTTTATAATTTAAATAATGAATATGTTGTGTCATCGATGCATATCCCAAGATTTGCTTCTCAATCTTACTTTAAAATCGTGAAAGCCAAATAGAGAGAATTTATCTCCATTAAAAATTTAAAAAAATAAAAAAACCCACGTGAAAAATGCAATTTTTACAAGCTCTTTTTACGTTCCACAGTTGGGAATCCCAGCATAGTAATATCTTCACCAAACACCAGCATAGTAATTAGTTTTTATATTTTTTTGTGGTGTGGTTGAGCCGTTAAAATATTAATGATAAAATTCAAGTATCTCGAGTTCAAGTTTTATCTGTATCAATTGTTTGTAACTAAAGTTTAAATAATGTAATTGTAATCTTTCCTTCTCATTTTAAGAGTACTTTATTCCATGTTGCACTATCTTATTTTAAGAGTTTCATTTGAAAAGCCAACGTACTTTTAACGTATAAATTTATAAAATTATCCTTTATTACACCTAATGTGAACATGATTTACAATTAAACAAGAATAATATAAAAAGTTTAAATAATTTTAAAATAATAAAATAATATTTTTTAAAAAATTAAAATTCTTAAATGAGATTTTCATTTTGAGATTGAGACGGAAGAAAGTATAATAGAAGAGGGGGAATAAATATTTCACCAATTGCAAGCGTGAAGCTGTAGGTTGGACCATTTATTTCAAAAACTGACAGAAGAGTGAGGGTGGATGGGTGGGTGGGTGGGTGGGGTATCAACAAACCTTACACGGAAATATAACTTAAAATAATATCAAGAATAAGGAGTTGTTTGGATCCACCTCATGAGTTGTCTCGGTCCTGATATTTGGCATATTAATAATTTTAAATATTTGGTATAAATTTAAATTCCTTGTAATATTTTTTGTAATTTAAATAATGAATATGTTGTGTCATCGATGCATATCCCAAGATTTGCTTCTCAATCTTACTCTAAAATCGTGAAAGCCAAATAGAGAGAATTTATCTCCATTAAAAAAAAAAAAAAAACCCACGTGAAAAATGCAATTTTTTTAAGCTCTTTTTAGGTTTCACAGGTCGGCTGTTGGGAATCCCAGCATAGTAATATCTTCACCAAACACCTGCATAGTAATTAGTTTTTATATTTTTTTGTGGTGTGGTTGAGCTGTTAAAATATTAATAATAAAATTTAAGTATTTCGAGTTCGAGTTTTATCTGTATCGATCGTTTGTAACTAGAGTTTAAATAATGGGCTCAACTATCACAAGAAGAAAGTTTAGCTTGATACTTATTAAATTGACAGAAAATACTTCTTAACCGATCCATCCAAAAAATAAATAAATACTACTTTTGACACCATAACACAATTATTCAACTATCAAATTGATTATATGATAATCACTTTTGTCTAATCTTATTCACAATCACTTTTTTTTTTTCGGTTTATTAAAAATTGGAAATGAACAAGAATATGACTAATTTTTTTCAATTTAAGTGACAATAACATTTTATCAAGAAAAATAAAATCAGAAATAAAGAATTCTTAGATATGTATTATAAGTTCAACCTATATGTGTGTGTGTGTTTTTGTCATCATCATAAGCTCTTCATTTTTAATGTTTTCCCCTAATGATTAACATTGTTAATCATAATGTTTAATTTACACTATATTTGGATGAAATAAATTAAAAAAAAAAAAAGGAAAGGAGAATGAAGGGAAACTTATATCATGTTTATTTTAAAAATTAGGAAGGAAAGAGAGTGAGAGCTTAACTCTCATTTAAGCAATTTTGTTATTCATTCAAAAGTGTGAGAAAATGAAGGGAAAGAAAATAATTATTTAAAGAATTTTTAATAATACTAATATTATCTTTAAAATTATAAAAGTCAAAATAAAAATGACAACTTTATCATAGGTTATTCAAATACACATCTAAATCATTTTTTTTTTCTCTCCTTTATCATTTCTAAACAAGATGAAATGATTATATTAGTCTTTTCTCTTATTTCTTTTCATTAGTTATCCAAACATAAAAGAGGGATTACCTCCCCTCTCCTCTCATCTTCTTTTCTTTTCTTTATCTCATAACTAATACTTTCATTTTTTTTTTTCTCGTATTTGTCGAAACGAACTGTTACTTATCCTCCAAACGAAATGTTACTTATCCTCTTGTGTGTAGTTGTGAAGGGTCCTAGCTAGGGGTCTAATATGTCAAACTCAACGGTTACCAATGTTGACATTTTCAAAGTTTTAGTATCAGGCCTTTCATTTCATTAAACACATTTACACAATAATCTTATGACTTTGTATGCCAGATGCCAATTGGATTCGACAGGTTGTCTGGTTGAATTAAATTATGAGATTAATGGTCCATTTCACTACGCGTTTTCTCCCCCCCAAATCGTGAATCATACATAAACATAAAATTTTAGTTTAATTTTTAATTTTTTCATTTTAAAATTACAAGTACGGCCCACCCTTTTATCCATCTCCCATCCTGTCAATTACTGTCTAAATATAAAGTGTGGTTTTAGTTAAAAATGACATATACTGACGTGTTATTTATGCAGCCTAATAAAAATATAACAAAATTGCTTAGAATTTCAACATTTACAATTGAAAAATTTATAATTTTCATGGGTCCATTTTGTATTTATTTATTTTTTAATTCATAATACGGAGTTCTCTCGGTAACATTTAGTACCTTTGTTTCTACAAGAAAAAAAAAATATGCTTAGAAAATAATACTAAACCGTGTCACAAAATTTAAAATTTTACAACTGATTAAAGTTAAATTTCTTTCAGAGTTTATTATTTGGTGTAAATATTTTTTTTGTTTATTTAAAATTAGATAACTCATTTAAATGATATATTATGATTGATTTAATTCATGTATCATATTCTAACAAGAATTTCTCCATTATTTGAAGGAGGTGTCCAAACGGTCCCTTAACTCTATTTGTCAAAAAGACGATTTTCAAAGTCGACGTTCCAAATAAATATCTATTACCCAAACAATTCATGCTATTTAATACCTCAATCCCCACCATTGCCTCCACAGACATGATACCACACTTTCTGGTCTTCTTTCAATATCATATTATTAATTATTCATTCAATTTTTGGGTACTACTCAATATATATATATATATATATATATAATACTATATATAGTTATATAACTATATATATATATGTCGTCTTCTACATAATAGTATATCCATCGACATTGTCTTTCGAGTAATCGACGACTCAGTCCTCGATTCCATCCCCCAGTTCTTCTCGGACCAAATACCACACCAACGCCACCATCAACAGAAATAAAGCTCATATAAAGTACAAAAATCCGAATATCAGTTTGTGTTGGTTTATAAATTTCAATCGTTAGACTTGTTGTGTTTGGATCTGTATTTGATTTGATTTTGTGATACAGCAGAGGGTAAAATGGGAAGCTTGGGGGCGATCTTGAGGCATCCGGATGATTTCTATCCCTTGTTGAAGCTGAAGATGGCCGCAAGGCACGCGGAGAAGCAGATCCCTTCGGAGCCTCACTGGGCCTTCTGTTACAACATGCTTCACAAGGTGTCTCGCAGTTTCGCTTTCGTAATTCAACAACTCGGCACCGATCTCCGCAACGCCGTAAGTGGCAACACTCACATTTCTATTCAAGTTTCTAGCAATTAGCGAATTTTTGTCCACGAGATGCATGGGTGTTTGTGCGTAGCGAATTTTCTTAGGTCATCTTCGGTGACTCAAATTTAAACCCAAATTTCACTTAAAATTTGAGTAAAAGTTGAAGAGTTTCATGCTCTCCAATAGTCAAACTCAAATTAAGTTATAGTTATAAATTTGAGTTTAATTTGAGTTTACAAAATTTGGTTTTGTGTTTGAGTAAAAACAGATTTGGTATGGGTTTGAGTCTAAGGTTGGAGAATGTTTTACTCAAACCCAAACTCAAATTTAAATTTGAGTTTGGGTTTGAGTAACCACTGGAGATGCCCTTAAGTACCACGGATTAGACCATCTCCGATGGTTAATCAAATTTTTTACTCATATTTGAGTAAAAAATTGATTAAAAGCTTCATTTCATATAGAGCTCTTCAATGGTCAATTAAATTTTTACTCAAATCTTTTTATTATCATGAATAGTATTTTGCTGATTTAAGTAAAAATGGATTTGGTTAAATTATTGGATACGTGTTTTTGATGATTTTTACTCAAATTTAAATTTGGTTAACCATTGGATATGCTCGTACGCACCAGGATCAGCCTGTGCCTTGCAAGGGATGAACATACTCGTTGATTGTTAAAAGGGAGACATATTATTCTAACGAATTATCAAATATCAACAATGGATTGGATACTTGGAGCTCAGAGATACATTCACTCTTATTTTTCAACATTCAGAAAACTTATATATTTATGTCATGGGTCCGGAGGTCAGGGAGGCCCTTTCAAATTATTTTAACTACGTACATACACACACACACATTCATATATATATATATATATATGTATGTATGAATGCATGCGTGCATGCAGATATGAATTCTTCAGTTGGAATTCTTTATTTAAATCAACTGGGCTAATTTATGTTCTTCAAAAATTAAAAAGATTTCCATGGCAGGCATTATAGTCCAATTTAAGAGTTTTCATCTTAGAGATTAGAGTTCTTAATTTTCAGCTTTAGGTTTTAGGTTGATTGGCTGAGCGGAGGGATTTTGAGGTTAATTTTGTGCAAGTTAGGTTGATGTTTCCAAGGAACAGGAAAACATGAAAGTAAGTTCAAGTAGATAACTTCCCCCAAAAAAAGTTCAAGTAGATAGGGCCGTAGCATTATGGAGGTGGCTTGAGGATACTGTTTAGAAGCTCTTCTAAAATAAATCTATCTGGTAAGGTGATCCTTCCTTGATGATGTTGATCAATGGTGGTGGTGGAATTTAGAAACCCAAAGTGATTCCCCCTTCATCTATTGAACCTCTCCTATGAAGCATGGATATTTTATTTTGACTCACGTGTTCGACACACGTTAAACACGGATACTCTTGGACACTTTCCGGACACGTATTGCAAAATTGTTCAATTTTTATTTATTTTGGACACGATTTATATATATATATATATATATTTTGGTTATATATACACATATTTATATATGTTTTGTGTATTAGTTAGTAAATTTGTTATGAAATTATGGACGTTGACGATTAAAAGAAGAAGTTCTTGAATTTTTATTTAATGATTTTATTATTTTAATATATTAATAAGATTTTTGTCATTTGTGTATTTTTATACCAAATTTAATTGAAATAATATTAGGTTTTTAATTATATGATTATATAAAAAATATAATATAATATACATATATATTCAACATGTTTTTAACGTATTTGTATCCTATTTTTTTGAGAAATGTCGTGTTTATGTCCCGTGTCCATATCCATATCCGTGGTTATTAGAACCTCTCCCATACAAGGTTGATTCTTGATATTCTTTATGAATCATTTTCCCATTTGATAAACCAAAACCAAAACATGCTATGTTAATGTCAATTTTTTTCTTTTTTCTTTTTTTGTTTATAATTATTTGCACAAGGACATGACTCGTGGGCCTTTTCTTCTTATTTACATAAGTATAAAAAAATGCCAAATATTTGGTTCAATGGTGAAAGCTCGGGTTGCTAATCTTGAGAATACGCATTTAAGTTTGAGGACAACACTTTGCCCAAATAATACCAAAGGTTAGGTCCATACATACTCAATCTCTCCCAGTGGCCACAGGTGGGATCAATACTGGTTAATGGAATTATATAACAAATGTAATTTCTCTTATGAGTATAGCAAAGTATGTAATTAAACAAAATTAGCTACACAGAATGCTCTGACATTCCTTTTTTTTATCTGTTTGACTTGATAAGGTGACAAAAGAAGATGGTAAAAGTTTAGTTCATTTTATGAGAATAAAAAGTTCAACGAAAGGTAATCTATGTTCTCTGAGGTCCATACTCTCCATTCTTTCCAACATAGACAATCTCATCCCTATATGCCTATGTTAATAATTTGGGGACACAAAGGAACATTCTTTCTGACATAGACAGGTCGTGTCGAACATGGCACTTATCCTAATATGTACACACACACGGCTTAATGTTACGTGGGTGTATTTGTTGATACATTTTGTACCTTGCTAAAAAATCAATCTTTTTTAACCAACCAACACAATGTATAAGCTCTTCGATTTATCAACTGAAAAAAGAGACAATGTACGTTCATATACTCGATCATACACTTTGGGGATGCTGACAAGAAATATCTTTTACATGACATAGGGGCTATAGTTGGAGATTCCATTGTTTCTGGTACAAAAATGAGTAATGCCCTACCTTTGAGTGCGTATTGAATTGTTGGTTTACATAATTGGAAGTAACAATGTCCTTGAATGCACTATGTTGACCACATCTTTTTGGCAACTGTGTATAGGTTGACGAATAATAAGGAATGTACTTCTTAAGGAAATAAGAGCTAATGAACTATACAATAGTCTTTACCTAAGAGGCATGAATCAGTTGTTCTCTTACACATACTTTAAGAAAATGACGGTGGACAAGCTTTTAAATGTCCAAAAGGTGTTGGAACTGGTGGACATGAGTGACAAGTGTTGATGTGGTGATAGTCAGTTGGGAGAAGTAGACCACAGATTATATTCTTGTTATGATATCATTACAAATTTATTTGGGAATATGCCATTAACAAGTGAGCTGTCACTAAGTCGCCATTTTTGTCCATCCCTATCATATTAGGATATAAAAGTTTTACAGACTTGTATGTTTTGTAATTCAACACATATCAATCTCATTTCCTTTTTTTGTTAAGCAACACATATCAATCTCAAATTACTTCCTTGCCTTGAATTATTGCTAATATATGTGTAAAATATTATCCCATTTTTGCAGGTATGCATTTTTTATTTGGTTCTTCGAGCTCTTGACACTGTTGGTATGTTCCTTTTATCTTTATGTTCTCTGTGTCGTCATACCTTTCTTTTTAGATTCCTTTATAGAGTTTTTGGGGGGCTTGATACTTTGATTTTTGTGAGTCCCCTTGTTTTTTGTAAATGGGTTTACCCTCCTCTTGCGGCTTTTTAATACAAATTTACTTATAAAAAAAAAGATTATGTTAATACTTCATATATTAAAATTTGAATTCTTTAAACATCTTTTTCTGCCATTAACATATGACGTGCATTTCTATAAAAATAAGCTGACGATATCATGCTCTCTCTTTATTGCTCATATTATTCAACATGTTGTAATATCTGTACAACTCAGTTTGTTTTGACTTCCGTTTCCGTATATAAATTAAGAAGATGCATGTTTTTTCCTGGTACATATGGATCACCTATTTGTAGAATTAGTATTTCAATTTCCCCTTATTTCGCATCTCATGTTACTTTGTAGTTGAGTAAATTGGCATGTTTCCACCCGTCTCATGCATTTTCTTGGTTTTTCGACAGAGGATGATACAAGTATAGCTACAGAGGTTAAAGTACCTATTCTGAAGGCCTTTCACCGTCACATATATGATCGAGACTGGCATTTTTCATGTGAGTGTTATGTACTCCTGCTGTTCGTGTCCTCTCTCGTCACCTTATTCCTATTTGTCATCTCTCTTGAATCTTGATTCTACACACTGGAGACACCTTCTGTGACTTATTTCTGCTCAACTCAAGTTCAATGAATAATTTTCAAGTATTAACTTGCAAATCTCTAACTATAGATGGCAGCGTGGACCTTTTTTTTATTTTTTATTTTTTTGGGCCATATGAAGGTGTTATCTTGGTTGGTGACTGAATTGTGAAACCACCTCTCACTGGATTTTTAGATGCAGAACCAGGTCTGGCTGGTTAATAGCTTACCTCATGTACAGTTCAGTTCTTGTTTGACCGTGCAGATTGTGCTCACTCCTACATTTCTTTACCTATATCTCTCTCTGGTTCAACTTCTGTTCTCATAGTAGAATGTATGTCGGCAGGGTAATCTAATCCATTTGAGCTCAACATACATGCTAGATTAAGAAAGTAACCATAACCTTGGTGCTGTGGCTCACAGCATGGGTGCAACTTGTTATGTATTTGGATTAGAAAGAATAACAATAAAATTTTCAAAAATATATTAAATTATGTAAAGAAAAAGTTGGAAATAGCACCCCCCCCCCCCCCCCCCCCCAAGCCCTGGTTCCCAAAATTAAAATAAATAAATGCAAATACGAAAAATTGTAAGGTGGCCCCCTAATTTTACTTATTGTTTCCTCGCAGAAGAATATTGACTTATTCAGTTACTAGAATAATCAGAATGTTCACCATGTACATCTAGACTTTCCACTTAAATGCTTCAAGTTTCATAGCTAGGAGTTTTAAGGTTACTTATGCCTCGGAAACTCTAGACTCCTTTTCTTTATAATGGAGAATGTTTAGTATCCTCATCTTTATCTTTTTATGAAAATATTGTATTGCATGCTGATCCATTATTAGTTTTGTATTAAGGTGGTACAAAGGAGTACAGAGTTCTCATGGACCAGTTCCATCATGTTTCTACTGCTTTTTTGGAGCTCGGAAGAAGGTTACTTCTTATCCACAATAATTGCCTTTTCTAATGTTTAGGGTTCTGGTGCAGGTATGAGGTTATTCACACAGAAGTAATTCTCTTGGAGATTTATGAAAATAACATAATTTTTGTTAAGTAGGAACCTGACTATTACACGAAATCCTATTTATTATTGCTGGATCTTTTCAAATGACTAGTTCACCTTGCATGAATCTTGTCAATGCTTACTGGATAGTAAAATATGAAGTTCTAGCAGTGCCTCATACTTAGATACTTGGTAGGATATTCCTTGTAATGTGATTATGACATTTCAAGCATATGTCAATAAAACAAATAATCGTCATAGAAATGAAACTTATCTACACATAACTCTGCCAACGTTCCCATTAATTTTCTTAGTTATTATAGTTTAATATGGTCATATCCTTGTATGATGATTTTTTGGAGGTTGATTATCAGACACCTTTATACATCCTTACTCTTAGCGAGTCACTCTTTGATTGTTATTTAGAAATGATGGGAGAAAACCTAATTTGACAATTCTCCACAAGTGTTTTGACAAGTCACTCTGTGATTGGTGTTTTGAATGAGGCACTTTCTAGAAGGTAAAAGGCCAGCAGGATTTAGAAAAACTACATGTTGGAGTTTAGCTTTGGTCTAAGTGATACACATCTCTTCATGAATATATGGTTGTATTTAGTTTGGCAAAGATTGGTCACTGGGCTTCTCTCAGTTCTGTATGAATGGTTTTGGGATGGACAGGATGTTTATTATGTATTAAGGCCTGGCTGCTTATTGTTGCTCATGTTACATGTATATCTGCATTCAAAGTTTTGGTATACATGTGTGTGAGGAATATCTTACAACGTTCCAACTATTCCGCAGTTATCAGGTGGCAATTGAGGATATTACCATGAGAATGGGTGCAGGGATGGCAAAATTTATATGCAAGGAGGTTTGTACTGAATATCATTAAATGATGATTACATTCTAGAGGTTTTTATTATGATCAATAGATCCAATACATAATTATCAAATTTTTTATGCTTGCTTTAAGTTGATAAAAAATTCAGATAATTTTTTTTTCTATTTTTATACTCCCAAAGTCATTTCGTTCCCCTCTTGGCTGATTTTCCCAACAGTTTAAAGCCTGCTTCATTATGCCTTTTATAATCATATTCTGTTTGGTTGTTATTATAATTATCATCATTTATTGAAATCTAAGGGAATCAACTTTTTTGGTTGTTGAATATTTTAAAAACTCGCAGGACCTCTGGAGTCAATTTGTGGGTTATGTAGAAAGTGCAGATGAATTAATTTACTCTGTATGTGCCACTGACAACTCATTCCTTATCCTGCAGGTAGAAACAACTGATGACTATGATGAATATTGTCACTATGTAGCCGGACTTGTTGGGTTAGGATTGTCAAAGCTTTTTCATGCCTCTGGAACAGAAGATTTGGCTTCAGATTCTATCTCCAATTCAATGGGTTTATTTCTTCAGGTATTGTTTTCGAC
This sequence comes from Nyssa sinensis, assembly GCA_008638375.1. Lineage (NCBI taxonomy): Eukaryota > Viridiplantae > Streptophyta > Magnoliopsida > Cornales > Nyssaceae > Nyssa > Nyssa sinensis. The sequence goes on from CM018033.1 coordinate 41,472,372, forward strand.
ATGCATAGCAACCAGTGCCTTACATTCTCAAGTTGCTTTCTTGTTTGGAAGTCTGTTTCTCACAATATATCTTTTTCATGTTATAAATAACAGAAAACAAACATTATTCGAGATTATCTGGAGGATATAAATGAGATACCAAAGTCCCGCATGTTTTGGCCTCGCCAGATTTGGAGTAAATATGTTAACAAACTTGAGGTCTCTTTCTTGTGCTTGATCTAATAATTTAATCTTATCTACTTTACTTCATCAGTCATCTTACTCTTTCCAGGATGTAAAACCAATTGTAGTTTAACCACAGCAAGTTGCATTAGTCTGCTTGATTAAAATCCTTTGGTACAACGTGTCTCAGGACTTAAAATATGAGGAAAACTCCGTCAAGGCAGTGCAGTGCCTGAATGACATGGTCACAAATGCTTTGATACATGTAGAGGATTGTCTGAAGTACATGTCGGATTTGCGAGATCCTTCTATCTTCCGATTTTGTGCTATTCCACAGGTATATGCTCTTAAAGTGGTTCTGGATTTACTTATCAAAAAAAAAAGTGGTTCAGTTTTTGTCTATTGTTATGTTTGTCTATCATGCTGTACTTTTATTGTACCTCACTGAGAAAAGACCTCCATTTACCTGCCAATAAATGTCTCGGCATTGCTTTACCATTTTGGAGTTCTACTTCGTCTACATAACATTGCATGAAGAAATCTTGCTCTCTTTAACAATCGGGAAACCATGCCAGACAACTAACAATAAAAACCTGGGGTGATTTTCCTCACGATTTGTAAATGCTTTTGGCTGTGAGTTCTCGTTAATAAATTAAATATCAACAATTCTGGTATCAGCTTTTGATTGCTTAGGAATTATATTCTTTTCCTTTTTCCAGTTCCTTTGAAACTTTTTATTTGGACAATATTTCTTGTTGTGTAAATAATGGATTGTAGCTTAGTTGATCAGTGAACCATATATCATTCTGTATTATATATGACTTCTAAAACTTGAATGGATAAGTAATTTAATAGTCGGCAGAACTCTATTTTTGCCTCATTTTACTGTCTGCGGTAGTAGAATCATTAAGTTTATGCAACTGAAACTTACACAACGTTCTTATTTAAGTATGCAACTCATTTGCTATGTTCTAATTTTACCAGATTATGGCAATTGGAACCCTAGCTTTATGCTACAATAACATTGAAGTCTTCAGAGGGGTGGTAAAAATAAGACGTGGTAAGATATCTTGGGCGGTGCACTCCTTGCTACAATATATCTGAGAAATATAGTAATTCTATTTCAATGGATTGTCTCTTGTTTTAATCGTTGTCTTACTTTTTTGCTCTATTTTGTTCCAAATGTGACCATTAGAAATTTGGATGGTAACCGTAACATCTAAATTTTTTTTTATATGCGAATTAAATTTTTAAAAAAAGAGAGTTAATAATATGATGATAGCCTCCAAATGTCCTGGAAAACCAAATATTGGAATTAGTGTCCTCACTCCTCAATAATAGTTCTTATTATCACTACAACTTGCCTCAAAACTTAGCACCATTCAACCTTTAGTCATTATACCCCATGAATTATAGAACTTGTGATAATTGACAGTTGGCTTAAACCATTTTCTCAGATGCTGAAGAGCTTCATTGCCAAGATTTTAGGAAGCTAATTGATATAATGTGTAATAGTTCACAAGGCAATGTTAGTTGAATGTCTTTGTTCATTCTTTAAGGTGTCACCTGTTCTTACTTTGCAATAACTTTGTTTGTTCGTTAGTATTCAGATTGGAAACTGCAATCTCTCGTCATTTGTTACTGCAAGTGGCTGAGAAAGATGCTAGTGTTTGATTGACTGTTATTTCTTCATGATATAACTAAAATTCTAGATGGCGCAAATTATGCTTCTACCTTCTTACAAGCCTCGTCTACTTGAGAGTAAACCTCTCTTTTTCTCTGTAAAGGATTGTGATATCAGAATATCTCAACACCCCCAGCCCCCAAACAAAAAAAAAAAAAAAGAGAACGAAAGATTTTGACACTGTAGTGCTTTCTTTTTCTTCTCTCTCTTGGCTGTGCATGATATTATGGTGCTACTCGGTTTTATATATTCTGTCATGGTTGTATCATAGCAGACATTGGATTTTTCTTGTTTAATAGTTTTCTCCTTGCGCTCTGGTTTCTTCTTGTAGGACTAACTGCTAAAGTTATGGACCGGACGAAAACAATGTCAGACGTCTATGGTGCTTTCTTTGACTTTTCTTGTATGCTGAAGTCCAAGGTAAATTGCCTGATTATTTATGCAACAAAACTAGATTCTGTGGCAAGGAGAAAGTATTTTCTGCCTGATGATATATATACATATAACATGCATGTGGATAGAACTAGAAGGTTCTGCTTGGTCATTGATATGAATGAAACCTGCATGATTAAATGCTGAATGGACGCCCAAGATACAATGTCACAGAAGGAAGGCACTGACAAACTTATGCACCCAAGCCATGCCAGAATTGTTTTGTGCATGCATTTCAGGGGGGAAAAAAAAAGAACTTTTTTTGTTGCTTCATGATGAGCAATGAATCTTCTAGTACGTATGTCACCTCCTGTGTTGCTGAAACTACTAACAAGTAGTTGCTTTTAAGAATATGAAGCACGGATGCTCTATTATGACTCATGTATCCATGTCGGACACGTGTTGGACACCGACACTCTTGGACACTTCGTGGACACGCATCCGAACACTTGAATCATGGATATTAATGATTAAATGAAGAAATTCTTTAATTTTTATTTAATAGTTTTGTTATTTTAATATCTTAATAATATTTTTTAAATTTGTGTGTTTTCATGATAATTTTAATTGAAATAACATTAAGTTTTTATTATATGGTCATATAAAAAATATAAAAATTTATATATATTTAACATATCCATGTCCTACTTTTTTGAATAATAACTGTGTTTACGTGTTCATGTCGTGTTATATCTGTATCCTGTGTCCATATTCGTGCTTCTTAGAGGAACTCCCAAAAATTCCCCAAAATTAAAGAAACGATGGAATCTTTTGTAAATGTAAAATACTCCATTTCTTTAATTGCTTTAACATTCATGGCAAGGAGACAAGGTCCATCAAGGCATTTCTATCTATACGCTTGCGAGGGGTCTATGTTTACTCCCTTGTCTTTCTGTTAGCTGGCCTTTGTTAATCTTAACATATTAAGTACACGGATAGATAAATACGGTGTGGGTTTTTGTATATGTATAGAACAGAAACGTAGGTCAAACCATACCACATTCTCCAAATACATGCAGGTAATAACCACACTGAACCTTTTAAGGCAAGATTATTCTTTCCTACTGCCTTGTGACTATCATATCTGAAGGAAGTGCCGAAAAACATTTTAATGCTGCTTGGGACCCAAGATCTAACATGTCAGTTGCAGCTGATGGCCTTTTTATTTCCCTGCCCTGCCTTTTATTTTCACATTCTATCATGACTTGCAACTCAAGAATTACATGTAATGCCTGTGAACAGGTGGTAGTCATTCATCTTTCATATTTTTGAACATGGTGCTGGATTTTTTTATATAAAAAAAAGCATTACTTCATATAAAAAGAGAACTTTTGATTGTGTGAAGTCGACTTCACTTGACCTTGTCTGCTTCAACTTCACCCTAGACTCGTGTCGTGTAGTGTAGCAAGACTAACAAGTGGTCGAGTGAATTTATGAACGAGCAACTATTATAAGCAATACCTTTATATTTTTGGATTCTTCCTCCACTCACCTCCACGGGCGAATATAGTCTACTACACTCTTTCACTTGGTTTTTTTAAGAAATGGAGCTTCTTCAAGTATTGGCTAACTTTTGAATGTGCTCATTTAAATTTCCTTTAAACTTTGTGTAGAGTTTTCTAGTATTTCTAGTCTGAAACCCTGCCTTCATTGACCCCTCTAGGTCGACAAGAATGATCCCAATGCTACAAAAACATTGAGCAGGCTAGAAACTGTTCAGAAACTTTGCAGGGACTCCGGCACTCTAACCAAAAGGTTTGCTGAACACTGAAGTTTTTTAGTTATCCTCTACGAGCATGGTTTTTCATTGTCTGACTCTCTTTGGGTTCTGCCAGGAAATCATACATTATCAGGAGTGGGCCGAGATACAATTCAGCTCTGGTGAGTTTCTTATATATGCCGATTTTTTTGACTGATATTTCAGCAAAAGAATATATACTGATTATACTCTAATCTTCTTGCAGATTGTTGTATTATTCATCATACTGGCTGTCCTTTTCGCGTATCTATCTTCCAACCGTCCAAATAATATATGTAAGTCTAGCACCGGAATGATAGTTTATCTTCACTCCCGACCCCCGAAAAGAAAAGTGGGGAATTGATTTTTCTTTCTTCTTCTTTTTGCAGAATTGGCTTTTGTTGAGAACCCTGTGGATTTGTATTCATGTCGAGCTCCACAATCACAAGACTTAAAAAAGTTGATTCCTGTGCTTATATACAGTATTGTAGTAGTTCCGACTCAATAAGGAAACGAATTCAGCCTCCTATTTCTATTGTTTTGAGACATGGAAACAGGTTGAAATAATGTAAATCAATATCATGTCGAATTATGTATTATCCAAATCCATATATTGAAACCCAAAAAAATAAATCATGTTTTCAATAATAAATTAATTGCACACATTAAGTTGATAAGAATAGTGAATTTATGAGAGAGAGAAAAAGAAAGTTGGGCATGTATGTCCTAAACCCTAGCCCCTAGGTGGCCATTGAGACTCAAACTTGAATCTATGGTTGATATTTTAGCATTTTTAATAATGAGATGATAAGTTATAACAGTCTTGCACGTGGCATTAAATGCACCCTCAAGAACTATAGTACTTCAGGCAATGCAATGGAGGCAGGGGTAGATTTGACTTTTTCCCTATATTTTCTACCCAACAACCTATATACATGCTCCAATTTTTTTTACATTATTATTATTATTTTTAATTGAAATGCTTAGTCAAATTCTAACCTAATGCCGCGTTAATTATTGTTAATTTAATGGGTTGGTTTTGCACGTGGCATTAAATGCACCCTTTAGAACTACAGTCCTTCAGGCAATGCAATGGAGGCAGAGGTAGATTATTATTATTTAATCTAAAGAAAAATGTATTATTGACACATGCCCAGCTGGAACTCAATACTCATCACATGACCCATGGCCCAAATAAGGTTGCGTATGGTTGTTGGTTTGGATCCTTCTCAGCTTTCAATCCTACACCAACATGTAGTTCCATTTTGGTTACTTCTAGTTCTATCCCTATGCCTATTGCCTATTAATGATTCGCTTCCATTGCTTTCACGTTAATTTCTTTGTGTTTGATGGATAAATCGTATTCTGGTCGTGTCAAAGTATATATATTCAAAAATATGTATTAATTTTAATCTGATATTATTAACTAATCGTATCAAATTTCAAAACTCAAACTCAACTCATTTATTAAACAGATTACACATAGTTGACACAATTAATCCTATTTATTTTAATTTTTTATTTTAAAATAAAAAATTTACCTATCTTTTAATATGTATGGATAATTTTCATATTTAGTAAACTTTGAACATATACTAAATCAAAGTAGAAACCTCTTTTATAAATAAAAATTCTCAAAATCTTGATAAACTTTCAATACGAGACGAATTACCTTAACTCATGATATTTTTTTATAATTAAACAAGTTAAATCGTGTTAAACAGGTTAACACTACTAAAACCAAAACCTGACATGTTTATTAATTGTGTTATACATGTCAACCCGTTTATGATACAAACCCATTTATGCTAAACTCAAACCCGTTAACTTCGTGTCGTGTTCGAATTGTGTTGTGTTGTCGTGTCGTGTCAAAAATTGACACCCTTAATAAATTAAGAACTTAATTTAAAATTAATTATTTGGTGTAATAAAATAGAACCAGTTTATTCAACTACATTTACTTTTTAAACTGATAATTTCTTCTTTTATTATTTAAAACTTGTTTATATTAGGTTAAATAGTCAGTTTTATTGCACCTGAGAGAAAAATTAAACACTTAATTTGAAATTAGCAGTTTAAGTGAATTAATTTATAATCAACTTGTACAATAGAACACATACTTTTTAAGTGAGAATTAGTTTATTTCAATAAATTACTCAATGATAATTAATTAAGCTGATGAAAATAATGTAATATTATATTTTTTTCTTCTTTTTATCATTTTGTCATTACCGTTTATCATTTTTGTCATTTTATATTTTATTATCATTTTATAATAATTTTTATTAAATATCCAATTATTTTTTTCATCAATATTTTATTTATACCAATTGCTTAATTTCAACGTTACTTATTTTCAAAAATACTTTTAGATAGTTCCATCGAATAGACACCAAAAGTGTCGTTAAAGATAGGTAACCATTGAAAATATATAATTATTATAATTGATAACAAAAAAAAAAAATTTGAAGCTTGATAAAAGTTATAAAATTTTAAAAAAGAAAAAATAATAAATTAATAATATATTATTTTTCAAGAAATGGGCCAGAGTTTAACCAAACAAACACGAAATTAGGATAGTAGTAACCTCACTTATTTGCGTCGCGAATTGAGGAGGTAATGCACGTGATTGCACATGCAGTGTCGCTCTGCCAAATGGGGGCAAGTGTTACAAAATCGTTGTCTGGTCAAATCACGTGACCGGCACAACCTTAGTGTCGTCCGCCCGCCCTTCACTAGTCTTTACTGCCATTTGTTTGATTTTTGTAGACTGTTTGTTAGTCTTATGTTTCATCAACCTTTGGCACATTCCACCAATGAATTCACCACAACAGTCCATAACTATTTTATCCAAACCAATACACTCGACATTTATAAAAATTGCATCATCGAAATTAACCATTATACCAATCCGAAAGCAGTCGAGGTCACTTATGAATAAAAGAAGAAACATGAAATAAAGGAGGAAGCTACAAATTCATAAAAAATAAGTAAGAGTGAAGTAAACGATCTCTTATAGAAGAACAAAAAAGCTAATAAAAAGGACTAACATTGTAATGGTGCCATAATATCCAACATAGTAGTAAGAAAGATCTTGAATTGATGAATATCAAAAAATTCATGAATCTCTTTCAATCATTGTCGATAATTTGAAAATGGGTAAGAGCATATGATATGAAATTCAAAGAAGATAATGATCACTTTTATTAAAAAAGTAAAAAAAAAAAAAAGAGAGCATAAATTAAAGAAAATAAAATTAAAAAAATATTTTTGTCAATTTAAAAAATTAACTAGAGAGATATTTAGTCAAAAAAACATTAATATAATTGTCAAAGTTCTTGAAAAAAGTAATTGAAATTTATTCTTAATTTATGATTTTTTGAAATGATGATGTATTTTCAAACACGCGTGTTCTCCATTTAAAAAAACATTGGTTGCTACTGCCAGCTATGAATCCAAAGTGCAAGTGGCTTGACATGGTTCGCACTCAATCTGGCGCGATTATAATTTGACCAGTGCCGGCCTCACACGACTAAAAAGAAAAATCGTTTCATTGGAGCCTCCCCCCGCACGCGCTCAGTCAGACCGTGGCCATAACATTTCTCTAATTAGCAAAATGAACTAGCGGGAAGATATGGGAACCAGCCAGAAAGGGCGGCGTAATGAACGAGGCAAAAGCTGTAACATTTCCGAAAATAAGTCAAAACCCAGAGGCCAAACATAGAAGACTGAAAAGGCATAAAATTACAAGAAAGGGCGGTTTTCGTGGATAATTCGTTTTTGTTCCATTTTGAACAAATCCTAGCGCCATTTCTTGCTGTAAAAAATCGTGGTCACAGCCACATCATTCACCGTGTATTTCTCCTCAAGTTGCACCACTTCTGGCTCACTTCTCTGATTAAAATCACAACTCTCAGTCATGAATTTCTTTTATTTTTATTTTTGATTTAAATAATTTTGTTTTAAAATCACTACTATTTCAATCAGAACACTGAACACCGATTAACCGTTTGCGTGATCAAGTTATTTAAAATTATTATTGAAGAGAAGATAAATAATTTTTAAAATTAAGTAATTTATATCATAACATAATCTTTTGTATCAAAAAGAAAAACTGACCTTACTAAATTAAAACAAACTAACTTTAATATCATAACATAATCAAAGAGGACTTTGATCATTATTAGCTGCAAAGGGCTGTGAATCTAAAAAAAAGCTCCTTTTGTCTTTAACTTGATGGAAAATTATGGAACTTACCAAACAGGTTCGGTCAAACAATAAAAATCTACGTAGAATAGAAGAACCAATGCCACCATGGACCATAGAATAGTCAGCTCTCCTTAGTCCTCAACATAATGGCAGAGTAATATATATATATATATATATATATATATATATATCACATGCATAACGGCCCACCGTAATACATCACACAAATAGTAACTACCAATAAATACCACAAAAGACTTTATTTTCAAGAGAATAACTTAAAAAGAAGGCAAAACCAATTAACACCCCCCCCCCCACCAGTTTCGCACCATTCAGTTCCTTTTATCCCTTTCTTTTTTCAACCTCTGCAACCCCTAAATCTAATCATCTTCTTCAACCCTGTTGAATCACCAGGTACTTGTATATATATATATATAGGGCGTATATTATTAGTATTTTGAGTCTTTGTAGGGTATTCTCTGAACGGTATTTAATTTTATTTTTTGAAAGGTTAGACTTTAGAGTTTATAGAAATGGAGTGCATGGAAGCAAGAGCATTGAAGTCAAGTTTTCTCTCGGAATTAGCCATGAAATCGACCCAACATGTGTGTTCCGATGACTTATCGTGTCTCAATACAATTAATGCTGTTTCCTGCGATGATTTCTCCGTTGATGTTTTTCTGGACTTGCCTGATAATGATTTCAAAGATGTGGAATTTGAAGAAGACGAAGAAGAAAAGGACTTGTTTTCTGTATCTTCTCAGGACCGAGCAGATGATGATAACGTTAACAATAGCACTTTTTCGGGCACTAGCGATTCTGGGTCTTCCCTCACCGAAGAACTCGCTGTTCCGGTAACAATTTGTAACCAGAGAAGAAAATTTTCGTATATTTTTATGAATTTATAATCGTTTGTAGTTATATATAACGAAACCCATTTTTACAGGTTGATGATTTAGAGAACCTTGAATGGTTGTCTCAATTTGTGGACGATTCTGTCTCCGAACTCTCTCTCTTGTATCCCCCCGGAAGTTTGAAGGAGAAAAGCGGAGAATTTGCAGGGAACCGGTCTGAACAGGAAACTGAACCGGCGGTCCCGAGACCATCTACATGCTTTCCGGCACCGGTTCCGTCCAGAGCCAGAAGCAAACGGTCGAGACCTAACAGTAGAGTCTGGTCTCTTGGCTCGCCGTGTATCTCGGAGTCCTCGTCGTCTTCGTCATCGTCTTCTACGCCTTGTCTCATCTTCCCGAACCCGGCCGATAACACGGAGTTGTTTTATAGCGTCGCTGAACCGGCGCCGAAGAAGCAGAAGAGGAAAGCGTCATCGGAAAGCAGCTGCGAGTCCCAGACGCAACGGCGGTGTAGTCATTGCCATGTTCAGAAGACCCCACAGTGGCGAACCGGTCCCTTAGGTCCCAAAACCCTCTGTAACGCTTGCGGGGTTCGTTATAAATCCGGTCGGCTTTATCCAGAGTATAGACCGGCTTGTAGTCCGACCTTTTCCGGCGATGTTCACTCCAATAGTCACCGGAAAGTGTTGGAAATGCGGCGGAATAAGGAGATGTCTGGAATGGAGTCCGGTTTGACTTCCCTGGTTCCAAGTTTTTGAGAACACTAGGTAGATTAGATACTGATTTGAATCGGTCGTTTCGAACCGGTTCCATAGGTCTAGCTTAGTTCCAGTTAAATTGTAACAATTTTGGTGGTTCATCATAGCAGTAGCATTGTAAGGGATGGTAGGAAGTTTTTTTGCTTTTTATTATCAATTTATTTGTAGGTTTAGTTTAATTTAACGAAAAGTAATGATAAAATAGTTTCAATTAATTTCTGGTTGTTTTTTTGTAATTTCTTTTTTTTTTTTTTAATTTTTCATTTTTTTGAGTTGAAAAATTCAAAATAGTTGGCGCTTAAACTATGTTATGGATAATTACTCTTATATACACGACTTTAATTTAAATTATTAATATTATAAAAAAATTTTCAACTCTGCATATTTTATATAAAAATAAAATAAAAATGGCAATACACTCTGCAATTCCTTTTCCTACCATTCTTGCGAAGATTAAAAATTTTTTAAGGTGGGCCCACAAGCAACTAAAATTAGGTGGTATGGGGACCACTGGAGATGTGTGGTCTTTGCCATTGCTAATGGATTTGAAATATCTTTTAATAATTGGTACTTGATGGCTGCTGACTCAGTCCATTAGTATTTCCTCCAATGTCTTGACCTGAGAAATAGTAATGACTCAGAATCAAAAGTCTTTCCCACTCCATCTTCTTGCAGTTATTCTAATGGCTCATAATGGACCTTTGGCTCCAAATATATCATGTGGTCCATGGATCATTGGTGGTTCAACATTACCATCGATTGAGGCATGTCTTGAGTGAGATGGGAGTTTAGATGGAGAAATTCTTGCATCGATCCGTTCATAAATCCGATATATAGTATGATATGTTTTGAATAGAATATTTAATTTTTAAGAGATACAAAAATAATACTTTATTTATATAATAAAATGTGATTGATTTAATTATATTTTTATAATTAAACCAAGTAAAGGAAGGGTAATAGACAAGTTGAGGAATATGAACAATATTAGAGTTAGGGTCTATATTTAAACGGGTAATATAAACAAAGTCGGGGCAAAGTTGAGAGATTTCTCATTGTTGAAATCTTTAGTATGCAGTGTTAAGGAAAAATATATATATTTTTTTATAAATCTATTAGGAGATATTCTGAGTCAGCTTACGCATATCAAACTAAATCTTCATTCTCGTGATAGTCAAAACCACCTTTTAAGCTCTAAAAGAAAAACATTCTTGAACGCCCTCTTTAATTTTTTTTTTTTGCTTTAAAAAAAAAGGAGGGCAACAAAATCTCCCAAGCCTTCTCTATAATTTATTCATCCTATTTTAAGTTGGATACTACTTGGCTTCAAAGTAGGTAGGAGGAATCTCTTCTTACTCAAATATATGTCATAATCTTAATTTGTCACGTATACAATGACATGAATATCATGTGACTATTCAGTTTTAATTAAAAAATAAAAAGTACATGTGCATTACATAAGTGACAGATTGTAGTCAAAATATGTACCTGAGTAAGATGAGGTTCTTCTTATTCAATTTGGAGCTAAGTATTATTCTTTCAAGTTTCAACCAAGCAACCACCCACAAAAAAAGAGAGAGATATATTTGGCTCCAAACCAGGTAGGAGGGACCTCCCTTCTACTTACGTATGTGTCACAATCTTAATGTGTCACGTATACAATCACATGTATATCATGTAATTATTTAATTTTAATTAAAAAATAAATAAAATATAAAATATAATGTACATATACATGATATATGTGACAGATTATGATTAAAACAAATAAAAAAAAAAAAGAAACTGGTCACAATGGCTGCTTTGAGTATCACAAAACCCAATTGCTTTATTTTTTACCACAAAGTATTGTGGTCCATGCACCACTTTATGTTGAGTTTGGGCAGCCTTTTAAGACCAATAGAATATTCCACAGCTAGAAATGCCCCCTTATCATTCTAGCCAATCCCCGCCCAAGTAGACTCCACGGGGGCCCATTAAATGAGTTCAAATCCTGGTAAAATGCGTACTGGGCAGCCCATAATTTGAATATTGGGCCTCAATTTAGTCCCTCCAACATTAATGCGTCGAGGAACAAACAAACTAGCTCATTTATGCTGAGGCCATCTACAAAGCCCAGTAATTACTTCTATCTAGTGGCCGCCGAAAAGCCCAAATTAAGTGTTGGTGTAATTGAATAGAAAAGAGTGCAAATGCAATTTTTTCACCAAAATCGCAGTGTATTTTTAATGAAAAAAACAAGCCGGATCCATTATTAGGAGAACAATAAACTATCGTATGCAGGGATTTGAAATCGAAAACACGAGATGCCAATCAGGTTATTGAACTTATTTAAAGGATATTAAAGACGAGACTCAAAAATAGCTTCTCGTAAGGTGAGAGTTATTGATGCAAAGCATGTTTGGTGCGACAGTTGAGAGAAAAGAAAAAGAGGACCGGCCCCGCCTTTCTTCATTAGATGTCTCTTGTGATAGTCCCATGATTTGGAGGTGTCCACGCAACACCAAGGAGAATAACAAATCATCGTAAGCAGGGATTTGAAATTGAAAACACGAGATGCCGATCAAGTTATTGAACTTGTTTAAAGGACATTAGGAGACGAGACTCAAGAATAACTTCTCGCAAGGTGAGAGTTATGGCTGCAAAGCATGTTTGGTGAGATGACTGAGAGAAGAAAAAAAAATGAGGACCGATCCACTTTTCTTCATCAGACGTCTCTTATAAGCCTCACGATTGAGAGGTGTCCACGCAACACCAAAGCACCCCTTATTGTTAGTTGCTTTGGCATCTTTCTTTTTATATATATGTGTATAAATAATTTGAATTTCTGTCTTCCTTGTCATTACCAGTAAGATGTTATTGTTTGTCAAGATGCTCTCTTCCTAGCTCAGAAAAAAAAAAACCTTGTGGACAAGCAAGATGGCTTAAGATTATAGATACACATGGAAAACTAATATTAATTTAAACATGAAAAATTAATTTAATTGAGGCCTTTTTATTTATTAAAATTAATTTAATACTAATATTCAAAACTCTAATAAATAGTGTTACAATAATAGAGATGTATACATTAAATAAAATTCTAATAATAAAATTTTTACATAATCGAACAATTGAGTAATATTCTAAAAATAAAATTTATAAAAATATAAATTAGGTTATACAAAATAATTATTTACGTCTTTTTTTTATCAATTCGATAGTAATAAAAAAATGAGAGTAATTTAGAATAAAACTATACTAATATAAGTTAAATTTTGTCTTGGAGTCGTTATAAGGCATTCTTTACGAGATTACACTTTTATTAATCTAAATTTTTAATTTTAATTATAATATAAACACATAAAATTTGAGATATTCTTTATTAATGACACTTAAAATAATTATTTTATTAACTTAATATTAGAGTTAACCCTATAAACAAGTTCTCATGCACGGAACTAATACAATACAAAGAAACATGGGCGAAGAGAGCTAGCTAGAGGGTGCAATTGCCACCCCACCCCACATTTTTTTTATTAGAAAATCTTCTTTTACATTTCACAAAAAAATTAAATATATTCATCTAATTTATATTTTTGCTCTCTAAATTTAAATTTTTTCACATTTTTATTAGTATTTTAATTTCAATTTGACTGTTCCAATAATTTTTTTTTTTTTTTTTGTATAGTCTAAAATTTGTAAATTTCTTTATATTTATAAATTTAGTTACTTATCAAAAATATTATTTATTAATATTAAAAATTTTAAATTTCTTTAAATTTTAAATTTACGATTTATAATTAAAAACAAAATTTACATCCCTGAACTAAATTTCTGGCTCCATCCTTGCAGATGATAGAATTCCGAACTCACTCGGTTGGTTAATGAATTGTACCAAACCCAATTTGCATGAAAGCTGAAAAAAACACAAAAAGATGTGTCCAACATCAAGTCTGTAATGCCATATTTTGACTAACCTTTAACAGATTAGGCACTGAATTGTACCAAACCCAATTTGAATGAAAGCTGAAAAAAAACAAAAAAAGAAAGAGAAAAACCAAAAAGATGTGTCCAACATCAAGTCTGTAATGCCATATTTTGACTAACTTTTAACAGATTAGGCACTTTTGTTAGTAACTTTGCCTCATTGTTAGTAACAGATTAGGCACTTTTGTCAGTAATCACAAAACATAAAAGAGACACTCGCTAGTTTTTTTATTCTTTCCCAACGAGCCTAATATGTTCAAAACTGATCGAATAAATTACTTTTTATCGATTTACATCTTTAAATAATTTAATAACAAGATCGAACCAGTCTGACCTCTGATTCATTGGATTGACCTATCGAGTGAGACCAAATTTAATAACACTAATATATTATATATCACGTGGTTAAGGACATCATAAACAACGAGTTAAGTTCACGGATATGAGAAACATTATTTTTTACTACCACATTTGGTTTAGGGAAAAGTGATCTCTTTTATGTTTTGTGATTAATTAATGAAAATGCGTTAACTAACTATTGGCATTGAGTGGCAACTCTTGCTCTATTATTATTTTATTGTTTTTTTTTCATTTTAAGAAAATAATATTTTATCAACACAGATTATTTTAAAAAATTATAAAATTGTTTCCACTTTTGACCCATATTTTTTTTAGTAATGCTATGCTGACCTAATAATTTTATCAAAAATATTTATACAGTTGATGTGGCAGTATTGTATTAGTTTTACATCACATCATGTGATGTAAAACTAATACAATACTGCCACATCAACTATATAAAAATTTTTAGTAAAAATTTTAAATCCGCATACCATTACCCATTTTCCTCACCTCATATATGTCATTTTCATCTTTCAACTAAGCTAAGTTTATAATTTAAAAAGTTGAAAGATGAAAATGACATTTGAGAGAGAGGTAAAAAAAGGGTAAAAAAACGTTTGAAAGTTGAGAATGAGGAAATTGCACCAGATAATAGTGTTTTGGAGTATTTTTCGAAAATCGTTGGTTCTGAGTCATTCTCAAATATTATGTAAGAATATTTTGATAGACGTCCACACATTTTTATCCGAAACGGGTAATTTTGTTTTTTTTTTTTAAATATTCTTTAAAAAAAAAACACTTGCCTAGTTGAGAGTGGATCACGTGGTAACTGACATCTTAGCCCCTTTATTTTTTTTTTTTACCCTTTTTAAATTTCTATAGCTAGAGATAGTGTGTGTGTATGTATGTATATGTGTGTATATATATATATATATATATATATATATATATATTCCACGTGAGTTGTTTGCTAATACTATTAGCAGTAAATCCTCTAATATCTGCAATTAAAATAAGAAATCTTCTCGTAATTACCAATCCATGGCGACCAAATTTCAGACCAGCAAAAGAAGTCTACGGTCCTGATTTATTTCCCACCAAACCGTTATCTGGTCTCACGGTTGAGATGCGTCTCCACCTACTCACCGACTAATTAATTATTACCATATAAGGTTTTTCACACTCACTATTACGTTACCATATGAGACAAATCATCAATGTCACGAGAGTCTGAATCAATATGACTTCAGATTTATATATCTCACACTATGAGACCATCACAGATGAATCTCATCTCATATTATGAGATAAATAAATAAATTTATTTTAATTATTAGAATTTTTATTTTTTATAAATAATAATTATTAGATAAATGTGTGAATGTAAAATGTTTTATAAATAAATTTCGTTGTTTTGATTTTGATTGAGACAAAAATTAAATTTATTTGACGATACAAAATACATTTATAATATATGAATGAATGCTATTGCCGATTTTTATATTATAAGAGAAGTAAACTTATAAGAGATGTTTATATAATCTTCTCAATAAATATAGCAACAAACCCAACATTTATACAATGTTTTTATTGATCATAATGATATATTAAAGGTGAGTAACTTTTTAATGAGATTTAATAATGATGTGTTAATGTCTTAATGGTGAGTCTAATTATTTTAAAGCATTAATGTTATTATTTTTGAAATTTTATAAAAAAATAATCATATCAAATCTGATAACGCCGTGAGTGATTGTCTCACTTCATTGTTTCTTGATAAGGGTAGTTTTGAAATCAAATAATAGCTTGAAGAACTCTCATGGCTAACTCGATGGATAAAGTCTTGGACATAAGACTAGAACTCCCACGTTTGAGTACTCCTTAAGGAACTACCCAACAACTCTGTGCAAAGACTGATAGAAACCAGAGCGGTTAATACCCTTTAACTCCTACCTGAAACGGGTATTTCCCAGCTATAACCATAAAAAAAAAAAAGCTTTAAGATCCTTTTATTTTTGTAATGATAGGGTTTGCCTTGACATCATTTTGTATTAAGATAAACATAATCTAAGTAAGTTAATGATTCTCTTTCCTCCTTTATCTAGCCCAAAAAGGATACATATCAACTTATATATAAACGCGAAGAATAATTCATTACCACACCACCCCATTGAGCGTTACCCGGCTAGCTAGCCATGGACTCCTTTTTTCAAGCTCTGCAACCCTTACCCATGTTCTCCATCTTTTTTGTTTCTCTCTTATGTATCTTCACCTTCTCTGCTCGGTCACGTCGAAAACTTCCATATCCACCCGGTCCAAAAGGCTTACCGGTGATCGGAAACATGCTGATGATGGACCAGTTAACTCACCGTGGACTAGCCCGACTCGCCAAGAAATACGGCGGCTTGCTTCACCTCAAAATGGGTGGATTACACATGGTCGCCGTGTCGACGCCGGACATGGCCCGGGAAGTCCTCCAAGCTCAAGACAACGTTTTCTCCAATCGTCCGGCGACCATCGCGATAAGTTACCTGACGTACGATCGCGCCGACATGGCCTTCGCTCACTACGGCCCGTTCTGGCGTCAAATGAGGAAAATCTGTGTCATGAAAGTTTTCAGCCGAAAACGCGCCGAGTCGTGGACTTCAGTACGAGAAGAAGTCGATTCCTTGATCAGAACCGTTACAGCCAACGTTGGATCGTTTGTTAATGTCGGCGAATTGGTATTTGCTTTGACAAAAAACATAACGTATCGATCCGCTTTTGGGTCGATGTCAGATGAAGGACAAGATGAGTTTATGAAGATTTTACAGGAATTCTCGAAGCTGTTCGGGGCTTTCAATGTCGCAGATTTTATACCGTGGTTGGGTTGGATTCATGGGCAAGGATTCAACAAGAGGCTTGCGAGTGCTCGAGGATCACTCGATGGCTTCATTGATAAGATCATTGATGATCACATGGCGAAGAAGAAGAAGAGCGAGAAGAACTGCACAGATGACAGTGAAGTTGATACAGATATGGTGGACGAGCTACTGGCGTTCTACAGTGAAGATGCCGCCAAAAGCTATTCTGATGGGATGCAGTCCGCCATTACGATCACAAAAGACAACATCAAAGCTCTCATCATGGTAATAAATTCGAAAAGAACCCATGAATCTTTGCATATATATATATGATATTGTCATAATAGTTGTATGCAATTAAGCAAATAGTATGGGTTCAATCCCTACTATTAAGTACAGATAAAAGGGAACCATGCATTGCTCAACATTTAACTTCAAAAATATTGTTTAAAAATGGATGCATTAATATTTAAGGGGCTGAATATTATGGAAAATTTTTAAATGAGTTTTTTTTTTTTATAACTTGGGATCCGATTTATGGCGTGACTTAAAAAAAAAGGTGATATTTGCTTAAATTTCGATACCTACTATCCAATAGACCACACC
The DNA here is from genome assembly GCA_008638375.1 of Nyssa sinensis. NCBI lineage: Eukaryota > Viridiplantae > Streptophyta > Magnoliopsida > Cornales > Nyssaceae > Nyssa > Nyssa sinensis. Next base: position 41,489,969 of record CM018033.1, read on the forward strand.
TTGGGGGTTAGTGTACTACTGTGATTATATATATTTTTAATTATATCATGTCATGTATGTTATGACGAATTGAAAATAGTGAGTTATAAATAGGAGAGCACAATGTTATATTAGACTCATTGAAAAAGGTCTTGAATATTACATATCTACTATTACCAAAAAAAATATTACATATCTATGTATTCTAGGTGTTGTTACCATTCGAGATTGTAGTCGAACGATAAAAACGTTGAGAATAAAATTTAAGCGTCTCGAGTTTGAGTTTCCTTTACGCCAATCACTAGTAACTAGTGCTTAAACGATGACCCTAACTATCACGGGAAGAATGAGTCGAGTCTCTTCTGTGCCAATCACTAGTAGCTATTGCTTAAATGATGACCTCTAACTGTCACGGGAAGGATGCCTTAGTTTGGTGCACATAATCTGACTCAAAATATCTCTTAATTGATTATTCAAAAAAAAAGTGCTGCTATATTATCCGAACTGATGTGTTGATAAAAATAGCAATATTTGAAAGAATTTAGTTTACAAAAGTGCTAAGAATTAGTTGTATCATTTTTACACACCACCCTCTTATATTAATAAGTCTTACTAGTGAGTCTCATGAGAGGTCCCCTACGAGTGATGGGATCCACTTATATAAGTCTTACTATTGAGTCCCATGGACCCACTTATATAAGATGATGGTATACAAAAAGTAATATAATTAAGTGTATCTATGGAATTATTGATTTGGAGAGTAGTGCTAGGTTTTTTTAATTGTATTCCTAATATGATATATCAACATATAGTAATTTTAAAAATCATATTTTGTAAAATTTAAAATTATCATATTCTTACGCACTATATTGAGATTACAATTAAAGATGCATGACATTTTCCTTAATTTGAATTACAAATGCATCTTCTCACTTGTTTAGATTTGTGTTCTAAATAGAATAAACCTGAATCAAACCCTTCATCTAATAAAATATTTATAAGTCAGAAAAAAGAATAAGAATAATTGTATCGAGATTAGTGATTATTTTAAATAAGATTAATGCTTTGTATTCTTATTTATATTTCTAATTATGTTAATAATATAATGTGTCAGAATATTATAATTTTAAAAATTACATTCTTTGAGATATAGGATACAATTAAAGATATAAAATAAGATACATCATACATATCATTTTTCTTTAAATAATTCAAGTTGACTAACTATTATTATTATTATTATTATTATTATTATTATTATTATTATTATTAAATAATTTAGTAGAAATGTTGTTAATTGGTTAAGACAAAAAACAAAATAAAATAATGTCATTGCAATTTTAAATTGGATAAATTACATTGTCATTTATTGAGATTTATGAAAATTACACTGATTTTTTTTGAAATGTTTAAAAATACACTAATCTCTCATATTTTACCTGAAAATATTTAGATACTTCTTTCCTATCATTTTTTTTTTTCAAAATAACTAAACTACCTCTTTTATTTATTTATTTTTACATTTTTTTAATTTTGATCAATTTTTTTAAACTTTTTTAAAAATATTTTTATTTAAAAATAAATTTAAAGTAAATAATTTATTTTTATTTTATAAAATAATAAAGTTAAGATTTTTATCAATATTTATTTAAAAAATATAAAAAAATTGGTCAAAATTTTAAAATTTAAAAAAAAAATATGAAAAAGATAATTTTATTATTTTAAAAAAAAGTTGACTGCAAAAAAAATATTTGTATATTATTATGTAAAATAGGAGAGGTATGTATGATTTTAAAAACTTTACCAAAAATTAGTTTGATTTTCATAAACTTCACATGAGGTCACTCTAATTTACCCTTTTAAATTTGTAATTACTGAGTTGAGGTTGAATTTGTTAATCATTGCCATTATCACAGGATGTAATGTTTGGCGGAACCGAAACCGTTGCATCGGCGATCGAGTGGACCATGGCGGAGCTAATGAAGAGCCGGGAAGATATGAAGAAGGTGCAACAAGAACTCGACGACGTGGTCGGCCTGGACCGCCGCGTTCACGAGTCGGACCTCGAGAAGCTCACGTACCTCAAATGCGTCGTCAAAGAGATTCTCCGTCTCCACCCTCCCATCCCTCTTCTCCTCCACGAGACCGCCGAGGAAAGCACGGTGGCCGGCTACAAAATCCCAGCAAAATCGCGCGTGATGATCAACGCATGGGCCATCGGCCGAGACAAGACTGCGTGGGACGAGCCCGAAACGTTCAAGCCTTCTAGGTTTCTCAAGGGCGGCACGCCAGATTTCAAAGGAAGCAACTTCGAGTTTATACCATTCGGGTCAGGGTCGACGGTCGTGCCCGGGAATGCAACTCGGACTCTATGCATTGGAGCTAACAGTGGCTCACCTTTGCCAGTGTTTTACTTGGGAGTTGCCTGATGGGATGAAGCCTAGTGAGCTTGACATGAACGATGTGTTCGGACTCACTGCACCGAGGGCGATTCGACTCACTGCTGTACCTAGTCATCGACTGCTGTGTTCATTGTTTTGAAGAAACAAGTATGATCATATTTAAGTAGGTAAACATGTTTTGGACAGTGAAAAATCTAATAACAGTGCCTCCCAAACGGTACCTAAAAGTAATGTTTATGTTTCAGTTCATGTGAACAATACAAATTTACTATTGATTTTTGATTTAATTATTTTGAAAATGGAGAGAGAGAGTGCTTTGCCTTTTTGAAAATGGAGGATCTTAAATAGAAGAAAATCTATAAAATCTTGTTGTCTATAGAAAGAGAGGATGAGAGGGTGGCGAAAAACGTGATTTCAGGGGTTGGTTAACGGTTGGTTGATTGTGAATGATTTTGCAACAAACGAATATGGCGCAAAGAAATGAAACGAAGCCCATTCTTCTTTCGCACCCTCGTACGGTTTTTTTGCCCAAAACTCTTTCTACTTGCGTACTCTTCGTTCCTTTCTCGTGATCGTGTGCCCAGTGTATCCCATTAAGAATTTTGTTAAGGCAGTCGCAAAGATTGACCAAAACATCGTTAATAACGGGCGTAGACATGTCTGTGTCAATACAAAACAAAGGAGCAATTTATATTTTTCAAAATTATATTTTAAATTTAAATGATTTGATATTGATATGACATTTATTATTAATAATATTTTAAATTATATAATTAATTTAATTATCGTATTTCTATGTCAAATAATTTGACATTGATATGATATTATATTATTAATAATATTTTAAATTATATAATTAATGTAATTTTGACATATAAATCATATTATTTGAAATAAAAATTTGAGTCATGTCAACTTACAGTAAAATAGAATTTCATCGTAAAATATCAACAAGTTATTAGGTAGTCACATGAATGTTATTTTTGGGTTTTTTTCTTTTTTCTTGAGTTTTGTAACTGTCAATCGTGATGTGATTGTTACGTGTATTTTACGTGTATGTATCACGTGTAAACGTTAATGACATTGGTGCGAATAGTTTACGTACCTACATCATGCACGAGCATGAATAACATGCATTCATCATGTCGTGACGTCGCGACTCACTGTTGCAATTCTCTTTTTCCTTTTACAAAGAAAGAAAAAAAATCCATTAGGCTCTGCAGAATGGCTTTAAATTTTGTATTACTCATCATTGGGCCGTTTACGAATCGCTGAATGCATCACTCCTACAAATTAAAACGGCAAGATCATACCCAAACAAAGACACCGAATTTGACTCATTCTTGAAAAATTGCTGACCCCAACTTCCCTTCTCATCATGGCAATTTTGACTTTCTATTAATAGCTTTGAGAATCCCATATAGATTTATGATCTGAATCAGTTCGATAATTTTTTAGATCAATAAAGAAGTGATAAAATGACGGAAAAAGAAAATTCAGTGATAAAGTAGTATATAAAAATTCAATAATCATGCAAATTAATTTTAAATATGTAACATCAACCCATATGTACTATACTTTACCACTAGACTTTTTTTTTCTTCCTAAAATGACATTGAAAAGAAGCAGAGTTAGGTATCCAGTTGTTGTCATTACCATTCAAAGAAAATAAGAGTGATCCAATTGCAGTAACCTGCTATCAAACCCCCCCTATAATCATGAGGAGGTGAGCATAGAACCATGCAAACAAGAATTTTCAGCCCCCAAGGGAGGCCTGGATGTGCCACTCAAATCATTATGAATCATATCATCTCAAAGGTGGGATGGCAAGCCCTTGGCCATGGGGACAATATCACTTTGTAATATCAACAGAGTTCACGTTGAGAGCACTTGGGTCGGGAAAATTACTGGACCACCTTTGGTAGAGCAGTTGTCTGGTAATGTCAGAAGTTGGGGCATAGTAACCATCCAATAGTATGTCAATTTCTTTGCTCAATTCCCTCGATATTTTTCACTTTATTAAAAAAAATATGAAAAATGTAAACTTGTTCAATCAATAAACTAGTTCAAAGCTAAAATGATGTTAAAAGACCATAATAGACCATGTTAAAAGGAACTTAATGACCAAAAGAACCAGTTGCAATGGTGCCAATTTCGCAACGATTAACCAGATTGGGAGCGATGAACAAAACATAAAATAAATGAAAATATCAACATCATGCTTATTTGTTACATAACAACAAGAAAACCCCTCTCCCCAGTTTAACAACAAAATAATTACTTCAAGGAGAGAAGAAGTAGATCAGCAACAAGAGAACGGTGCTAGTTCGCACAAATGAACTTCCTTTTCGATATACATTGTAAAAGGGAACAATTATCTTACTTGGGTCGCCTTCGGTAAGGGTACATAACATCATCCAGATTGCTTTTTATGTGATTCCCCACTCTAATCATATTCCTAGCCACACCCAATGCAACCACACTAGCATTCCTTGCATACCTGCATCTTTACAAGTTTCAGTGTTTGGGCTTTCAAACAAACTTTGCCTGAAAACATTTTAGATGTAATACAGAACAAATGTAACTAGTTTTCTGAATATTATTAGATTGCTGACTTGCCTGCTCACAAACTCATCCCAAGGAGAATGTGAAGGTTTGTAGGTCCGAGGTTGAGGAATAGGGTTACCATCTCCACATATACAGAAGTAATGAGTCAGTATTACGCCACACAAAGGAAAGCAGAGTATCCAAAACAGATAAATTGTACGCTAAAATTGTTTCCTCTGCAGCACTGTAATTATTTAATTTATTTCAAGAATACGAAAAGTGCAAAGCAGTGTATCAAACACAGATAAATTGTAGGCTAAAATTGTTTCCTCTGCAGCACTGTAATTATTTAATTTATTTCAAGAATACGAAAAGTGCCGATCTCTTTCTCTTAACATTTTGCATCATTTCAATAGAAGGCCATGACCAAATGCTGGTCCTTCCAATGGGGGATGTGAATAGACTGGATACCAACCTAACCTCAGACTAAAGACCTGAGTTCTCACGCTTGATTGCTGGAGCTTTTACTATTGCACCAAACAATGACACTCATAATTTATCATCCTTCTAATAATTATAAGTTACAACTCATTTTACATAACAAAACTCTGTTTAAAAATGCTGCAGAAATCGAGATTGTAATTTTTTAAAAAGCATATTGGACACATACAATTATCAAACACTTCCATTTTTCCTCAAAAGCAGAAAATAATAAAAGTGAACTCTCCACAATCCGTCTACAGTTGTAAGAATTTTATCAAACAGGTACAGCATCTTTTAAACGATTTTAATGCAGTGCACAAGACTCGCAGGCCAAACTGATTAAAAAGTAATTAATAAAATGTCTCAAAAAAGGAGGGGTCCTAGTTCAACATTGCAAAATCTCATACATATAATCAAGAACGACTAGGTGGTTTAAATTTTTTCCCCCAAGGGGGGTGGGCCAGAGTGAGGAGGGAGTGGTGCCTTTTTTTTAATAAGTAGGAGAGATTGGTGGTTTGGCAGAGGTGAGGAAATACAAGAAGGGAAGAAGAATTTGAAAAACCAAAACAAAAAAAAAAATCCAAAAAAGTAGCAAATGTGGTATTTTTATTGCTGGGGGAAAAAAGTACTACTAACAAATCATAACCATCCAGAGAAACTACATCAATAAAGAAAATAATACCTTCCCTCTTGTGAACATGGGCAGGAACATGGTTAGCATGTGAAGGTCTTCTGTCCAACAAAAGCTGTAACAAGTGCTATCCATGTCAGGTCATAATTTAACGAAAAGACAAAAGACATACAGCTCTATGCACAATTCCTTAAATAAGTAAATAAACAGCAAGAAATCCAAGAAAAATCAGGTCAATCTGAGCTATGAGTCTGTCATTTAAATAACGGCTTAAAAAAAAACCTGCATCTCAGCTGATGATACTACAGCTCTCTGATTGATACCAAATAGTCACATATTCCTTGAAATATACGTGCACCAAATCAATACATAATTTCAAACTCCCACAAACTTCATAAAAATCCAAAATTCAATTTCACTATCTCATAAGGAACCTAATTAGTTAAGCTGAAATATATCGGACATGACCCAATAACTGAACAAGATAAGCTCAACTAGTTATCACATTCAAGATTATTATGAACTAAGTTTCAAAAATCAGAAACATGGAAAACAAGGAGGAAAAGAAGTTTAGATATGACACACCTCAATACCAACACAGAATGGCAGTTCGGCTTGTTTCTCTTGTGGATCAGTTGAAGGATCTTTTTTGTCAAGGTGCACTGAGTAACCAACACACGAATACTTGAAGTCCTTGAGACTATGATCCTCTTTAGAAGTTTCCAACTCAGATTCTCCCACAATGTAGCTAGGTACTGGACATAACATTACAAACTAGTATAAATCCTTTAATATTAGCTAAGCAAAAAAATATAGGAAATAAAAGAGCCACTTGTTAGTAGTGACACGGTCCTCCATAACACAAATTCACAAAGGTAAGAAGTCACCAACAAGTTAACAAAAATTAGGGGTAAATTACACTCACCTCCCAGAAGTATCTATTTTTTTTTATCAGTCAGAAGTATCTCATAATTACAGCAATCTCCCTCATATTTTTAAAAATAACACTGATCTCTCTCAACATTTATATTTCTATAACACATTCCCCCTTCCGTTGTCCTCCATCTTTCCCCTACTCTCTCTATTCACGACTTCCCTCACCACTGCTTCATCACAATCTGCCAACATTCCTTCCCTCCACAGCCAAAACAGCATCTTTAATTTCCAATTTTCTGACACCCAACATGAATACTATCACTACCATTCATTGTGCCTGTCCAAATCATGTCTATCATGCAGTTGTAAACAAAAACCATAACAACCACAACCACGAATCTGTGTTGCTTCTTTTTGACAAAAATATGTGAATTATTTTGGAATTTAGTGAACAAATTAACTTGTAAACCAATAGGATTCGAACAAATTCTTTATCACATATATATGTATATGTAGGGGTGTGTGTGCGCGCGTGTGTGTATGAATTATACAATTCTATGTTTTATATACATATATAAGAAATTTTTGTGAACTTGTGGGTCCTAATAGTGTAGATGACATGGAAGGGACAATCTTGAATGTCATCTGATCTTTCACGAAGTATTGCTCAGTTAGCATCCAGTGGAGCACTATCAGGATGATGCTCACTCAATTTGGAAGAAGATTTTTCAAATTCACAAGAAGGCAAAGATCAATTCGAGGTGTTTGACGTCATTGAATGAGCGAGCATGGTGAGGAGATTATGGATGATGCAGTCGGAGTTGGAGTGGTTGTGCAATGTTTTGGAAGAGGCTTCAAAGGAGAAGAAGAGGCAAACCTTTCCTAGAGCGATCCACAAGAGAGGAAGGAGCCTGTGGGAGTGATGCCGATCAAACACCAAGGGCGAATATATGAAGATGGAGACCATAATAAAGAGAAGTCAAGTGAAGCATATACCTTCCAATGGTGGATACCGGGGATGGCTGGCCAACAATGGCAAAAGCTTTCCAAAAGTTAGGGCTTTATCGGTCAAGGAGGATATGCAGCAAGGGAGTTTCATTCAAGCCTTTCAAGGAGAAGGTGAAAATCAAATGATGGCCGGTGAAGCTAGGTCTATATATGCACACACACACACACACACATATATATATAGAGAGAGAGAGAGAGCGAGGGAGAGAGATGATTTGGGTTGATGTTGGTATGGTTGAAGAGTGACAGTGGTGACCCACCAATCAAAACTCTGCCTTCAACCACAAACTCACCACCAATGGCATTAGAGGTCAAACTGGAGGACCTTGAGATGCCAGTGACCGCCATCACACCAGTTGAGGCAAGGAGTCTTAGTCTAAGAGGGAAAAAAGATGATAATGAACAAGTTGGGATAGGACGACACACAGGGAACGGAGGCGGCGAGCCACAAGCGTGGGCTTCCAGTGGCTGGAGGGGAAGGGAGGTGTAATGTGTTGCAGCTTAGAAAGGAGGTATCAAAGAGAGAGAGAAAACGAGGGGATGGAGGTGTCATCACAGGCGAACTGCAGGTGTGGACTCCTGGCTGGCTGGAAGGGAGATTGTGATTGGTGGTAAATTGAAAACACTGAAATTGTCATAAGCTTTATAAAAAAGTATATTTGCATATTTTTTATCTTTGAAACAAATACAAAATAAAGCCCACTCCATGGACCACATGGTGCACTATATACTTTGTCTAGACAGCCATAGCAACTAATCAAAAAACAAAACTCTCTCATCCCAACACCCACGCTCCCTTGAACTAGATGATAAGGGGGCAAAACACAGGGAAACCCAAACATCAAAAAACAAAGTGCACAAGGAAAACTCTACCACAAAATATTAGTTGAAATTATAATCAAATGCAAAGTAGCCAAATTAACCCCACCCCAAAATCAACATGCCTTTACATATTTCACAATAAATGTCATCTAAGGAATGTCCAAAACACATCCAATTGGTCATAAATGCTCATTAGAAACACTTCTATTTCCAAAGGCATGGTTCCAGCCCTCGAAATTAGTGTTGATATCAGAAGCTACAATCCTTGTCAATCAAACTGAGGCCCATTTGCACCAGTACGTCGACTAAATGAAAAATCACACTAATCAGCGATATCGACTGAAACCATACAGTATCACCTGCAATACAGGTTTAAAAGTTCTGAACCCCATCTAAAGCTCCTAGAAATTCCTGCACAAATCACCCTCCCAAATGCTAAAATCATTTAATCCATCCCTAATCCCTTCTTCAGCTTGGCAACCAGACATATAAGCTTAGAAAATAAACCCTTTAAAAGGTGACATCCCATATTCTACCAAATTACTTCAATACTCCTTACATTCAACACAAACCTCACAAAGCTAGACTTAAAAAACTTTTAAAACTACAAACGTAGAGGTCTTAAGAACTCAAGTACCCATATTATCCTGAATAAGTAAGACCAAAATAGGTCTGCCTAAAGTCTGAATGAATTTCAAGCACTTGTTGCTTGATTAAATGCCATAAGCAATACTACATGCCTGTCATTTTAAGCTTACGTAGAGCTGAAGTCATGGCAGGTCACAACCACTTAGAAAAGCTACTAAGCTACTAAATGAAGCCTAGCAATCATCACGTAATGAATTCAAAATCTTTTTAGTATATTTTCAAGAGAAGTTTCATATAAAAGACAACTTGAGGAGCACCAAACCCATTTACAAAAAGAATTAAGCTTTATATTAGAGCCTTAAACCTTCCAAAAACTCTTTAAAAGAATTACATTAATAAGGTAGGACTCTACTAAGTACTAACCATAAGTATAACAATCTCCCAAAAAAAAAAATTGTAAATCTACAAGGGGACATTTCTTTCCATTCAAAAATTCTCCCATTTCATTCGCACCACATACTTCAAAAAAGACAAAATAATGCTAAGTTCCCAGCACTTCTACCGCTTCTTTTCTTTACAAAACTTCCCGTCTAACTCCTTAAGAACTCTTGAACTGAAGTCGGGATGGTCCAAATATACCAAAAGTGAGAAAAGAGGAGGCTCCAAATATCCCTTGCCATGAGCCCACAACACACTGCAAAAAATAAGAAGCTTACAGACTCTTCCTTCTCTTTGCACATGCAGCAACAATTAGCCAATCTGAAGCCCCACTTTTGAAGATTGCCCATCACCAAGATTGCCTCCCAACCCACAATCAAACAAAGAAAGCCACCCTTTCAGGGGCTCTAGCACGCCATATGGACTTCCAAGGGAAATCCTTAACAAACCGTTTGGTTCAAACTCAAAAGCAAAAGAGAACTAAAAATGAAAAAGAGAGAAAAGAAGTTTTTTATTTTTTTTTATTTTGATAAATTATCTACTTTCTCGATTGGTATATGTAGACAAGTTGAAGGGAATTCCCAGGTTTTTTTCCCCATGTACAGGTATCTTAATCCATTGTAATTAAATTTTCTTTTTTAATTAATTCACTTTAAAGGAGAGAAACTTTGTGGGCCAAAAGGACTTCTTCTCTTGCCTTATCTTCCCACTCCTCTTTCTTTCTCTCCTCATCTACCCTCAGTTTGCTTCCAATAAAAGAAAGGAAAATGCCTAAAATGCACAAGAAATAAAGCCATTCCTCGTTACAAATACAGAGACTAAACAGAGGAAACAAGAACATTCCAAATATTTCCATTGGCTTCTCTTCACTTTAATCCTAATGCGATGAACTCTGTAATACATTCAACAGTGGGCGTGCTCTTGGTTCAGTTTTTCCACAATCTCTCCAACTTCAAACACTGCTGAGGTAATCATACAGAATAACCCATAATTCAAGTATAATTAAATTGCAAAAGCAAAAATGAAAAAAAATATTTTTTTTCTTGAATAGTGAGCCAGTGATCTAACTTAGATTCGCATAGCCCTCAATGAATTATCATAAGAATTCAAGATTATGATCACTCTTTTTAATTATATTTTACCTTATTCATTTTCTTAATATATATTTCACGAAGAATCGAAAACATAGAGCTATTACAGAAGAATAATCAATGAAACAAGCATAAAAGAAGGCCAAAAAATACTCAAAACATAAATCTTTTAGATCAATAAATCACATAGCATGCTTTACAAAATGACATAGACATGTATTAATCAAAAATACGTCCACAAGCAAATGAAATTAATATTAACAACTATGTTCTCGAAGGATCACACAGATAAGCAGCAAAACATAATGAACATGTATACATATATATATATATATATAGAGAGAGAGAGAGAGAGAGAGACCTTGTTGAAGAGTTCGACTGAAGCCTACGCACATAGGGCTTTGAGATTTGGATTTGCGCATAGATGAGTAGTATAGACATCCTTTGCATGACTTTCCTTTGGGCCCTTTGCTGACCTGATTAGAGGTTTTGCTTTCGATTTTGGTCTCCTTCTTCATCTTTATTCCCCTCCATTGCTTTACAAATTTCACTCTCCAAACTCTCCTCCTTTACACATTAATCTGCGCTGCAGGTCGGAGAGAGGGTGACCAAAATCTGCTGCGAATGGGCTAGGATCGCGTAGCTGCAGCGCCACTCGCAACGGGACACGTACCAAACAAAAACTCATGTGGGGTGCCCTTTTCTAATTCATGGATGGAATAGAGTTTTTTTTTTTAATTTTTTTGTTGAGAAAAGTGATTGGGGAAGGGATAAATTATTTTAAGTGTTCGTACTTGCTAAATGTGACTTAAAATTTGACATACGAATTAAAGAATTTTAATATCTTATTTCGATGTAATAAAAGAATTTTAATATATTTTTACATATAAAATAGAATTATTTAGTGCATTAAAACTTTAGAACACATAAGACTTTTAAATAAATCTTATTTGAAATGGACAGGAGTGATTCAATTAATATTTGTTAAAAATAGTATCAAATCAAATTAAATTTTTTTTGACAAGTCAATAAATTTTTAATGCAAATTCAGAATTTTGGTAATTATTAGATCGGATCATATTTGCATTCCATTGTTTTTAATATATATATATATATATATATATATATATATATAATATAATATTATAATATATATTATGTAAATTTTAAAATATATACTTTTGATATAATCAACTTATTTTCAAATTATATTCAATCCGGTCTAACTAAATGAATTAACAATTTTAAATTAAATTATCATAATGGATTCTTTTAACCAATTCGATGATGTATCAACATATCTAAACCACATCATCTATAAATATATATATATATATATATGTTGTTCTTCAAACTATTTCAATAAATGTTTATTTCATTTTATCCATTTATTTTTCTTATATATGATATGTAATTTGTTTAATGTATTACATATCTCCATTTTAACTCTAAAACTAGGAAGGAGCTTCAAAAAAAAATAAATAGATCAAACCACTTTAAGTAGATTTTAAATAGGGATTAATCTGAAAATATTTGACGACACATGTGATTATGCATATACATTCACATGAGTATAAAATTTATGACACTCGCATGAATCATACACTCGTATAAATATATATATACACTATATATGCACAACATGTGCTATGAAATATTATTCATTAGACTCCTCTCAAATTGGTCTCTCTCATGTGGTGGGCCGTGGGGCCCTTTGGTATCTCTCTCACGTGTGGGCCGACTCACGCATGCTTATAGTTTAAGATCACTCTCACCAAATTCCAATTTGTGAACCCAACTTCTACAAGTATTGGCTTTCACATAAATAAATAAAAAGATAATAAAAAAAAATAGGAAGAATTAATTTTAGGAATTTTAGACTTTGCGAAATAATTTGAAATAAAATTTCTTGAAATGATTGATCGAAATCTTTCATCAAGGCAACATCCAATAATTGATCCATTTCTAGGGATTTGGAATTCAATGGCCCACTTACCTACAAGGTGGATTTAAATTTGCAAGCTTGCGCATCAACAAGGATTCCAACCCACGCCACTCCGTGTACGGTTCGCCTGGCCATGTCCTTCCAAGGGCCATCCTGGGTTTACTGTTGGAGAATACGACATTGTAAACGAGGAAATACAGGTGTTCTGCTGCTAAACTGCACAAGTTTTACAATTATAATGCACAATAGCATATAGAGAAAAAGTCAAAACTGCCTAAAGGTAATTTTCAGTCCAATAACATCTGCTGTTCAGTGCAATAATAAGAATCAAGTGTGCAATAATCACAACCAGCCACCCTTCTTGCAATGCCCATTCTCATGGTTAACACACAACCTGCTCCCACCATGATCAATAAAGTATTACCTTCAGAAATCAACTTCACCACCCAACATAACTGCTACCCTGACGCAACCATGCACCGCTATCACTATCAAATACCTTTGTCATCGCAAGATGGTGTACAAAATGTAAACACGCACAATTCGATTCCTAATTCGGGAAACCCAGGAGCTATAAGCAAGAAATTATGGGATGTGGTGTCCAAGCCACTTGGACGCTCTAACAGCCTGCGGGGTCTCCAAACTTTTCCACTAAGTCTGGGTGAAGAGGCAGCATTTACGGGGGGGTTACAAATGGACATCCAAATTTCAATTACTTTCTGGGAATTCGAAAGTCAAATGCCCTAAGAAACAAAACAAAATCCTTATGCACCAGGGGATCATACTTCACCTCATTGTCAGACATGAGTAGAATTATTATTCAACTTTAAACTGCAGAATTCAAAGCATTATGTACTAGAGCAAGTGCATCCATACTAATATCAACTATAAAATAAGAAGTTATAAAAGTCACAAACTCAATATCCATGGAGTTTCAACATTCAATTATGGTTCCAGGAAGGGGTAAAAAAAAAAGAACTTCATTTATCGTAAAACTGAATAAGCAAATCACACTTCGGACAACACCAGACAATATATCATTAACCAAGAGTTTCATCTGTCAGTACCTCCTGGGAAACCGGTCCATAAACCTCTCGGAGGGGCACTGATATGACAGGTGTCCTCTTCCCCCGCAGTTGTGACAGATCATCAAAGGACCCATGCCCATGCCCATGCCCATTCCCAGGCCCATGCCCATGCCCATGCAATCCCGGCTCATATGACCAGGCTGTTGGCAGTTCCGACAGATAATGTCTCGATAAGCACCACGAGCCCCAGCACCCCTCCCTTCAATAACATTGCCCTTTGGGCATTCTCTAGCCACGTGCCCGGCAATATTACACAAATTGCAAACTGGATCATTGTGACAATCACGTGCCAGGTGACCTGTCCTCCTACAGTTCTTGCATGCCTTGTCATTTGTACATTCAGCTGCCATATGGCCTTGCTTGAAGCAGTTATTGCATAATCTCAGGTCACCAGGACGCAGTGGGGGAGCTGTGCAGTCTCTAGAATGGTGCCCCGCCTTACCACAGGTGTGGCAGATGCCTTCATTTGGACAGTTGCCAGCCATGTGGCCAGGTTCTTGACAGTTCCAACATAGAGATTTTGTGGTGCATTCTGACGCAATGTGCCTGGTTTATATATTTTTAATGCATGGTTGAGATGAAAATGTTAGCAATAACAAACAGCAATATAAAGGGTAAATTGACAATATCAACAAATATATGTGCGTATGTATGTATATATGTGTTTTTTTATAAGTATATGTATATATGTATTTATAAAAGTAAATTAACCTCCCCCAACATTCCTGATTATAACAGGGAACTATCCTGAAGTTTCAGAGTCCCCACCCATTTTGATTGTCAGTAACATCACTAAACATAAGTCTGAACATAACTATTTCACCATTGTCAAAGTCAAACAAAATCTAGGAGGACAAAGATACCCGTAATTAGAGAGTTTCGGTGATTATCAATTCCTTTTTCCGAGGATTATCTGTCATTCATCCATCACTGCCACAATCCATCAGTGGCCACCCTCATCTTCTCCCACCACAACCACTTCAACCAAAACCATCATTAAACAACCACTACCACAACCAATTCCTCTTTCTTTTCTCTGTACTTTCTCCAGCCTAACACTAGTTCCATTTCAACTCAACCACCCCCTTTCAACACCAAAAAATCACCTACCATGACCATCACCATCCAATCACCAACACTTTTTCCTCTTCTTCTCCTCTCTCTCTACATTATCTAACCATACAGAACTAGTCCATCACAACCCCTTCACCACCTACGTCACCAAATCCATCCTTCACCATGATCATCACAATTACCCAACACCCAACCTCATTATTCCTTGGATAAGATGAAGATAAGCACAGAAATGGTGATTAGGTTGCGGTGCCGGTTCAGTGGTGGTGATGTAGGCATGAACTTGGAGGTTTAATGATGTAGGTGGATCACACGTAGGGACTAGAATGTCGAAGTAATGAGATTTTGAGGTGTGATGTAATGGTGGGTTTTATAGATTTAGTTGAGGGGGTATAGTGGCACACAAATCTCTCAATTGGAAAAAAAAAAAAAAAGGGATGAAAAAAGAAAAAAGATAACGGTGACAGCATATCATAATAACAGTGGTTGACTGAAGTGACAGATCCATTTCAACTCAACCACCACTTTTCAACACCAAAAAATCACCTACCATCACCATCACCATCACCATCACCATCCCATCACCAACACTTTTTCTTCCTCTTCTTCTCCTCTCTCTCTACATTATCTAACCAGACAGAACTAGTCCGTCACAACCCCTTCACCACCTACGTCACCAAATCCATCCTTCACCATGATCATCACAATTACCCAACACCCAACCTCATTATTCCTAGGATAAGATGAAGATAAGCACAGAAATGGTGATTAGGTTGCGGCGCCGGTTCGGTGGTGGTGATGTAGGCATGAACTTGGAGGTTTCATGATGTAGGTGGATCAAATGTAGGTACAAGAGTGTGGAAGTAATGAGCTTTTGAGGTGTGGTGTAATGGTGGGTTTTATAGATTTAGTTGAGGGGGTATAGTGGCACACAAATCTCTCAATTGGGAAAAAAAAAAGGGATGAAAAAAGAAAAAAAGATAACGGTAACAGCATATCATAATAACTGTAGTTGACTGAAGTGACAGATCCAGTGAATGAGATGAAGAGCAGGTGTTGGTGGAAGGAGGAATCCCATCCATCTTCCTCTAATTTATTTTTTTATATGAGCTTCTCACTGGGAGCTATGCCAATAGTTATGGTTGCACCGGTCTCACCTTAATTTCTCTTTTCATCATTAGACAAGGACACACATCAATTTAGAGGGTCACCTTTTTTATCCTTCCATTTGGGTTACGGATTAAGAAGACAAGGGTAGAACACCAACTTTGTTTCTATTGCCAAGTTTCCACAATGTCAACCCAATAAACTTGATAGGGGACTGAAAAGAAATTTCAAGAAACTTAGGAGAGGTCCCCAAAAAATTGTTAGAAACCTCAAGGGAGGCAAATATGATTTGAACCAATATAACATTTAATCAATGGAACTATCAAGCACTGTGTAAAAATGCATTGCCTAGATGAACTGGGAATCAGGTAAGGATATATAAATGCAGTTAAATAAGGTAGAGTTTCATTTTCATAGCAAAGATGATGTGCAGCTATTAGTGAAATTGAGATTAACGCAACTTACATAGCCCAATAAATTTTCCCACCAAATTTTGACCAAATAATTATTGAATTGTTTTCAGAAAAGTATCCACCATAATAGTAAAAAATGCTATGCTTAGCTGGAAAATCCAAACCAAACTTACCCAGATTGCATGACCAATTACCAATGATTTTGGATATGGCAGGTTTGCATGTAGATAGTAGAAATCAGAGGCTTTCCTACTTTATTGGCCATACATGATGTCCTTTAAAAGTACCCCCCCCCCCCTAAAATTTTAACATATATTACAAAGACTTCAAGGTGGAAAAAAAAATTATATTCCCTTTGGACCCCCAAACAAAATTTAATGTCCCTCGTAGAAATGGTGTAGATTAATGCAGAAACAATCAGGCAAAGAAAGCAAGTCTAACACAGGAAACAATTTAGTAAACTACTTGCCCCCATCCAACAAGTTGCAAGGTCAAGCCATTGAATGACAATATGCATTTTTCCCACCAAACATTAAAAATAATAATAATTCAAAAATGATAGTCAAGTTGCAGTTCAAATATTAATGGCCTAAATTAATAGGGGCAGTTGGGATAAGCCCCAAAGAGTCATCAAAAAATGAAACAGGTATCAAAAATGTTGCACACACATTGCCCCTTAAGGGGAATTGAACCCTCAACCTTCCATATGAGAAGGTGGAGGAGATACCAACTAAGCTAGAGCTTGTTGGTGTTCTCAGTGCAACAAATAATAGGGAGTTTTAAAAATCACTTTCTGTAACTAAAACTACAGCACACTAAGCCAATGCAAATAGGGGAATTATTTAGTGAGTATATTTGCAAGAAATGAACTTTGAATGTCTCAGATTTGCAAGTACTACAGGAAGCAAATTTGTTGAATATGTAAAGATCGAATGACAAGAATCCTTACCCAGGAAGACCACAATTGTGACAAATTGCGACATTAGGGCATTCTCTAGCATAATGACCTGGCTGTTTGCAGTTCTTGCACAAATTGCTCTGGCTGAAAAAAAATACAGATCACAATTAATGCTCAGCAGAAAAGAACAACACATAAATCTTACATTCAAAAATCAAAATTTTGTAAAAATAATACCTGATTCTTCAGAATGGCATAAAAGCAGGAAAAAATCGAAAGCAACATTCACAAAAAAAGAATACCGAGACATCATTAAAACAACATGGTACAACCCCTCTCGATCCCCACCCCGGGAGAAAAATGAAAAGGAAAAAAACACCACCAGGAGTTGCTCAAAAAAAAAAATTTAAGAAAATTGAAAACTGAAGATGAGAGAAAACTGTCTAACAACAATGACATTGAAAACATACAGATAATCACTCATATTCCATGAAGAAAGATTCAGATGAAACTTATCCCCCAAAAAATAATAAAATAAAATAAAGAGAAAGAAAGATTCAGCTGTCAACTTCAACACTATCCATAACACAATACACAGGCGCATGACTAGTCTTTTTATCCCCCCCCCCCCCCCTCCTCCTCCCTCAAAGGAGTTCATGGGTAAAATTTTCTGAGGCCAAGATGAATTTTTGATTGACTACGTGATATGGTAAACAGTCATGCAAGATTCACATTAACCATATAGCTTACAAATTTTTTTTATTGCAGCGTTGATAAGTGAAAGTCCACCAATAAGGATCATGTAAAATGGTTCATGCAAGGTTCAGTTAGGTATATAAATAAAAAAATGTAACAACTTTTTTTAAAAAAATGTAATAATAGGATGTGAATGTCCAGAAGTGATCCTCAGGGACATTCATATAGAAGCATCGTTCACCATATGTGCCACAACCATCAGCTTCCACGTCTATCTCACGCAGAACTCTGATATTGGTGTTCTTGCTTCCCAGTGAGCACATCTTTGCATAAAATAGTCAAAATGACAAAAGAAACAAATACATAAATGAACTAAAACCAGACAACCTGAAACCCTGACGCGACTCCCTCCTGTAAGGTGCATTGCGATGGGAATAGCGTTCAGTACGGATCTTGCGATCCATCGGGCTCCTGCTCCTGCTGTATGAGCTCATATTCAAAATTATCCCTATAAACACCAACCACCACTGATCCGCAAAAACACCACCACCACCACAGCCGCGGCCTCCTCCCTGTCCACATTACAACCACACACCCAAGTCCATATCAAACCCCTGCTTTCTCTTCATGATATAAAACACCAAACTTCAAGTCTTCAACATTACAGGACACACATTTCAACAAGCAAACCACCTCACATCAATTACATATCAGTGTATTCAACAGCAAGAGATTGCTGACTTTTTAAATAATAAAAAAAAAAACGGAGTACTTCAACCACATCCTTGGTCAGAAATTTTGAAACATCTCGTGCACAGTTAAAGCCTCAAATAACCATTAAACCTAAATACTCATGATTCATGAATATGGAGTAGGCCAAAACTCAAACTTCATGCCATATCATCTAACATAGACAAACCACCTATTTCTTATTTCATGCAACCCCCCCCCCCCCCCCAAAAAAAACAACAATCATTTTGAGATATAAAAGCTTTTACTCGCAAAATCCAAAAGAAATAAACACCTTCACTTTCATTTGAAAAGAATATATAGATGATAAAAGGAAGAAATGAAAAGAAAGATGAATAAAAAAATTCTTCTTCTATTAGAGGATAAAGTGAAAATTTGACGACCACTTTAGACTCTCAGAAGTGAGAGTTAAATGCCCCCCTTTTCCTCCTTTTATCCCTTTCTTTCCCCATTTTCCATTCTTGCATCTTTTTCTACCTCCACAACATGTTTCTCTCTTTGCATAGGATGTGGCCATGTGCACCACCTTCCAGTAACAATGTATGTACTCACTTGCAAGCATCTATAAATGACTTTAATTACACAAATACCATTTTTATAAGTATTTTTTGATAAGTAACTAATTACACAAATACTATTCAAAAATTTACAAAATAATAAACAAATTAGTTGCTTTTGCTATTTTAGAAAGCACTAAATTGGAGATCTTACATCCAAATCACGTGGAAACATACTGAATGAACAATAGCACTGATTCCAAATTTTAAAGGTTCTTAATTTCCTATGTATAATAGAAGTTAACTTCTTTTCCAAAACTGCCCCTAAGACATCACATATATTGAAATCCATAGTTACTATTTTTACAAAATTCAAATTTTCTTCCATCAACCACCACTCCCACTTTACAAATAAAAACTAAATAAATTAGTTGCTTTTGCTATTTTAGAAAGCAATAAATTGGAGATCTTACATCCAAATCATGTGGAAACACACTGAATGAACAATAGCATTGATTCCAAACTTTAAAGGTTCTTAATTTCCTATGTATAATAGAAGTTAACTTCTTTTCTAAAACTGCCCCTAAGACATCAAATATATTGAAATCCATAGTTACTATTTTTACAAAATTCAAATTTTCTTCCATCAACCATCACTCCCACTTTAAAAGAACGCCGAGAACCTATAAGTGCGCGAGTGAGTGATCATGGGCTGAAAGGCACATGTGCATGATTGATAATGATCGTTACTAGATTCAAAAACAATTTTTTTTCACCTTCACTGTGAAAAGCCATGTGTCCATTGAGTGGAAATAGTCTTCCTACAAACCAAGGCAACTCTTTTTCTTTTTCCTTTTTTTGATAATCCAGGGTATCTCCCGCCCATCCCAGCAGAATTGGGCCCAAGCTCGTATCTGGACAGCCGAAAACTAATCCCGGGAGGCCCTAAAGTTATAGACCAAGTAAACCTCCAGTGGCCCCTTGGGGAGAATCAAGACCTTGGATCTTATCCTCCGGTCCTTACTTCTAAACAATTACTACAACTACTTGTATGTTGCAGAAAAGCCACCAGTTTTTGGAACAAAGAGAAAGTGAACACCTAACTCGCTCTATTAATATACTAGAATTGATTCCAACTCAAAAGATTTCCTCATATTATGTAAGAAGAAACTACAACCCCTTAGCAGTTATCATAAAAAAAATAAAAAATCATTTAAACAATTCGTTGTGCATTAATTTCTCAAAAATTTCATTCTGCAGTTTGCACTAGACATAAGACAAGGAAAGTGGAGGCATTCAACAAAAGCAAACTGTGTTCTAAGCCATAAACAGTGAACCCTAACGCTAGACTAATAATAATAAGGGTCCATTTGTTTGAGCTTAATGAGGTTAGCTTATTACATTTGAGGGAGAAAGTAAGCACTCAACTCAAAACTAATCGCTTGGGTGCATTAAGTTTGAATCAGCAGTGGGATCCACACTTTTTAAGCTGTTCCTTGCTACTTATTTGGTTAAGTTTATGGAAAACAATGTAATATTACCCAATTATTCTTTCTTCTTTTCCTTTCTTTTTCTTTTTGTCATTTTTGTTCTTTCATATTTCATAATCACTTTTCAATTATCTTTACCAAACACCCAAATGCTTCTCTCCATCAGCTGGTCAGCTGCTTTTACCCAACTCAACTAAACGGGCACCAACTCTCCTATCATCTGCATAAGGGCTCCCTTCCTTATGAGGCACCTCCAAATGAGAAAACTTATTATATTCAAAAGGTGGCAGCCACCAACAACCTACTATTAGATATTCTGGGATGCCCTGTGGGCTCGGTCCCAATATCTTAGTTGGATCTTCCTCTTCGGCCTCAGCTAGATCGTCGAGGGTGTTGGCTGAGAAATTTGAAAGTACATTAACTCATTGAAAGAAGCAGTGCATGTCTTGAGGGGGTAGTTACACTGTTGAAGAGCACCTTGTCTCCTTGCATATTTTCTCAATTCCAGTGTTAGTTGTGAATAGATTGGAGAAGCTTCAAAAAGATTTCCCGTGAAGTGGAGTTGGGGATGAGATCAAGTATCACCTAGTGGATTGAAAAAAATAAAAAAATAAAAAAGCGTGCTACCCGTTGAAGAAAGGGGCTGAGTATTCAGCAAGGAGCTCTTGGGGAAGTGGCTCTAAAAGTAAAGGTTAGAGGAACGGGCTCTAGAAAAGGGTGGTAGAGAGGAAGTCTGGGTCAGAAGATAAAGATCGGTTTTTTCGAAGAAGGTGAAATCTTCTTGAGGTGTTCATGTTTGGAGGAGCATAAGGCAAGTGTGGGATAAGTTCTCTAAACCCGTGAAGTGGAGTTGGGAATGAGATCAAGTATCACCGAGTGTATTGGAAAAAAAATTAAGTGTGTGTTACCCAATGAAGTAAGGGGACTGAGAATTCACAAGGCGCTCTTGGGGAAGTGGCTCTAGATGTAAAGGTGGTAGAGGGGAAGTATGGGTCAGAAGATAAAGATCGCTTTTTTAAAGAAGGTGAAATCTTCCTACGGTGTTAAAGTTTGGAGGAGCATAAGGCAAGGGTGGGATAAGATAGTTTTTTTTGCTTGGATCTTGGACTTGAGGAAGATTCTAATTTTGGATAACTTGGCAAAGAAGGCATCAAATCATTGTGAATTGGTGTTATCTATGCGAAGAAAAAGAAGAAACAATCAACCATCCTTTGATTTAGTGAGCTAAATTCAATCCTTTCAAAATCATTGAAATAACTACTACTATGTTCATGGATTACCAGTGTTTAAATTCTTGGTTCACTAAAAATAATATTGGTTCAGTCAGTAGCAAAGCGGCTAACTTTATTATGTGGATCCCTCCTGTAGGAAGAAAGAAGATGAATTTTGATGGATCTAAGTTATGCAATAGAAATTCAGGAGGACGAGGAGTGATTGTACGAAATGAGGCAAATTATATTTGTTGGGCTTTGTCTAGTTGGGATGAAGGAAACTTGTATGTACCCCAATTGGAGGCTTTGGCTCTTCGCGAAGGATTATTACAGCTTAATTTTTAGGATGGGAAACAGATTGACATTGAAGATGATTCTAGCTTAATTATTGATATCATGTTGGGCAGACAGAGTTGTCCCTAGAAGATATACAATATAATTAAGGATTGCATCAATATTATTAGGAACAAAGGCATAAAGACTAATTTCAAGCACATATATTCAGAAGCTAACATGACAACTGACTGACTTGCGTGAAAGGCTCACATCTTGAAAAATAATATTGTATGATTTAATGGATTACCTAGGGAGCTATACTTAATAATGGATTACTACAGCTTAATTTTCAGGATGGGAAACAGATTGATATAGAAGGTGATTCTAGCTTAATTATTGATATCATGTTGGGCAGACAAAGTTGTCCATGGAAGATATACAATATAATTAAGGATTGCATCAATATTATTACGAACAAAGGCATAGATTATAATTTCAAGCACATATATTCATAAGCTAACATGGCAACTGACTGACTTGCATGAAAAGCTCATGTCTTGAAAAATAATACTGTATGATTTAATGAATTTCCTAGGGAACTATACTCAATGGTTAGTGATGATATTAGAGGAAGTGCTCTACAGAAAATGGTGTGATCACTATAACAAAAAAAATACCATCTTTTGATTCATTGCTCGGTGTCTAGAGCCAAATGAATCGCTTTGATTGGGCTATTTGGAGTGCACTTGGTAACACCCCAGTCCACTTCGGAGGTTCTTTCCATGTGGAGAGGAAGCGTAGTAATGAGAAGGGCAAAGGAGGTGTGGCATATAGCTCCTCTATACATTTGGTTTCTAGAGATGAACTATAAAATATTCGAAGTGAAATCTCCTATTTAGAATGTAAAGGTTGTACTCTTGAGCACCCTTCCCAAGGGGCTCAGCACCCTTCATAGGGGCTCAGCCTTGTCTAAAAAATATTTTGTATCTTTTTTGAACACTGTGAGACTGTAGTTGTATAGTGTTAGATGTAAATTGGTGCTCCTTCTAGGTAATTTTTTTTATTACTAATAGAACTTTGCAAAGGTTGTAACATATTCACAATGTTAATTTTTTTTATTTACTACTGCAAACTCTTCATTACCATTATTTACTAATGCAACTTTTTTATCAATATTTACTAATGTGAACTTTTGAGTCCAAAACCTAGCTTATTCATCTACATTGTGAATTTGCTTGAACTATAAACGCTTTTTTTTTTTTTTGATAAGTACTATAAACGCTTTTCAAACATTATAGTAATAATTTAGGCCCCTCGAATGGTTATTTCATCCATTTTTTCACTTGTCCCTAATTCTATTCCTTTTTTTATTATATAGGAGATTTGAGCTTCTCAACGGGATGTTAGTGATTGTCTGCTCATTTATAAATGTGTACAAGGGTTGACTCCCCTTGGCCTTTTTGTTTATACATACTACTAAAAAAAAAGGCTTGACCCCAAGAGAGGTGGCCAAGTGGTAGCCGGCCACAAGATAGATGGGAGTACTCCCCGCTGGTCTTGGGTTCGATACTCCCTAGGCTCAAAAACTTCCCTTGGGACCACCCCAGGGCCTTACACCAAATGCTCGCTTTACCTGGCGCGTGTAGTAGGGGTATGCACTACCCTGTGGGACTAGTCGGTCAACCTAGCGCTCTGCGTAAGAATTGGATACCCACAGTTATCCCAAAAAAAAAAAAAAAACCCTTTAGCAAAGTAAGAGGTCATTGGCTTTGCAATTACACTATTATGACCTCTACTTTTGTCTGTTTAGGCACAAAAAAATATCAAATTTTTAACTACTTGTAAAAAAAAATCAAAATTTTAAATACGACGCATGGATTCAGTAAGGAACAATAACTTGGGGGGAAAAAATCCCTCCAAGTTTCATTACCTTCGACTTCAAGCACATTCCTATATCCTTTTCTCTACTCCAATTCATACCCTTCCTTGAATTGCATAAAAACACCCTTTCTTTTCCAAGGGTCAAGGAGCAAGACTAAATGAACCATAATCTTTCATAGCTACTTCTTGGGTAACTCGAGCCAACCTAGCAAACAAGGTTTTAGGGATCAAGGAGGACAATAATTCACTTGTATGTTTAGTGCGAATAACAGTGTGTGTGGGCTTTGATAATGTTGAAAAAAGCCTAAAAAAATCAATCCCTAAAGTTAAACATAAGGCAACAATGCTAATTCCATCAAGTGGGTCAAGATTGTTATGCAAAGTCTTCAAGCCTTTCCAATCATAATAATTATTGACATTTCTAGATATATATGAAGTGTTTTCCTTGATCAAGGCACAACTAAGAAGCCAAATCACTAGCTAGGAGAGGTAAGGCCTTTATAGGTTAGGATGTCAAATGTGTTAAGGTAAGGGGGCCCCTTTCTCCTTCACTTTTTTATGGTTAGACAATGCCTTGTAAATTAATAGCTACTCAAACTTCTTTGGTGATTACTAATTTAAATTGTATCCCACGTGTGTGATTAGGAGAGTCCATTTGCCAAATCTTCCTGTATATACGATCATTGAAGCTTGGATTTGATCAACCACCACGTGGCAAGTTTCACGCCATGACATTTGTTTGATTGGTCATACCAAGGGATTTCAAGGAGGTTGTGATTTGGTGGGCCATAAGAAAAGTCTACAAGGCAATTCCATAGGATGTCGATCATTTTGGTCTTGTTCATGCACACATAAGAAAGCTATTGCTAATGGTATCATTATCACCTAGGTATTGTCATATTATATCCTAACATAAGGAGAGAGTGTGAAAGAGACCTGAGGACATGTCTCTCCCCTATGAAGGGATGATTGATTGGACACATGTCCTTACATATGTTTACACGACTCTGGATCACACATGTGATCTTATCTATAAATAACCTTTCCACTCATTAATGAAATTTTTTTGTTGATTTCCCTTGTAACAAGGACTCACTCTGTTGGTTTCAGTTGGTTGGTCTCTCTCAATATTGTAAACTTGGGGACCCCATTCTCTCTCCCACTTATCTCCTCTCCTCCACCAACCACTTTTTCTTTGACTCAAACAACCCTTCGACATGATAGGCAGTGGCGCCCACCAAGATGTGCTAATGTAAATAGGCAACCAAAAAGCTAAAATGAGTTATTAACATCATTATCACCTTGTGGTGTCTAAATAGCACCTTTTTTGGGAAAAAAATGGGGGGTACATATATATTTTTATATATATGCTCCCCTTTTCTTTCTTTGGGTGTCCCATGCATGAACATGTACACTTACCCCACACCCTTCAATAAAATATTATTAAAAACTATTTTAACAAAAGGTATACTTACTCCCAAGACATTAAAGGGGAACTAGATAAGAGACCTTTATTTAAAGGGAACCAACTAAAAATCATTTACTCATAAGTGGAAAGGATATCAATAGACGAGGCCACATGTGTGGCCCAGCATATGTCTAGATATCCATAAGGACATGTTCAATGACAATCCCTCCCAAAGAGAGACGTTCGCGTGTCTCTTTCCATTCTCCCTATATTAGGATATTACCTGCTACCTATATGACCTATGATAATGGTACTAGTTAGTAATATCCTCGATGTGTGTCTGAACAAGATCAAAATAATTAACATTCCATGACAACGCTTCATAGTCAACACTTTCCTCGTGGACTACCAAACCACAACCTCCTTGAAATCCCCAAAACATGACCGGATCAAACAGTTAGTTGTGGCATTAGAATTTTTTTTTTTTTTTTGATAAGTAAGATGTTGTGGCATTAGAATAGCCACATTACGAGCAACTAAATCCAAGTGTCAACAACTATCATTCCAAATCGCTTTACAAATGGACAAGTAATCTTTACAATACCTTTGTCTTTTTTACTGCAAAGGTGGTAGGCATTATGAGCAAGAGCCTTACATCAAAATTTTCTTGCTTTACCCTTCCATTACAACTAACAATAACTTACAACTCATATTAGGAATTTGTTAGTCTTAGAAGTTAGAACTATAGAGAAATTGGTGCGTAGTGGGAGTTATGGATGACTTGGCATTGCCTAGACTGTTTGAAATTACCCTTTTGCCTTTGTATGAGACGAAAGTGGTATGGGTGCTTTAAGAAGACACAAGAAATTAATTAGATTAATATACAGTGGACTCTGCAACAATTCATATTCTTAGAAAAATAATAAATTCTTATTAAATACTCAACTCAACAAAGCATTATTCCAATTATTTAGAATCGACTATATGAATCCAATCTCGACATTCTTTTCTATTTAAGGTCATTATTTCCGTTAAACCATCCAATACCATATCTTTTTTAACTTCTTCTGCTAAAGTTAATTTTGGCCACCCTAGCCCCCTTAGCATGACTCTCGATATTAACTTGGCCGCTATTCCTTATTGGTGTACTTATTGGTCTTCATTTTACATGACTATACAACCTTAGTCGATATTCTCTCATCTTATCTCCTATAGGTGCTACTCTTGTCATCTCATGAATATATTCATTCCTAATTCTATCCTTTCTTGTCTTACCACATATCTGTCTTAACATCCTCGTCTCGGCAAAATTTCAACACAAAACTTGAGCATGCATAAAAAGTCTATATTATATTTAAGAAACCTCTTATAGCCATTTTTAATTACTAAAATTTTAATGCTACTAATAATTTTTATGTAATTTCTCTACATATACATGTGTAGTTTTCTAATCTAATTAGTAATAATTTAATAATATAAAACAATTCTTTTCAAAATTTATTAATGTGAAACAAAGTTTGTTTCTTAAAAAATTTATTATTTTTTAGATATTATCAAATTCTTAATATAAAAAGCACAAACACGTCAGGGGAGCCAAAGTGTCAGTGTGTCCAACACATCTCTGGACAAGCTCGAACATGTGTTTGACACGTTAAATTGAACATCCGACTTTTATTTTATTTTTCAAAATTTCAGACCCGTTTCGACACGACAGGGCACGCCAAACACGTTGATGATGAAGAGAGAAGAGAATACGGGTAGATCTCAATTAAGAAAAAAAATTATCTCAATCAAGAAGTTAAAAGAAAGAGAGAAGAGAAGAGGGGCAGCCTACCTAGTGCTTTTATAAGATCGATGACTAATACATACATACATACATTTTTTATAGGTAAATCACACACACACATTGCCCTCCCTTGAACCATCAACCTCCCATATAGGGAGATAAAAGAGATACCAACTGACCTTGTTGATATACAATACATATATATATATGTATGTATTGAGAGAGAGAGAGAGACAAAGAGACAAAGACACAGAGAGAGATTCATTCATGCATAATCTCATATACTTGTACTTCCTTGCAATAAATGTGAGATAAAAGCTACAGGATTTTAGGTACTCTTGATACTTACCAGCAATTTTCCACTGCATTTCTATTGTAGAAATGTCATCAAATTATACTTATATGCACACAAACAAATTATAAGAAAACATCCACCTATTCTTAAAAAGGATCTTAAAAAAAAACTATAAAGAAAAACCATACCCCTACAGAATTTCATTGCAGAAATACTCCCCTTGGATCGCCCACCCAATATAGTACCTCTCTTAATTTCATTTACCCATCCCTTTGAGTCCAAAATGTAGATATATCACAAAGTCCTGAAGTTGTCTTCTATTTTTTTTCCTGATAAATCCTAAAGTTGTCTATTTCTCTTCTATGACATCCATATCACCTAAAACCACCCTTATGCTAATCTCCAGCATCTCCATTAAAAATTCTTCAGTCACAATCTGCCATTAAATAATGTAAACCAATTACAGCCTCTAATCACATTAGCAACAGGATTAAGTAGGAAATAAAATACTCTCATGGTCCATGACAGTGCCAATTGACCGGCTTTCCAATATTCGATAAACATACTTTAACAAGCTTGTCTCCAAATTTTGAAATAATTTTCAAAGCAGTTCCATTATCTTGTGCTCATTAGTGTATGGTATTACAGGAATGCATGAGTATACTTGACAGTATTGTAGGGGTGCATCGTTGTTTTTAAAATGTGATTTTCTGGTAAATTCGGAAATTCAATCCATGTTTCAATTTTCTGAATTCTTCAACTCTCTGTCAAATTTGAAAAATCCAATCGTTAAAAAAAAATTTACCCAATTTACTAAATTGACAAAAAATTTCAACCAAATTTATGCCTGAAATAATAACACATATACATAAGAACCGTTTTTTTTTAGAATCCAAAATGTTTCCTATACGGATTTGAATCTAAATTTTCCCAAGTTTAAGTGAATTTTAAAATAATCATAACAACTTAACAATTAGGCCTTCTTAATCCTGAAGTTCTCCACTTGTTCTATCCATTCTTTCCATGCAGGTGGGCATTCAATCCACTTACAAATAATACCTGTTAGATCCAGAACACATGGGATTTCTACCCAAACGGGATAAAATTTCTAGCATCTACTTGGTATATGCAAAGTAGTTATCATAGAAGGGAAAAAAACTATGGGATGCAAATGTGTATTCTTTGCCTTTCCTGATAGAATGTATTTGTTATTCTTCCATGAACTTTCATTCAACCCAATGCAACCAGATCCAGTATTAGTTACAGTAGTTCTGTTTCTTTTTTTCTTTTTTTGTTGTATTTACAAAAGTCAAACACGAGATTAAGTCTTCAATACACAGGTGTTAAATCTTTAAGTCATACTATTACACTCTATATACAAATACAAATTTGTACTTCACAAATTATCAGATGGAACAACCATCGGGGAAAAAGGATAGAACAACCATGTAATACAAGAAAAGCATACATTATATTTCCCGAACCCCCCCCCCCCCGGGGGAAAAAAAAAAGGAGAGTACTTCAACATCAAATTCCTCAAGCAAAAATCAAGTCATATTACAGTCGAAAGACGAAATCAGAACCCATAATTAACCAGAAGATCAATCACAGTCATGACACTAAACGTAATACATACATGTGTATGAATCTGAAATAACCTAACACAACCCTAACAATTCGAAGCAAAGTGAAACCACACTATTGAATCGAAAAAGAGATCGACGGGAACCTGTTTTGTCGCCTCAGGAACGATGATCCTTGAGTTCCTTTAGCCGTAGAGTTACAGAGAAATAAGTTCGAGAGCTGTACGGATGAAATTAGGTCAGTGCTAGCGGCGCTTCGTAGAAGATAAAAAGATAAATGGAAAGAGAGCAACCACTGATATTTATAGACCTGGAATTTAGGCCCACTCCAACTTTTATTTCTTTTACCAAAATAACCTTCGTTTTGTTGGCTCCGCCAGCTTTAAACCTTAATGACCAATCACTCTATTTTTCATATAAATTCGAATTTATAATTATTTAAAAAAAAATCCAAAATACTTTTTTTTTTTTTGTACAAACTTAATATAAAATATTATTAACTGTTTGGTCAAATAATTAAATACATTTTTTTGAAATATTTTATGCAAACACAACAAGAAATCGAATGTACAAAAAAAATAAAATCTAAATTATAATTTATTTTAGTGTTAATAAGGTGTTTGAGATGTCTCTTGATAAAATGTCGTTAAAGTCTTATATAACCAAATGGCATTACATGTAATCTTAAGGAGTTGGTCAAATAGAATCGAAATTACTTGTGAGGGATTTATCATTTTTAACTCATAGATTCGACTCTCATCGTTTGTATTTCTAGGGTCAATTATTAGCCAGGGCTAATTGTCCCAATATTATAGAATCCTGCAAGATGATGACTCCATGTATGAAAAGGAGGTTAGTTAGATTCAAACTTGACTACTTGAATACCTCTTTTACTTGGTTAAAAAGAAGTGACATTACTTATCTCTCTCGAAATTAAAGTTATAATTTATTAGAGATATTAACTTATTAAATATTAATTATAAAAAAGTTGATAGTGTATATATATATATATATATATATAAATATGATAACAATTAATATAATAAAATAATTTAAATAATGTGAAGGTAACATAATTTGAGGTAATTGGAGGATTTTTTATTTTTAAGATGGGTCCAGTTTCGAACTTCAGACTAGGCCTAACACGACCCTAGACATTTGTTTGAAGGCCCATAATGGACCTGTATATGTGACCCGAAGCTTGGGCCCCGTGCCTCGCCATATAAAATCCGGCCCTAATTTTGCCCAAGCAATTGCCAGCCCTCCAATGAGAATTTGGCTATGATTTGATTCGCCTGACAAACCTTCCGAATGACCAAAGTTTTATTTTAATTAAATTTTGTAGCATGTAATTTTATATGAATTTCAAATAATATTTTATATCTTCAATTAAAACAACCGAGTCTAATTACAAATTTCCTTCCAAAAATTGGTAGAGAAATTATTTCAATTTGTTTTTCTATATTTAAATTAGATTAATAGAATGTCCATGAAATTTCAAACCGACTGGTATCATTTTCGTCTATGATTACCTTAAGTATCACAAGATAATTTTGAATGATCGTTTGTAATTGGACTTTATTAAATAAACTATGTATACTTTTAGCTATAAAGCTTTATGAATTATGTGCACTCTCATCTATATATAAAGGCTAGATGAATTATCAGCAATCAAGGTGTTACTGTGCATGCTAGTGTTCAGATACCATCAAATACAATACACTTTGCAACCCCAAGTGTACTTGTTAGCAAAGCATCCATTAGTATCAATCCCTAACTTCTTCATTAAATGTCTGGCCAGCTACAATAGATACGAAGACAAAACTCAATTGATGGCCTTTGACAATATAAATTTCCATCACAAAAATAATTGAGCCGCTGGGTGTTAAAAAAAACCATAAAATGAAATATTAAAACAAAAAATTCTCTTTGTGCTATAAAATAAATTCTCCATATTCAATTTTTTAACACTCAATTAAACTAATAATATTAAGTAAAATAGTCATTTTAATGGGATGCGATGACATCACCCAACATGTGATAATATGTATATTGGAAAGCTTATGATTAGCTTAAAAAAAACGGTAGCTAAAACATACTAACTAAAAAATATCAGCGTAGGTGAAATCCTGTTGGGAGGCCGTGATTTTCGACCCGAATGGAGGGAGGGCAAAGTGGCCTGTAAGTTGAGAATCATTCACTACAGATTCTTACCGTGCATTTGAATTGAGAGAGCGAGCGCTTATTTTATATTTGATTTATAAATAAGAGAATAGAGAAGAGGGCGGTTTGGAAGTCCATTTTGCTCTTTTCAAAAGTGAAAAAAGACAAATTATTCGGAAACGTGACTAAACGATAAAAGTATTGATAATAAAATTCAAGCGTATCAAATTCGAATCTCTATCGTTTACAACCAGAATTTAAAAAGTGAGCTTGATTATCATCAGAATAGAAACTTAATAAATTGACCCAAAATACCTCTAGCTATTCTTAAATATAAAAAAAATGAAAAAAGACAGAAGAAAAAAATTCAAGAGTGATTACCTGATTCCCTTCTCTGTTTTTTTAAAAATGGATTTCTATTTTACCATATTTCTCATATAATAAAATATTCTATTTCTTTCATTTCTCATGAGCAGAGAGTGAATTAATATGGCAATACCACTTCTTTTTGACAATAAAAAAAAAAGACTTCAATAAAGAAGAATGACGAAACAAAATTCACGTAACCGACGCTAGTATTGGTACAAGGCTATGAGTTGAGTTGAGTTGAAAACCTAGGCAGTAATTCTCCCAGTATTTTCTTTCCATTTTCCACCACAATGATGAGAACTTTCTCGGATCCCAAAATCTTTCAAACAGATTGGCATAATTATAGGAAATGCTTAAAATTGTAACACAATGAATCTCATATACGTGTGTGTGTGTACTCTTGCCAAATCTAGAAAGAAGAATGAATGCATGTCTGAAAAACTCAACCAGCCACATAAACTATGCACGAGGCATTCTGAATGCAAAATCAGGCATATCTCCCTCATATTTAAAAAACAGTTCCTCGTTAAAAATTCAGAAGACACCACAGCTACAAAGTGAGAACCAAAAAATAAAAAAGTATGAAAAAATAAAATTAGTGAAGTAAACGGTATAGCCTATTCAGGTTATACAGGTAGAAACTCTCCACCTGCACAAAAAAGGCCTTTAAAGGGACACAGGAGCCAGAGACAGAGTATTCCCACAAGGTTAACATCACTCAACCAACTTATAAAGATCTTCCAAAGTCGGTTCTCTTCTTCTGTTTGGGAGTTGTGTCCTCACAAAATCTGTGCAGAGGGAAGGAAAAAAAAACATTAACCTAAAATAAAATAAAAAGAGCCTGACATCAATACTTCAATCTTATGACAAGGAAGATGCACTTTTTCCCCCTAAGAAGAAAATTGAAACAAAACATTGCCTATACAAACCAAATTAATGATGTATTCTAGTGAATCAAGTTTGGAAAACAAAACTCAGCATATCCTAAGCTTGCAATGAACTGTTTCCTCATCAAGAATATATTTTCCCAATTTTAAAGGAGAGGTTGGTGCAATGGTAAAAGCTGGGACTACCAACCTGAAAATGGAGGTTCAAATAATATAATAACCACTTCAATTCAAAAGTACCGCCAAAGCATATGTTTGTATCCAATTCACCCCATGTAGGCAAGACCAATACAAGTTAATGACCTTTCTTAATCATCTCAATCATATTAAAAAAGGGTATTCTTTTAGCATCCATAGAATGGTATATCATAGGAAATGGTAACAAAATAAGGTATTCTCCTTTAAATAAAATAAAAATAAAAATAACCACGTGTTAGGTTTTTTGCCTCTTGGGTTCAAATTGAGAAACTACCGAAACTGCTACAGTAAACATAAGTCAAACAACAAACAAATATAGTATCGACCCAATGAACTGATAAAAAAAAATAGTAATGACCCAATGAGTCTTGCAGATTCAACTTACAGTTCTGCTATTCGCTTTTTATTATCAGCTCCAACATATGCTCTTAACTCTTCAATATTCATAGTGTCAAAAAAGTTGTCGAGATTACGTTTTAGAAAGTTGCATCCATCTAAAAGTGCAGAAGATTCAGCCAAGCCTGGAATATCTGCCAAATCCTCAACTTGTCCTTTAAGATACTCCATCAAAATGAATCCTGTACAAATACTCAAAGGTAAGGTGTGAATCAAATAAATAAAAAATGCACTATCAATTTGACTGAGTTATCAGTGTTGACTTTCCTCTTCTTTTTGTTCTTTTATCCTATTTATTTATTTTTGAATATACGAGCTTTATTGGTTTAGGTAAGATATACAATTGGAAAAATGATCAAATTGTCCAACCAACTTACCTAACTTTGCCTCTAATGCCCTTCATTAATTTTTATGTCATCTATACTTGACTTTTTCCATCTAAGTTAACAACTACAACTCTACTCAACAAAGCCTTATCCCAATTATTTAAGGTCAGCCATAATCTTGTCTCGCCACTCTTCTCTATTTAAGACCATTTCTCAATTAAACTACATATTATCATATCTTTTTTAACTACCTCTACCAAAATACTAAATTTGGCGATCCAAGAAATTTTTTCTTAGTTCTTTCACTAATTTTCCTTCTAATAGAAAAGTTAAAAGGAAAAAAGATCAACTCTGATCAACAGATCAACATAAATAAGTATTCTTTACTAATTTCATTTTAATATACTAAATTTTCATAACTACATGGACAACTTGTACATTTTAATAATATTAATTATTCTCATCTTTGAGTGAAAAAAAAGAAAACACTATTACAGTTATACCTACCCCAAATCCTATTGTATTCCCCTTATATCATATACATAAGCCTTATTCCCCATCATACCACGTTTAGAATATATAGTGTATTGCGTTCCCATTTTTGTACCACGTAGCATAACGATCCATATTTCAGATAACATTAACGTGTTCAAATTCAAAGGTAGTCTTACCTGCAACATTTTGTAAAGACTGATTCTCACGACTCGAACCCATGTCACTGTATTGGGTAAATGAAACCTTGTCATTGTGACAGGCAAGGATGAAAAGTGTAATTTAACCCCCCCCCCCCCCCCCCCCCCCCCAAAAAAAAAGAAAAAGGATAAACATCACAATGAATGAACATGTTGTTAGTATCATATGATACACATGTCAAGTAAACAAATTCTCAACAAAATAATAATTGTTTTAGTGTTCTTAAATATAATTTATTATAGTCCTAATGTTCATTATATTAACATGTTAATAGCATATGATAGTTTTAGTATTGTATAATACGCATTACATATACGTTTTGATACAATAATAAGTAACGTGAAAGTGTATCTTATTTACACTGTATTGTATGACACATGATACGTTGTGTATCGCTTAAACAAATTGTACATGCATTCGCCAAAACGACAACATTTTGACCTTCTTATTCCTGTGATAAACATTGAAATGACTTCGTTTTAGAATTGGTTTTAGTACTCTTTCAATGGCTCTCAATCTCACATTCCTAACTTCTCTTAGTCTCTTGTGATTGCGTTTGACATCTCTATGGCCCAAATTCTCTCCGTTGAACCCTTTATGTGCCCTAATCTTAGCATTAATCCTCTCATTGAACCCTCTTTGTGCCTTAAAACCATCAATTGCTATAGGGGGTTTTAAAAGGGAGAGAACCATCAATTTACAACATGTCAGATATGATCATGGATTAAAACCATCTATAAAAAAAACAAAGGAACAAGGATTGATATGTGATACTAACAATTTGTAACCTATAGTAATTGTAAATCATACCACCCAAGCAAACTGTGTTTAACCTGGCTGACGATAAGATTAATATAAAACTTTAATTGTATCCTTGATATAAGTATGGATCTCCAGCTTTACTGATAAAAAAATAAGTATAGATCTCCAGCTTAAACACCATGAAAAATATGACTTCAAGAAGCCACATTATACATCATATTTGTCATTAAGGTATAATATTTTGATATATAACCAACATCTTTAAGAAATTAAAAACACAAAGAAAAAACTTGACCTGTATAAAGTTAACATATGAAACTACCATACAAAAATTATCATAGGTTCCAATACAAGATTTTCACAAATGGATGCATATGAAAATGGGAGGGGCGAAAAAACATACCAAGTGCCCGAAGCATCTTTAAATCAAACTTCTTGGCTAGAGCATCATGACCAATTATATTTGCACGTCGAATAATCATCATTTTTAAGCTAATTAGCATATCCTGCCAACAGTGGACAAAGGGATGCGTGAGAACTCACAATGATATGATTTTCATATTGTGACACAATGAATAGGAAAGTCTTAGACTTACAAGCTCAGATTCAGATAGTGAACAAAGCCAACGGACATCTTCAATCTGGTTATCCCCTAAAATATCTTCTTTGGCCATGCAAACAAACTTTTTCTTTGGTTAAAAACTTCAAGAAATTCTGCGAGAATGTAAACAAACTGCAACCGTCAACAAACTGCAACCTCAATTTTTTTCAGCATTATAACTCACATTGGACAGGGCCAGATAATGTAGATATTAAAAGATTTTCCCTGAGGTGCACCAGATCATTATCATGTTAACTTTCGGTAATTTAGAAATTTCTAAAATCATGAGGTTGCTAGGAGCATGGATTTGAATTTAGAGATTGATTTCACACCTCAGATTTCATAAACTAGGTTTGAAATCCATGAAAACCAGCATATCCTGTTTGAATAATGTTGCAGGAAGGATCCATTGTCGAAATTATAGGAAGGATTTGAAATCTACCCCATTCCAATTCCCACATTTGAAATTATATTCCATGAACCCCGGCCGCACAGGGGGAGTGGGTGCATTCCCACTGCCCTTAGACCAGATATACTTAAAAGTACATGCTATCCCAATCTAAGATGATTTTAGTTCAGTTTAAACATGTAGTATAAAATATAATAGCAGTACAATTGATAGGACTCTATACCACCATGATATAAAAAAATAAGCAAATGATAATTGTTAAAATCTCTAGTATCATTTAGTGAAACACAACAAAAGAATCCTCAGTACTACAATATACACGGAAAAATCAAATAAGTGACATTTAACAGTCAAGAATTCATATACAAGCTTAACGGATGCATATGATTACTTTTACTGGTATCGTCTCGTTAGGAGAAAAAATTTTAAGCATGGAGAATATCTCATGCTGCAGTCATAATTTAGTTATAATGTGGTCGAATAGCTATCACTTTATGATATGCTATAATGTTAATGGTCCAACTGTTCAAACAAAATATATAAAAAAGTTCTGCCCTAAGCAGTCCAAACTCTAAACTGAAGGACCAATTCTAATTGAACTAAAGCTAACCACAGGTAAAACTAATCAACCTTAACTCTTGAGTTTTTAAATTCAGGAGAGTATTTATGTAAGTAAAATACATGCTTAAGTCTTAAATACATGCGTGTTAAATCTTTAAGTCATACTATTAGGCTCTGTCTATACAAATCTAAATTTGTAATTCAAAAATTATCAGATGGAACAATCATCGGAAAAAAGGATAGAACAACAATGTAATACCAGAAAAGCATGCATTAGGGCATCTCCAGTGCTGACTCAAACCTATATCAAATTTAAATTTGAGTCAATACACATAAATGGCCCTCCAACCCTAGACTCAAACTCAAACCAAATCAGTTTTTCCTCAAATCCAAACCCAAATCAGTGCACTCCTGTTCACAGAACCAAATTTCTAACGGCTATTTTTTTCCCCTACCTAGCCTCACCTCGGATGGGAAGTGAAAGGAAAAGGCAAGGGAAAGAAATGGAAAGAAAAACAGTAAAAGGAAAACAGACCTGGCGAAATCAACTGTCGGTCTTCGCTGTCCAACGGCGATCGTTGCAGAGACGGCGACAACGATCGTTCCAGAACTGTAATTTTCAGTAAAATCTGTGTAGAGTTTGCATATAGAAAGTTAGAAGTCTTAACAGAAATTGTGAATATTAAAGGTAACTATGGCATCAAGCACGCACACATAAATACGAGGTAATCAACCAGAAATTACAGAACAAGGTTTGATGTGTACAACTGAAGAGTAATTTGTGTTATGTCCTACCAAATGAACACAAAGCGCTACCGTATATCAAACTCAAACAAGAGGCAGATATCCGGCAGCTACTGCTTGGCTACGGAGATCCGCTGAGGTGCTTGTGTCCTGCGATGGAAGTATGTGACGGAGATTTTTAGGGCTTCAGTGAATAGTGTTTGGGAGGGAAAGTTTGGGAGGCTAAAGAAGTTTGGAATAAAAAAGAAAGAGGAAAAAAAATTGAAAGAAAATGGCATAAAATAGTGTTTAAAATTTAAAAACAATAAGATAAAAAATAATTAAAAAAAAGATATAAAATAACTTTTAAGATAAGATATAAATTTTAAAAAAAATTGAATAAAGATTTAAATGATTATTAAAAAATATCAAATTCAAATTTATTTTTTATATAAATTTAAAATAAAATTGAATTTTATTTTAAATCATTGAAGTTGAGCTTACAATGCTCAAAATATCTATAAAAAGAAAAAAGGAAAAAATGCCATAAGACTAACATCAAATTCTTCAAACAAAAATAAAGTTAAATCACAATCGAAAGACGAAATCAGACCCAAAATTAACCAGAAAAATCAATCACAGCCATGACATTAACCGTAATGCATACATTTGTATGAATCTGAAAGAACCCAACGTAACCTTATCAATTCGAACTAAAGTGAAACCACTGTTGAATCGAGAGAGAGAGACAACAGGAAGAACTTGCTCTGACGCCTCAGTAATGATGACACTTGAGCTCGTTTGGCCGCGGAGTTACAGAGAAAGAAAATAGCAAGTTTGTAAATACTCATCTACAATTACAATAACTCCATATGAAATTTTTGAAATTAGGTTAATTTTTTCTATTTTACTTTATAATATACAACTCTTCTTCAATTAAAATTTATCTTTAAAATAATAAAACTATTTATTTATTTATTATTTATTTTTACATTTTTAAATTTTAACTAAACTTTTCTAACTTTTTTTAAAGTTTTTTTTTATTTTATATAAAAATAAATTTAAAATTTTTATCAATATTTATTTGAAAATAAAATAAATTAGTAAAAATTTAAAATTTTGAAAGAAAAAAAACATGAAAAGAACAATTTTTTTATTTTAAATAAAAAAAATTAATTAAAAAATAGTATATATATATATATATATATTGTCAGATAAAATAAGGGAGTTCAATGTAATTTCAAAAACCACATGATGTAAATGTAATTGTAAAAAATCTCAAGAGAAATTTTGTAATTTATCCTAATAATTAACTTGATTCTATAATAAATAATTAATAATTTTATTATTTAATGATTAATATTTTTTAATATTAATAATTCTATAGTATAACTGTTTTGTGATATTAATTATAAGATAGATAAAATAATTATATATATATATTCTATTTATGACATGTTTTAATAATTATATTTATTAATTCTATATGATTGAAATAAAATTACTACAAATAAACAAATTTATGACATGAAAAGTGTAAAAAATAAAACTTATTTAATTTAAAAGAAAATTAGGAGTATAATTGTATTAATAAAAACAAATGCAAACTGCACATAAGACTATGCCTAAAATCAAATGAGAAAATAAAGTAAAAGAGAGGAGGAATGCACAATTAAAAAAAATTCATAACAACCACTAATACTTAAATTTATGTCCTGAAAATTGATAACTAGTTAAAAAGTGCATATTTATTTTGTTAACCCTAGATAGTCTTGCACTTTTATTATTTTAATTTCTCCAATCTATATGCATTTGCTAGTTAATTCTTATTTTACCTTTTGACAGAAAAAGCTTGACAAAGTTGATGATTTAGTGATGGATTTGGAGCAAAAGGAAAATATTGGGTTTTGATGTGATAAAAGAAGTGGAAAACAAGTGATTTTGGATTAGAAGAGAGGCTTGGTTCATATATACGTGGACCAGGGCCTATTTTAGCATTATAGACTCTATTTTAGAATACTTTAGACTCCCTTTTTGGGTCCTTAATGTCTAATGACAGGGTTTTACTTTATTTTCCTGGTTTTCTTATTTTGTGGGGGTAATTTTGAAAAAATGTGGATAATATTGTGAGCTGGGATTTTAGAAAAGAGAGGAGGTCGTTTTTTAGGATCTTGACGAGGAAAGGAAAGAAGGAGATGGCTCTAAAGAAGAAGATGAAGAATTCCATGGCTATGGTGGTCTCCTTTTCCACTATCATGGGCTAAGTTCTCTCATTCCTAGGGTTTAGATGAAACCTTAGTCAAGTAATATTGCTTCTTTGTATTCTTATTTTTGGGTTAATTAGTTTTGGATGTTGATTGTATAACGTTGGGATTTTATCAAGGCAATGATCGTATTATTCAGTTTTACATAATCAATTTCTGTGATTTTGTTTATGTGGTTATACAATATTAATATGTGTACATACATCAAAACCGTAGGACAAGTCATAACTCAGAGAAAACAAATTGTGACTGTGACCTTAGAATTAGCGTAGACAATTTGTGTTGACCAAAGATGATTCGTGCTTAGGGTTTTGGTGCGTGGTTTTCTTGATGATTGTATTGGGGCTTGTAGCAAAAATACATCTTTTACATCCAAATTTAATGGCTCAAGAATTAATGCAACTGAAGCTAGTTACAAGATTAGTGGTGGATTCAACACCCTAGGAATCCTCTTTTAATTCGATTCATTGTTAATTCAGTCCAATATTTGCTTTAATTATAATTATAATTTAATTTTAGAAAAAAAATCAACAACAATCAATCTTTGTTAATTTGAATTAAAATTAATCTTAACTTTGATTTTTAAACAATTAACACTCTCTGTGGGTTCAACCCTTACTTCTCTACTATACTAGTAATTTAGTTTGGTAATTTGATTGATTTTCACAACAGATCAAAAATTAAGCCCCTTAACAACCTCACATACTAGAATACAATGTTTCTCACAAATTGTTTCGTATGATATCGCTGCAAATATAATTATTTGAGAGTTGGACGTGAATCTAAATATTTGGTGTATCTTTTATATGAAAGATTTGTTATTTAAATAATTAATGATCATGTAGAGATGGCTCTCTTGATTTCAATGGATTATCTTATTGTGGGAGAATGTTGTGTCATAAGTGGCGTATTACATGTGAGTAACGTCTCATTTATTGGTGATTGGGATCTTGTCTATCCCGAGTTATTCAAATATAATAGACTTGATCAATTAGCATGCCTAAATGTTAATCTCGAGTGTATTGAGCTCGCAGATTGAATGTGCGATAATCTGGAAGGTCTCTTTGGGATGTACTCCTCTTATTTACCTTGGCTTACTTAAATGAGGGTAATTTGATCAATTTAATCACTTTTAAGACGTGTCATAGCCAGATTTGTCAGACTATTTTATTTCGGTTATACTTTTACTAATTTTTTTTGTTATTTTACAATTTTTTTTCTTGTATCACATGTCAACATAAGCATAGACCAACTAGTCATACCAAAATCATATAATCTTTTAATAAAGTTTTTTTTATTGTATAGATATATCTAATACGATTATTCTTCATGTGAGAGACCGGGGTTCTGTTTTATTTAAAATATTGTTTTCCAAAAATTTATTGTCTAATATCTATCTCAAATACATTTTTTTTATAATCGTCTTTGTTTTAAAATAATTCTTACGTGTGTATTGTTTCATACTCTATTTTTATTAGAATACAATTTTTTTTTTTGTATGTTAAAACTTGAATTTATTAAAAGATAAAGCAAAAACAAATGCATTTTTAAGATTATTAATGTTCTCAATTTTTAAAATACAAAAAAAAAAATTGAAAACAAAAACAAAAACAATGAAAATGGAAGGGGAAACAAAAACATGCACCTTTAACATTCTTATAGACCCATCTAGGCATAATAATGAGACATTCTGATTAATCAGTAAAGCAGTTATTCGTTGACACGCTTTTATGTGAATTTTTTCTTCATAAATGCATTTAAATTTAATTTTTGTTTGGAAACCGGAACCGCTTATGTCAATTGTAATCTTTCGGTCACTTGGTCCGATTGTCATTTGGACATTTTTATGGAAATTTATAGGTGGCTTTAAGAAGTTGTTGCCTTTGGTAAAATTTAAATCGGAGAATTTAATGTGAGAAACACCTATTTCACAAATTTATATTGTGATACCACTTTGATTATGTCTTGAGGTTATCTTAGGGGTGCTATTGTTGGATTTGTATTGAGTTATATTTTAAGCTCAATCCAAATTTTAAACGGTCAATTCGAGTTTGATCTTGAACCTGAACAAATCAATCTGACCCTTACTTGAATTAAAATTCATTAGTACCGGGTTTAATTCAAGCTCAGCCTGAACCCGAATATTAATTTTAATTTTTATATTTTATTCATGGGTTATTTACTAAAATTGCTATCTTTTTTTTCTATTTTAATTGTATACTAAAAATTTTAATAATTTTTCTCAATTTCTTATTTTAAA
The DNA here is from genome assembly GCA_008638375.1 of Nyssa sinensis. NCBI lineage: Eukaryota > Viridiplantae > Streptophyta > Magnoliopsida > Cornales > Nyssaceae > Nyssa > Nyssa sinensis. The sequence continues at coordinate 41,531,844 of CM018033.1, forward strand.
GGAAACAAAAAATTGCTAAAATAATTTTTTTAAAATAATTTTATTTTAAGAAATTATTAAAGGTCAATAAGTTTTTTAAATTATAAAAATGTAAATATAGTGAATTCGGATTCGAATAAGGCACGAGTTTTTAAATTCTCAACATAAGTCCAACCTTAATTTAGATTGAGATTGGATTCTTTTACCAAGCTCAATTCAAAATGTAAAAAATAAAATCAAAGTCTTAAAATTTTCAAGTCAAGTACGAGTTAGATTTGGATTAGCCCGTGATCGATGCAAAATTGCAAATGCATAGTATCGTAGTTTTATAGTAAGTAATTAGAAGAATATCGTCCTCAGGGATTAAAGACTTACTTTTATCAAATATCAAAATTATGTTAATCTTGACTTTATCTAAAAAAGTCATTAATATTTTTGTAATTACAATTTAAAATAAAATCAATTCAAAAAAAATGCTTAAAGGAAAAGAGAGATATTGTTCGAAAATCAAATTAATGGGAGAGAAAACTTATAGGAAATCGATTTCACCTAATCTCTCACTATGCTTTACTCATCTAATTAATTGAATTTAATTATCTATGTTTGTTAGCAAATCTCTAAATCATCCAAAAGCCTATTTCGACAGTCAATTAGAAACTATTATTGTTCATCATTTTACACAAGAGTATGCAAATTAATAAAGTAAAAATGTAATAAGATCAATGATTTTTAATACTACATAGGTTCATATAAGTCTTTCGATCTCTATATTTACCTATGCCGAAATATCCAAGATCCATCATCAAATTACAAGATTAAAATCATCTAATTAATGGTCAATTAATTAAAAGCAATAAGCTCAGAATAAATCAGATAAGTATGAAAGAAAATTACTTCAAATTAACATAAAAAAACAAATATAGTTCGTGACTAAATTACATCAATTTTTTTTTAAAAAAAATTAGTTTATGCTAAAAATTAAATTCAATATAAACAAATTTATCATGATTTTTTTCCTCAAATAAACGGAAGAAAATTGAATACTAAAAATACTCGTTACAGCCTGCAGTGTGCCAGCCAAGTCGCAGCGTCAACTCGTTCTGGCTCAGCCTGCACCGCTTGGTTCTGGTTCTTTTTTTTATTTCCCTCTTTTTCTCTTTCTAATCTCCTGCTTGCAGCCGCGCCAAGCAAACAATCCCCAGCCGCCGCTCAACTCTGATTCCTGCTTTCTCTTCAGCCGCTTCTTGCTTTTTTTCCTGCTCTGCGCCGCTGCTGCTTTATTCTCTCCTTTTTTTTCTTGTCTTTTTTTACTTCTTTAGCCGCCACTTTTTATAGCAGGACCCCCCACCCTAGCGTGTCACGCAAGCTTGTGGCTTGCGTTTGTTTTTGTTTTTCTTCTTTAGCCGCCTTTCTTAAGCGCTCCTTGTTTTTTCCGTCTTTTTATTCTTTCTCTGCTGTTCTTTTTTTCTCTTTCCCCGTTCTACTTTAAAACACTGCAGCGTTCTCTTTTCCTTTTTTTTTTTTTTTTTAAACTTTGAGCTCTCGTTGGACGGGTGCTTTAATTTCTTTAAATTTAAAATAAAATTTAAATAATAAAATAAAGTTTAAAATTATTCAAAAAATAAATAAAATTAGGTTAAAATTTAAAATTAAAAAATAATAAAAAATTTAAATTATAAAAGTCATGTCCGCTCAAATTGCGACTCATATTGTCTTAAATTTAAACTTGAAAAGCTAAATAGCAATAACCCAAAAGGCATGGCTAATCCTCCTAACGTTTTCTATGCCTTAAGGAAAAAAGATAAAAGAATATTCTCTTTTTGCCTTGTCATCTCTTCCATTTATTTGGAGGAATGAATCAGCCTGTGACACCAAAAACCTTCACTCTTTAGCAGAAAGTTCTCTCGGCATCACACCAAAGTGTGTGTAAAAAGGAAGAGAGGTAATTAAGAAAAGGACTCGACAAATATAATTTTTTTTAATATAAATATTATAAAAATATGATTAGTGGGTGAAAGAAGAAAAATAGATGGGGCAGGAATTTGAGATATATTTCGGTAGTGACACGGTTGTTATCAATCACAACAATGATGTGATTAGAAATACCAGCGACCATGACGTAGTCGGCGAACAATTTTCATCACATTAGTTTTCCTTTGATAGATTACATAAAAAAATATATATATTTTAATGTCTACGGCGTTATGCTCACTTGGTGCTTAATCTTTTACATTGGAATAAGGTCATGTTTGGTTGGTCGGAACGAGGGTAAGAATAGAATGTGTATTTCTGATACTATTTTATTCATGTGTTTGTTTAAATTTTTTAGGTCGGAATGATCATTCCACTATATTCAAAAAAGTCGGAATCATCATTCCTTATCAAAAGTCACGAAATGATCATTCCATTTTTTATCAAAATTTTTATTTTAATTTTTTTTTACCAATAAAAAAAAATATAAATTACTCATAAAAACTTAATAAATTAATTAATTTTATTTTAAATGAGCATTAAAAAATATAAAATGTCACGTACTCTATCCTATCTCTTTATCTTGTCAAACAAACACAACTTAATTAAACTTCTTCCAAACAGGCCTCACAGGTAATTCTCTTAGCAAAGGCACTTATAGCTAAAAAAACAAAAAGCCACACCTCGATATATGGCCAAGGAGTGGAGTCAGTGGACTCACATTTGCGCTGCATGTGACTTTTCACTTACAGTACCAGTCATGTCGGCGATTATTCGCGATCTGCTCTTCCCAATCTCTCTCCCCCGTGATAGCTCTCAACTGTAGCGAATAAAAACAACCAAAAGCCACACTCCACAGTTGCGCATACCGCATAAAACAACCGAACATCACCATATAAACACAACACAAAAAACTGAAAACAGTTCAATCAAAGCAAATATGAAACCCTTCTCTATTAGCCTTCTCTTCTTTCTGCTTTCTCTCCTCCTCTCTGAATTGCCTTTGCTTCAATCAAGCAATCATGACTACGCAGACGCATTATCGAAATCCATATTGTTCTTCGAAGGCCAGCGGTCGGGGTTTTTGCCACAAGACCAGAGGATCACTTGGCGTGCTAATTCGGGGCTCGGCGATGGTTCGACGCTCAATATCGACCTGACCGGTGGTTACTACGACGCTGGCGATAATATAAAGTTCGGATTTCCGATGGCATTCACTACAACAATGTTGGCTTGGAGCGTGATTGAGTTCGGCGATTTGATGCCGGCCGGTGAATTACGGAATGCTTTGGTTGCAATTCGTTGGGCCACTGATTATCTTCTCAAGACGGTTTCTCAGCCCAATCGGATTTTCGTGCAGGTAATGGTTGTAGTGTTTATCGTAATTTGTGGTTAGGATTGAGGGTAATCTGGTGAATTTGAGCGGTGACAGTTTACGGCAGCTGAACTAATTCGCGAGTGGGAGTGAAATGTGGCTGTGCGGAGTAAGTTTAGTCCACGAGTCGTCGATTTTTGACACTTTTGGGCCCACAAATTCTCTGCACAAATCTAGTGGCTGAGAACTACTGCTCACGCACCTTGATGTGCGTGCAACTCAGTTTTCGATGATATCATAGTTAGGACTAGAGCTATAATCTAATGGTCTCGAGTCCTTGGTAACTAATAATGTACTCGCACATTATCTACATTCAAACCTATCTTTTTAATGTGGCTGAGTGACAATAAGTATTTTTTTTTGGATAATTATAGAGGTATCTTTCCCCATTTTTGTGTATTATGCTGATTTTTTTTTCTCTTAGAATTGTCAGGTGTTTTATAAAAGTATTTTAGTTATAAATTTTTTTAATTAAAATTCCAATATAGTTAATAATAAATTTTGTATGAATTGAAAATTTTAAATATTATTAGTATAATAAAAAAATATTTATATATAATTTTAAAATACACTGACAAAGTTCGAATAATTGTCAAATAACTTGGTATAAATTCCGGGACCATTTTAATTCTTCTTTATGGCCCGTGATGTGCTTTATTCTAGACATTGTCCTTATCATACTACAAGTTTTCTATGGGTTTCATATGACCCACTCATGAATGCTTTTTTTGATTGAAGGGACTCGTGATGTAATGTGATTCTTTTAAAGAGAATGTTAATAATTACACTACCAATGAACTTTGGGCAAGTGGTTTGAGTTTTGTTATCTTTCGTTTTCATAGGTTGGAGATCCAAATATTGACCATAGTTGCTGGGAAAGACCAGAAGACATGGACACAGCCAGAACTGTCTACACCGTCGAGGCACCCAATCCTGCCTCTGACGTTGCCGGTGAGACTGCTGCAGCTCTGGCTGCTTCATCAATGGCTTTCCGATCATCTGATCCTGGATACTCAGACACGCTATTACGGACTGCCACTATTGTATTTGAATTTGCAGACAATTACAGAGGGGCTTATAGTGATAATTCGGATATTAAAGATGGTGCGTGCCCATTTTACTGTGATTTTGATGGATATCAGGTAAGAATTCTTCTCTTTTTAACATGTTTCATTAAACTATTCATCACCCATTAATATAAAACACCTGTTCAAAGCACTAACTAATATTGGAATTCCAGTTATTTATAATGGGTCTATATAAAATTTACCGATAAATGTGACGATGATATGAAATAATTTTTCTTAAAGTTAGCATTACTCTTTAATATTGTATGATTTAGTCTGGACCCAATTTTATTAGGCTTTGGCCCATATTGTGATTATGGTTATTAATTTGCTTTAATTTACTAATTTAATGATATAATTACCAGGATGAATTGCTGTGGGGAGCAGCATGGCTAAGAAGGGCTTCTCAGGGCGATTCTTATCTCAGTTACTTACAAAACAATGGTAAAACACTTGGAGCTGACGACAATATCAACGAATTTGGATGGGACAACAAACATGCCGGCCTAAACGTCCTCGTTTCTAAGGTCAAATAAATAGTATCTGTTTTGTTTTTTTGAGTCTAGTCAATTGCTACCGAACCACTGCCTACTAAATAATATCTTACAAGTCATAAAAAAATGTTACTTTGATTAATAATTATACAAACAAATTTGGGTTCTAAATTATATACAGATGAAGTTAGATACAAAAATAAACGTGTATTGAATATCATATTTAACAGATTGACGTGAATATGGATGCAGGAAGTGTTGGAAGGGAGCATGTACACTCTCCAATCTTACAGAGCATCAGCTGATAGTTTCATGTGCACACTCGTACCAGAATCCTCATCCTCCCACATAGAATACACCCCCGGTGGGCTCATATACAAGCCTGGTGGCAGCAACTTGCAGCACGCAACTACCATAACCTTTCTCTTACTCGTCTATGCCAATTACCTAGAACGATCAACTGCAATCGGTAAATTGCGGTAGCGTTAGCGTCGGTCCAACCACACTTCAGTCAAATCGCCAAGAGACAAGTTGATTACATTTTAGGTGACAATCCGAAGGGCATTTCATATATGGTTGGTTATAGTAACTATTACCCACAACGCATTCACCATCGCGGCTCATCATTACCGTCGATCAAAGATCATCCCCAATTCATTCGCATGCAAAGAGGGTTCGATTTATTTCAACTCATCGGATCCTAACCCGAATGTCTTATTCGGGGCCGTGGTGGGTGGACCCGGGGAAGATGATGTCTATGAGGATGATCGGGTTGATTTTCGCAAGTCCGAGCCCACGACTTACATTAATGCACCATTTGTTGGTGCACTTGCATATTTTGTTGCTAATCCTAATCCTAGTTAACACACTAACACACATCGATTTGTATACAATCGGACCACGTTTAAAAAAAGGTCTCTCATCTTGTGCTAAGCAAAGAGGGAAGAGGCTAGTTGTTGAATTATAGGAATAAAATGTAGTCACAATAATAGCCTGTTGTGACCTTTAATAGAAAGGGATGGTGAGAAGTTCAGTTTTAAATGTAACATACTCTATGTGCCTTCAAATTTGTCAAAATTAAATGAAATTTCTCAATCATTTGTCTTTCCTTGCAACATTGAAAGATTTGGAACATATTTTCATTTAATAATTAATACTGATGTGGTAATTGCATCCCTGTCTGCACATATTTTGGGTTCATTTCCCTTGGACGTGGTATCTTTGAGTTTTCACTCTTTTTTTCTTTCTTTTCCTCTCCAAATTCTAGTACCATGCATTAAGCGAATTTTTTTTTATTGTTTAATTTAGCATCATTTGAGGTTATATCACGAGGGTGACGGCCATATCAACTACTCGGGTTCTAACATTATATAGCACGACATTTTATCAAAATATTACAAGTACTTATTTTTTATGTATCTAGTGTGAATATAATTCTTCATCTCTCTATCTCTGTATTAAAAAAAATGATAAAATTACATTAATATTTTATGAGTTTTTTTGACAATTATAGAGATTCATTTTTAAAGTTTTTGAAATGAAACTGATTTATCCTAATTTTATTGATAAACTACAAATACCTATTCTCAAACTTAAATTTTTTTCAAAATGACAAAAATGTCTCATTTATTTGCATTTTTTTTTTCAATTTTGACAATTTTTTTCTAACATTTGTTTAAAGAATTTTTTCATTTTATATTAAAATAAATTTAAGATAAATAATTTATATTTTTTTAGTCAAATAAAGTTTTAATTAATATTTATTTATAAAAAAATTATGTGAAAATGAATTTATTTTATAAGATTTAGTCAAAATTTAAAAATATAAAAAAAATATGAAAAAATACTTTTATAATTTTAAAAAAATTAGACTGAATTTCTTTTTAATGAAAATCATTATAATTATGAAACTTTAAAAAGGTGAATACAATTTATAAAAGAAAAGAAAAGAAACTAGATATGTCATATATAAAGTCATAAAGTGTCAACAAGTGGGTAGGTTAGGTTCACCGAATTTATAAACATTACGGCAGAGGGGTTAGCAATTTATTGGACGGACCATCTTTCCGAGCATGATTCATTTAACAAAGCACTACATGTTAGAGACGTGATTATATTTTGACTGGCTAAAATATTATTATTCTATATGAGCGACCATATTCAGTAAAAGGTCTTACTATTTGTCGGATTGGCGCGTGGCTTTACAACATATCCCATATAAAAATTACAGGGAGTGAGACTATACTTTGTAAAAGTGAGCACGTGAATGTGCAAGTGTTTAAATCATATTTATTGACTACAATTTTATTATTATATTCTAATTTGAATTAAATTGATGAGATTAATTTTTTAAATTAACAGATTAAGTCTATAATAAAATTTAATAAATATTCATATTTGATCATTCTTAAATATTATTTAATAATTTATTTAAACACCTAACTTTTTAATTCAAATGATAATTTTTAACAAATACTTCGTTTATTTAGCTATTTAACTAAAATAAAATTTTTACATTACCCAATTAAACCAAAACTTACAAGGAAACGTAAAGGCCAAAAAAGCAAATGTTTATTATTATTTATATATATATATATATATATACACACGCGCACACACACACGCACGATTGTCTTTGTAACAAAGTGGACGCAAAGTCCGTGACTTAAGGTTAGTTGGGAACCGCAAGAAAGCCTCCGCCCATGTGAGCACCGATCAATATTTTGTTGGTATTTTGGGAACTGTTACGAATGCATGTCTAAATTCTTACGCCGTTATCTATCAAGAAAATGTATTGATTTAACAAGTTTATAATTTTTTCTTACAAAATGTCTTATATTCGATAATTAAATAATAAAATTTAAAACAAAAATTAAAATATTTTAACATATATTTTTATTATATATGCAAATATATATTAAGATTATATTTTTATTTCTTATTTTCTTAATTTTTAATGTATTTATATATTTTTTAAGATATTAATTAAATAATTAATTGAACTATCAACTGAAACAGTATATTAATCTTTTGATCGGTTTATTTTCCGATTTAATTTTAATAATTATTCTACTGACACTCGTAAGTATTTGGCACGGCTCAATAAATCCCACACCACTATAATATAAATAGACTGAAATTCAGGTAGACTGCAAAAAATGTTGTCCATGAATTGAATGGCCGGGAAGAAAAAATGGAGGAAAGACAACTAGTTTAGTTAGAGTAAGCTAGTAGATGTTGGGACTGTAATGGATTGACAATTATTGTATGAGCAGTTGTAGCTTGATTAAATGTTTGAGCTACCACAATTATTAGGTGCAGCTGCAGGCGAGCGACATTGTTAATCAGCGCCATCGTCCTCACCAGCTCCGTGCCGGTACCGTGACTCGGTATTCTAGTCTTCTCCAAATACTAATTGCTTCTCTTTCTGGTGGCCGAAATGCATTAATGATGCGTTGAACACCACCGATTGGCGGACGCGTGGTTCGAGTAGTCATATGGCATGTTTTTGAGTTACATTTATGTGTAGACCCCTCCTAATTTTGGAAGTGCATGTACAAATATATATATATATATATATATAAAAGACAAGAGAAATATTATGTTTTTTAAATTTGTATTTTAAATTATTATTTAAAATAATGCAAGTACTGATATGAAAGAATTATATTAATTTCATGATTTTAACTATTGTCAGTAATTCAATGTCATGTCAATGTTACATAATTTGAAATAAAAATTTAAGATATAATTTTAAAAAATGTAACATTAATAATGAAACAATTTTAATTCACGAGCTTAGTCGATTGAACTGTGGTTGTTTTAGTTTGACTCGTTAAAATAAGTGTTTCAAATTTTGTTTAAATTTGATTTGTTAATTTTTTAAACTGATTTTGAATAATGCTCTAATCAAATTGATCGTAAATTGAATTCAACTAACTTGATTTTTTTATATATAATATTAAAAACTTTTGATTTAATAAAACAAACTTAAACTGAATTTAATAAATTAACAAGACTCAAAATATGTTCAAATTTTATTTATTAATTTTTTAAGTCAATCACAAATTAATTCAAATAGATTGACTTGTTTTACAACTCTCCCTGAAAAAGAAATGACTCCCTAGCCAAGTCTGCCTGTGAGAGAGAGGATGGCGCAACAATGATTTGCTACTGTATGGTTAAGCAACCCTGCTTCATGTTGATAATCATGGCGTTGGATCGTCGCCAATGATAGCAGGCAACATGGTCTGTATTTCACCCTCTTTGTATGTGATGTGTGTGAGAGAGAGAGAGAGAGAGAGGAGGGTTTTTTTGGGGGGGCGAGTTCCTGCAATGGAATTTACCTAGAAAATAATTTATATAATGTGCAAAAACAAGACCACCCTATAGTTGCTAAAAGAAACTAAATTTTATGAAAATGTATTAGTCTAACAAAATTGGTAGAGAATGTCAATATATATTTATTCTATTTAAGTTTGTATATATGTATTTGTTTTGATGGAATAATTGATTATCATATACATATTCAGCAGTTTGTTTCGTAATAACTTAAATTATCACTTTATCAACTAAGTAACATTAATTTAATAGTGTAACATAAACAAATGAAATGAAATGACTTAGACTATTTGGTGAGGGTGGTAAGTAGATGCTAAACCCAACCCCAATCCCAGCCCTTTCTAGTTTTCACAACCACACAAATTCCAAAAAAAAAACATAAAGGAAATGGATTTTTGTTTATAGTACCTCTTCTTACCTTAAGATCCCACAATTAGGGTTATCAAACAATGGCAAATACGGCTCAATATTTTACTTGTATGAAGAGAGGAAAATTATTGGATAAAATTGTCATTACACGTTATTATTGATATGGTGTGATCGCCTCTTACAAAACTAATTATTTTTTTTATAATTTGTAATAAATAACTTTCTAAAAATTCATAAAGGTGATTAAATATGTGAAAAAGCTAAAATTCATTAATTCTGTTTCAACTCAAATATATTTATTTATTTAGGATTAATTAAGTCTTTACTATTTATATTCAAGTCAAAGCCATAATTTCTGTTTTGTGTTGATTACGATTAATTAAGCTGATGTTGCGTATTCCGTTGTAGTCTAGTTGGTTAGGATACTCGGCTCTCACCCGAGAGACCCGGGTTCAAGTCCCGGCAACGGAAATCTTTTTTGTATTTTTTTGGAATTTTATAAGATACATTTCATATTCGAAACGGCAAGATGCAAGTCGTTTCTTTGGTCGTGGTCTTCGTCTTCGATTATCTTACTCTTTCGCTCGTTAAATTAAATTTTGACTATGGCTTTCTTACCCTCAAATTAGGGTTTCAATTTGCCCAGAAAAACTAGGGTTTAAATTGCCAAAGCTCTGAGACGGCAACGGTACGCTTGTTCTTCATCGTTTTCGTCATATACATGCATATTTGCATGCGAAAATATGAGAATTAAATTATGAAAACCCTGAGAAGTAGAGTTTGATCTCTCTTTTAAATTGAATACTGTCGTATAATGAGGTTGATTTAATTGTTGTTTTTTGTCGTTAATTCCTATAATCCTGTGTTAGGAGCTCACGATGGAACACCACCATACATATGATATCTCTAATTTCTCGGTTTTTCGAATCTGTTAAGGTTGAAATTAACATTCTTTTACTATTCTGGTTTTAAGTTAAGACTTCTCTTTTTCTGGAGAAATAGTGATTGATTAATATTAGTGTGAGAATATGTAAGCAATTTGTATAGAACGAGGAGAATGATTGTTCACTGAGACGGAACAATAAAAATACTTTATCACTAATTAAAAATTGGGACTTGACTTGGAACTCTGGAACTACATTTGGTTAGCTAATCCTGACTAGTTGATTTGTTTGTAAAATTATGCTGGTGGATTAGGAAGGCAATTGAAGATCGGAAAGAACTATGGCAGTTCACAAAAAGCATAGCTTTCATAATTTGGCGACACCTGACATGCTTTGTTGAAGGAGGGATGTAATAATTGGGTTGGGATATGGGAAGTATGCTGGATTGCTTTGATGTCGCATTGTTTGGCCATCCCAACAGGTCATTTTAGACACTAAATTGAAGATGAGGGGGCCAAATTGAAAAATAAGAACAGTTGATATGGTGAAAGTAGAATTTGAACCGCATCACTTGGTTGCTTGAATCAATATTGTTGCTAGAACTAATAGTTTTGTTTTGAATGCACGATGAAGCCTTTGGAACTCTTGACTGCTAAACACTGTCCAACATTGGCATCTTTACGTACCCCAACATCCTACTATACTCTGCAGTGACATCTGAATTGCTCTTTCAGAAACTTCTATACAGTTGGGGCCTGGGGCATTACTTTCACCCAGTCATCCCTTTCTCCTCCCCTCTTTCTCTTCCCAGTTGAGAACACTCTGTCCTTGTCTGATACTTAAACAATAAATTTTAGTCAAGTAAACTAAGATTTATCCTTAGTATCTAAGGAATAATTAGGTCAATTTTCTTTTTGAATTGCTTCCACTAGGGGAGATGTGTAATTTATTTCTTTTTCTCAACTTTGGGTTGGGCTTTATCTCAGTAGTTGTTCTAGTTTGTTGGATTTCCTAGGGTCCAAAATTGAAGTCGGCAAAAAAAAAAGAAAGGAATTTAATTGATATTGGCATTGGAGGATGTCAAAATTGTAGGAGGCTGAATTATTTACTCAAGTTCTGCCTTTTAGTCATCACAATATTTGGCTGATTGCATTTTTGTACATGGGCGTGTGTGTGTGTATATATCTTGTTAAATACTTGGTTGTCTCTTAAGAAAATTGAGAACCTTAATCTTTAATGCTATGTTACTCTTAAGTCCTATCAGAATTCAACAATGAATTAAGTTAAATGTAGGTTGTAGCTGTTGTGTGCGGAAAATCACCTAAGACTATAATTTCCTATTTTTTCATGCTATTACATTATTTTCTTGGCAACCACGAAATGTTAAAAGAAACACAGTTAAGGTGACTAAAGTTTTAGAAACTAAATTTTATTCATAGCATGCAAGAGTTTTATGGAACTGACAGTGAAATTTCACTGTCCAAGGAAACAGTGAAAATTTACTGTACAAGAAAAAGCAGTGAAACTTCGATGTTTCTTTGAATCCTTCATAAATCTTGATGGGTTCTAAATTAAAGATAAAAATAAATCTCCAACTTCAATTATTCAACCAATCATTTTCTCTTAAGGATTAAATGAGCCAAATTGACTGCTACTATCAGCATTCTTTGCCTTCTCTATACTCAAATGCATCAAAAGCTTATCTGATTCTTTGTCACTGAACTCATCAGTAAGGTTGAGGAAGTCCCCAACATGAGAAACAAAGTTGTTCGCTGAATTTTGACAACCCTAATCTTTTTAATTTCCTTTTATACAATTGGGATTTGGCTAACAGGAAGATTATCATTAGCCCATCTGGATTTTTTTTTTTTTGAGAAGTAAGACAAAAAGATAGCACCAATAGGATGAATACAAAAAACACCCCCAGAAAGATCCATATCAAAATCCATACCTTAAAATTAAAAACCAGTTTTCCCTTTTATAGTTTGGTTTTGAGATCTGGTGCATAGAGGCGGCACCTCCAATTGATGTACAAATGGACAGCAATCTCACTCCGGCGAAGGCTATGATGAACGACGAGTACATTCAGTGCATGACAGTGGAAGCATCTCTGGGAGAGTGATCATCAAGACCGATTGCAATACCAATCAATCGTCTTCCTCTTCGTTGTGGATGACGTCAATGCAAAAGCCGTGTAGTTCGCCGTTCTTGGTTCGAAATCAATGGAGTTTGAATTAGAAGATTGAGGATGACGAGGACAATTTCTCCACATTTATGTGAGATCAATGGTGAGGGACTTGTAATCCACTCTCTCCAAGCTTCTCTCCATCATTTGATTTTAGATAGAGAGAGAGTATAGATTGTGATAGACAAAGAATTTAGATACATAGAAGGTCGTGGATTTTGTGAATAATAATTAAACGGGATCAAAATCGTCATTAAAAAAATACATGAATGACACATCATCAAATGTGTTCTTGATCTCAAAAAATTTAAAAACAATTGGACTTAATATGTCCAACTGTTTAGGGTTGGACTTCAACTTACAATGACTTATTATGAAGGGCCTACCAATAATTAACCCTTTATTATTGAATGAGTCTGTAATCTGTATACACATTAGATATATTACATATTGATGTACAACAAGAATCTCATTTGTTGAATGCTACATTTCAGTATCAGTTAAATACTATCGTACTTTTTCAGCGGAGTATTGGCTTTTTTGCTTTCATCAATTTTTTCCTTCAAATTAAAAAAAAGCCTTTACCTCTTCAAGCTGCGAGCTCCTTGAGTATCATCTTTAGTGCTAGCAGAATACCTTAAGAGTAGGAGCACTTGCTGGCCCGACCCCTTAGGCATTTGGCATGGAGCTCCACTGATTCACTGATGACGTTCCATGCTTGTGTCATGAAAATGTGTGACCCATTGATTTTATTAGTATAGATGTCGTGGTGAAGGACACAACACTAAAACTTCTTTTATTCTTAAACTTATTATCAAGTTTCCTGAACTAGATGGTCTTCTTGGAAATTTTCTGAATCTGGACAACTTGCACTAATGCCACATGCCAAGTTAACACCATTCCTCTTTGAAACATCACCCTAGAAGATATGAAGACAAGTCGGTTAATCTAGCATGTCAAATTTAATAGAATGATGTTGTTGAGACCAGTCTTCTCATTTTGTTGTCTCTGCATGGAAATGACTAGTAAAACAGTTTTGCTTTGTTTTATTATCTAATTTGGTATTTGAATATGAATAACAAGAGGTACTCAAAACCAAAGGCTATTAGTGATAATGAAATTATACCACTACAAAGGGCAATAACTGTAGCAGGGTATTGTTTTTAATGTGGACTTGTTATTACCAGCATTAAGACATGCTTGGTATATATGGATGAGTCAAATGTGATTTTCCTCATATGAACAACAATATGGATGTTTTTCAAACGATATCAAAGCTTGGTAATTTACCTTGCTAGTGTTGAAGCTTTTTTGCTCTAGTTCTCAACTCAACTCAACAAAGCCTTATCCATCCAAACTAGTTGGGTTTTTTTTCCCCTTTCTAGTTATTTAACATAACTGAAGTTTGTTGTCTGCCCCTAAAGTGTCTACATTGACTTCTACCCAAAAGAGGAAAAAAGGTGTGTGGGGGCGCGGGGGGCTCTTGTTGTGGTAAGGATGTGTAGGGAAAGTACAGTTGGGATATATCTCAACTTGTGTATTGTCATGTGACAAAATGATTGCATCTCTTGCTTCTCATCTGCCTAAAGTGCAACCAGTGACAGAGGTTTCTAATTTTTAGCTTCATGTCAGCCTATGGAGTCAACATATGCTTCAAACATTTCAAATCAGTGTACATTTTGCTTGTAATTTAGCTACATCGATTGCATAATTTTTCAGGAACATCATGTTGTTAATTTAAGACAGGATTGAAAAGGAACATCATGTTTTTAATTTAAGACAGGATGAAAAGCACCCCGCGTGGTGAACAGTCCAAAAGATATCTGTTGTTTTAATACTTATACCCAAGCAATGCAATTTTTTGTAGATCCCTCTGCAGGACTGATGTGTGGGTTTTTTTTTTTTGTCATGGACTATAACTTTGTCTTACATTACACTTCTATAGCCATGGCTGTGGAAGATGACATGATGGAAAGCTCTGTTTCTTCTCATATCCTCAATTCTGTGGAGTCCAAGCAAAGTGGGGATGTGCTTTCCCCAGACGATGTTGCCTGGGTGGATTCCTGCCTTATCAAAGATTCTGAAGTATCAGATAGTAACTGGAATTCTCTAAAAGATGCCTTGCTGGAAATTCTCAGTTCCCAACCTGAGTCACTTGACTCTTCTGCAGCTGGAATAGATGGTTTTTCTGGAGAAACTGACATTGAGATTCTTCCTTCCAGTGAAGAGGCAGAAACTTCAGAGGAGCTGGGAAGAAGTATTTCTGATATTGTTCTCATTAATGAAGAGGCAGAAGAAAATAATGATGATCGCATAATCAACTGGAAGTCTGATCCTTTACGGTCAAGAACTGACTTGGTAAATCCTTTTCTACCAAATTACAATGAGGACCTAAAACAAATTGAAATTACTGATTCTGGGGTGGATATGGGTTTTCCGATATTTGCAATGGAGCTTGCAACTGATGATATCTTTAGGTTATGGGATCTGGACATTCCAGCCGAGGAAGATGAACTTACCAAACAGCTGAACAAGGCCCTTGCACAAAGTTCCTCACAACCAATAGCGTCAACTTTTGACGATTCTGGAGTGCAGAAGGATTTGAAAGAGGAGTCACTCGATGATCTCATTTCTGGCATTGCAGACCTGTCTTTGAATCAGAAGTCTGGTTAAAAATTTGTTAGCATTTGGGAGCTGATACTAAAAACTAGGTTTGCTGCTCATATATTCTTGCTATGTTGAAGCATTATTGGCAGTCACATCTGGTACTCAGGTAAATTGATCGCTTTAAATCTTCAATTATCTAGAGCTGGCCTGCAACCTATATCCCAAGAAAAAACAAAATGTACAACTCTAAATGAGTTTTTTTAAATATTAATATAATTTTTTTACTTTATTTTATATATATATATATTATATTTACTTTGGTTATATAAAATTTAATTATTTTCAATATGAGAGAGGTATATATTAAATGAAACTCTAATAATAGAGTTTTTACATAAATTTTTTATTTAAATAAATTATTTTGTTGACTTTATGTAAGAAATACTTCACGCAAGAAATAGGCCAAATAGGCAGCCCATTATCTGTCCCAACCTGCAGGTTCTTTTTCTTCTTGATTTCTATTCTTTAATTCAAAAGATTTTTTTTTGTATTCGATGGTATTTTGATTGGGTTAATAAGCTTTTTGAATAAAAAATTGAAGGATTCAATCACATGTTATCTGTAATCAGATTAGATTATTATAAATCGTATTAGTTTAACTCATATATAATTTATTTAACTAAGTTATCATATTCGGAAAAAATTGGTTAATTGGACCAGACCAAATTCTTTTTTATCATATCCTTAAAAATAGATTGATAGATTGGATCATATTACCAACACTAGACCTTCAAAAGTTTCAATTATCACAAAAGTCTCACAAATATAAATTTTGAAAAACAAACCCAACACACTACTGGAAGGCCAAAAAATGACATACATGCCTTTATGAGGAATTGAAGATAGAAGTGCTAGTTCAGAATATTCATCTTCCGTCACTGTAAGTTCTTGAAATGGTGAGATGTAACTAATTTTTATCCTTACAAACAAATAAATTGTTTTTATAATTTGAACCAGTTATTTCTGTATAATGATAGAGCAATCTTACTCCTAAATCAAGAGTCTCCCTCAATGATCTAATTGACGCATTATTGGTTCAACAGCTAGTATACGTGATTCAAGTTAATCAAACTACAGTTAATAAAAATAGATGTATTTGTCATCTCACGTCATTATCATATTGAGAATTCAAATATTGTGTCTATATATATATATATGTGTGCCTGTGTATGTGTATATATATATGTGTTTGTGTGTTTGTGTGTGTGGTATACATATATTTTGAAGTCATCTTCAGACTTGATTAGTTGTTTTTAAAGATCTTTTATAGGAAAGTAATGTTATATATAAATAATTTTTAAAATTTTATTTTTTACTGCTAAACACAAAATAGTAAACTTTACTATGATAAATATACGAGAGTCTCATCACATTATATTTATAAAAAAGAAGAAGAAAAATTCGTTATGATTAGAATTTAGTTTGCAGGAACAATGAAGGCTATGTTACGTTACGATCCTATTTTTAGTTCAGGAGTATATAATGTATTTTAGTTAAGTTAAAAGATGTTTTTTTGTGAATGGGTTAGTGCAAGGGTGTCAATGGTTTCCTAAATAGTTAGTCAAGTAATAGAGTCATGGTTGGTAGTTGTCAAGTAATGAAGTCATGATTGGTTATTATCATTTTATATTTAAAGAATCTATTATGAATAAAAAATGGTGCTGAATATTTTGATTAATTTTCATGTGAATGTTGAGTTTTGGTACTATTCAAATTGAATTTAAAGAAGAAATTTGTCCCTCTCGAAGTGAATTTCTTTCCTATTCTTCTCTCTTTTTTATTTTATTTTCTAAACAAAAGTTTCAGTATCATGTTATATCTAAGGTGAAGCATATCTCATCTAAACTCTGTTGCTTTAATTAATGCATTGCTATTAAATCTTAGGTTAAAGTTGTCACTTTAATGCAAGAGGTGCCTCTTCTTTTAATTGATTCTCGTCTAAAACATTTTGTTGAATTAATTATACAGTTTGAAACAGAAGTTCCATATCTGAGTTACAAGCAGCAGATATTTTGAAGAGTAGGTAGGATTGTGCAAGTGCTAATTAATTTACATCCTAATCATACAATATATATATATATATATATATATATATATATATATATATATACACATAGAGAGAGAGAGAGAGAGAGCAAAAGACTTCCAAGTTGCTGTGAAGTTGTCTGGTTGTCAAGCTTCCGTTTCTCTCAGGCCAATTGCTTCTTCTATCCCTCCAAACCAGTTGTCTGGTCTTTTTGTCTTTCAGGGTGATGTATAAACTTCGAGCTGTATTTGCCTAGATATTTATTTGCATTTCGTCAAGATCTGAACGTCTCCCCTCTTACCCGTGCTTTTGAATTAGTAGCGTTGGTAGGCCTAGTGCCGGTCCCAATTCAGCTAGGGCACTGACATGCAAATACCAACCATTTAAGCCATCTCGATGCATAGTTGCATGTTTCTTCCAAAACGGACAAAGTCGTATAAATAATAGTACCACTGACTGATAGGTGGTAATGGCATGAATATTAAACATCAAGACCAAGTTGTTGCTTGGCTTGTTTTACTTGAATTTCTAACTACTTTTCATTGCCACCAATTTAAATTTATCCTAGGCTGTTGGGTACTAGTTTTACTGGTTGAATTCAGAGAGGAGCTGTGGCTGATTACATGTCTTGGCCCAAGTTTTTTTCTGGGGTTATTTAGTCCAATTATACCAAACTTTCTTGATTTTTCAAGCGTCTCTAAAGGAGAATGGCAGCCCACTGGCGACCCATTCAAGAAAGGATCATACATTTTAGGCAAGTATTCTTTTTTAGTTTCATCATTACATAATTTAGTCTTTTTTTTCGAGTATATCCAAAGAAAGAGATCTCAGCCGCCTGATAGGTTGCATAACTTCTGCTTGGTTTAGAGATATTGATCTTGGCTGAGTTTGGCTTCTCCCGACCTTGATGGACAGCTTGACGCATGTCCTGCATATTCCAAATTAATTTGATAAACAAAACTTTAATTTTTCTAGTACCCCTTTTATAATAATGTAGATGGAGTAACTTGGCAAAGACTATATGTGCATCTTTTGCCATTTTGCAAAAGGTGGACTTTTACTTAGGACTATAAAATGAACTGATTTGTTCGAGTTTTGACTCAGTGATTAGTTTTGTTAGAAATTTATTTAAGATCAATAAACAAAATTAACAAGTTGAAAATATTTTAAGATTTATTAATTTATTGGGTTCAACTCAAGCCTTACTCGTTAAGTCATTATATAATAAAAAATTGAGTTAATCAAAGTTAGGTTCGAAATTAGTTCAAAAAATTAATAAATTAAGTTTAAATATAATTATTTTAGTAAACTGAGTTTGAATAACTCACTAGCCCACTTGAGGAATCTAAAAAGGTGATGAAATATGTTCGAAGTATCCAAATCATTTATCAAAGTGATGATGAAATCCAAGATTTAGATCAACGGTTGTGCTCATTTTGTTTTAAAATGCTCTCTGTCGTACTGCGTTCCACTGCTAGATGTGGACCTAGTAATTGAGTGACTGGCCGAGGTTAATCTGCAAATGGGCCCTGATTAGAACAACACAATTACGAGGAATCTTAACCACACAATCCTGGGTTTTTTTAATATACCTGTAATTCAAACTATTCAGTTTGGGCCCATAAAAGTGGACCCACCTGAGCTGACATGTCAAGCTTCTAGCTGTTGACATGGAGATCACAATCACATCAAATCCCCTGATTAAACCATGGCCATTAATCAGTCCATAAGTAAAATACACAGAAGAGAGATCACAATTCACGGCCTCAAATTTACATTCCAGAGGAATCTTCCAAACGGCAACTACAATTTTGATACACGTGTCTATTCTTTCGATCAGAAAAAGGAAGTATTATAGTTTTTTTATTATTAAATTACATTGATTTTTTTAAAAACTTTAACACTTTACGTATTATTATTTTTCAAAATTTTAAAATTATACTATTTTTTTTTTGTTAACAAATTACAAATCCTTCTTTTCAATCAATTTTTTTAATTAAAATTACTCTTTTTTGTATTTTTTTAAATTTTGAACGATTCTTTTTAATTATTATTTTTTAAATATTTTATTTTATATCTAAATAAATTTAAAATAAATAACTTGTTTTTATTTTATATAAAAATGAATTTAATATTTAATCAATTGGAAAATGATAAAAAATTGAAAAATTGATTAAAAAAATTAAATAAATAGTTTTGTTATTTTTTAAAAAATAATTTGACTAAAAAAAATATTTGTATATTATGAGGTCAGTGTAATTTCAAAAATTTAAACATATATTATATATATAATTATTAAAAAAATTTAAGAGTTTAATATAATTTATCATAATTTTTTTTCAGATGTATATTTCAAGTTAATTTTTAATATTTAGAAGGTGGGTATAAATCCATCCATTTCAGCCACGCCTGCAACATGCCAAGTAGACAAAAATTATCATCCACATGGCAACGGGAGGAATGGCCGAGGCATGAGAGCCTCAAATGAGACATCATCTTTGATAATATATACACTAGACAATTATAAATACAGTGAGTGAGAGAGAGCTTGTGTGGTAAAGAGACGCAGATAGCGTTTTGAGAGGAGATAAGATTGTATTGCTATCTACGTTTGAGAGGCCACAGCACGTTTTGAGCATTGCAATGGCCTCAGCATCGCTTCTCAAATCATCTCCTGTTCTCGACAAGTTCGAGTGGGTTAAGGGCCAGACCCTTCGCCAACCCTCCCTCAATGTTGTCCGATTACCACCCCACCGCCCCATCCACTCTCACTGTCCGAGCTGGTTCATACGCCGATGAGCTTATCAAGACCGCGGTATGTTATACATTTCAGTTCAATCTTATAACCAAACTTGAAGCTTAGTAGTTGTCAATTTTACCTTTTTCTAGCACATACTAGTACCTTATAGGCTCTCCTATATACACTCACACACACACACACACACACACAATACTACTCAATGAAGCATTTATTACAGCTACTTTGGGATTGATACAAAATAATAGGGCAAAATAGTATGGAGGAAGAAATTATCCTGTGAAAATCAAAACTTTCCCACGATTTTTTTTTAAAAGGAATTTGTGAGAAATTAATTACAGTGTAAAAAATGATTTGAAATAACCATTCCACGTATGGAAGTAGTTGATCGTCATGCACATGTGATATATATTTTAAATTGACATTATTAATATCACATGTTTAAATTTAATATGTATACAAAAATAAAAAATAAGTCAAGTGACAAGTTCTTATCAGATAGTATCAGTTGCACGTTAGATCTAAGTATTCTACAAGACTTATAAAAAGTCTACATAAATATTTAAATTTGAGCGAAAGTCTCCCGATAAGACTTCTTCACCGAAGCTTTTTTTCCATAATTATGAAATTCTTTTGTATTACTTGAACTCTTTTCAAAATAATAGCATATAATTTATAAAACACACTCACACACACATATTAATTGCTAAACTTGTATTATTTAATACACGAGGACAAGGATTTTTAAGTGGTTGAAATACAGAATTAATGTGTTGCGTGTTATATGGTTACAGAAAACCGTAGCATCACCGGGGCGTGGAATTTTGGCCATGGACGAGTCGAACGCCACCTGTGGGAAGCGTTTGGCCTCGATTGGGCTGGAGAACACAGAGGCCAACCGCCAAGCTTACCGGACCCTCCTCGTCTCAGCTCCTGGCCTCGGTCAATACATCTCTGGTGCCATCTTGTTCGAGGAGACTCTCTACCAATCCACCACCGACGGCAAGAAGATGGTCGATGTCCTAAAAGAGCAGAACATTGTCCCTGGTATCAAAGTTGACAAGGTATGCCACTCTCCTCAACATATGTACATACATAAAATATATACACATATAAAAGTGCTTAACAACCTCATTTTTTTTACTCACAAACATGATCACGGGTTCACGTGCATTTATAGGGTGAGTTGAGAGTAAGAAAATAAAGTAAAAAAAAATCATTATGTATATCAATATTCATATATATATATATATATATATATATTAAGATAATTATAATAATTTTTCTTGTGATATTTAATATTATATTAACCTCTTTCTCAATGACCTCTCATATCATCTCTTTCACAATTGTTGAGAGCCAATCATTAATAAAATGCATGATTTTACTGTTTATCTTTAATATCTAAAAAAAAAGTCAGTGTAATATAAAAAGTATTTTAATCATATAACATATTTTGTATGGGAGGATAATCTGTATATAATTAGTAAAAGAAAGGAAAGGTCAATTAGGTAACTCAAAAGAGGTGTATATATATATATATATATATATACACACACACACACACAAACACATAGGCTTGCGCTATATTTATGTATATGGAGAAGGGAAATGATACTAACTTGTGGATTGAACAATGAGCAAAACAGGGTCTGGTCCCCCTGGCTGGTTCCAACGATGAGTCATGGTGCCAAGGTCTGGATGGTCTTGCTTCCCGCACCGCTGCTTACTACCAACAGGGAGCTCGTTTTGCCAAATGGTAAATTTCAATTCTCTCTTGTATTCATCAACCAAATCCCATTAATTCCCACCCATCATCTTCAATGACAGTAACATCAAACATATAATCAATTTTGATGAATCAGGCGTACCGTTGTGAGCATTCCCAATGGCCCTTCTGCCCTGGCCGTCAAGGAGGCCGCCTGGGGCCTCGCTCGCTATGCCGCCATCTCCCAAGTAAGCGACGTAACTTTAATATTATATCTTTAAACACGCTTCCCAACATGTATATTAATTCATATTATGAGTCTGATGACAGTGAGGATTGAACTAAGGATTGTTTTTCATTGTGAAAAAAATTTGCTAATTGAACTTTGCAGGATAATGGATTGGTCCCAATTGTGGAGCCAGAAATTTTGCTTGATGGTGAGCATGGAATTGACAGGACATTTGAGGTGGCACAGAAGGTTTGGGCTGAGGTCTTCTTCTACATGGCTGAGAACAATGTCATGTTTGAAGGAATTCTGCTGAAGCCCAGCATGGTCACTCCAGGAGCTGAATGCAAGGAGAGAGCCACACCCCAACAAGTGGCTGAATACACTCTCAGCCTCCTCCGCAGGAGAATCCCCCCATCTGTCCCCGGCATCATGGCAAGTTTTCCATCTATTTCTACACTATTTCATAAGAGATCTGATAAAATTTTACACACTGACTATTAGGTCTCCTTTGTCCGAGCTCCTTTGTCCGAGCTTGAGACGAGGGTTATAATGAGTCGAGTTGAACTGAGTAATGGATTGTTTAAGTTTGGCTCGTTAAAATAAATGATATTAAAATTGTATTCAAGTTCAATTTGTTAATTTCGCGAGTCGATCTTAAACGAACTTCTAATCGAGTTGACTTCAAGTAACTTAATTTTTTATATAGTATTAGATCACTCCTTTGCTTATTGACCCTACCTCAATAAACTAATGAGCCTTTAAATATATTTAAACTTAACTTGTTTATTTCACGAGCTAATCTAGAACGAAATTTTATTTGAGCCGAGCTCGAATTGTTTGGCTTGAAACCAGTTGTGTAATGATACGACACTAAGTATAATACACTCATAGTGTCTACACTAAATTTTGTACTCAAAAATTAAAATAACGTTCTAATATGTCGAAATTATTTGCCATTGATCATGCAGTTCTTGTCTGGCGGGCAATCTGAAGTTGAAGCAACCCTGAACCTGAATGCAATGAACCAAGCTCCCAACCCATGGCATGTTTCATTCTCATATGCCAGAGCTCTCCAGAACACCTGCCTGAAGACGTGGGGAGGGCGCCCAGAGAACGTGAAGGAGGCTCAAGAAGCTTTGCTCATCCGGGCAAACGCCAACTCTCTTGCTCAACTTGGGAAGTACACTGGTGAGGGAGAATCAGAAGAGGCGAAAAAAGGAATGTTCGTCAAGGGCTATGTGTACTAAGCTGTTTTTCCGCCAAGCCCATAGCTGAAGAAGAAGAAGATGAAGAAAGAAGAAGCCATGAAGATGAAATTCTCTCAATGTTTTATGGTTATAGCCATGGAAGACTATTTTTGTTTCACTACTCTGTACTTAATTTTAGCCACTTAATAAACTTGTTGCTGATGAGATTAGTTAGTGTGTTTTTAATGCCTCTTGTCAGGGACAGTATGAATATATCTAGACTTTGAGGCGTATTTAAAAATATTTTCTTTAGAATGTGTGTTGATGGGTTACTGACAAAGTCGTCTCCAGGATACAACAAAGTCTTTGATTTGAATAATTGCAACCAACAAAGTTGAAAGACTTCATGTGAAATCTTTTAATTATAATTTTTATTCTAAGAAAAAGAGAGAATGTTTTGACTTATTTTCTAAATTGTTGTACTGCTGTATTTATAGATATAGGATGTCTTTTCATGAAAAGACACAACATGTTCATAAATATACAAAAGATATGTTTTTACAAAGAGTCACAACCATTCCATTCAATGTGTCTTTTTAAAAAGACACGTCTTGTCTGAAATACTCTTTAGACACACTCATTCGTGAAACACCTATTCAATGCACCTATCCAATCATCTCTAATTCGGACCATTGATCAGGCAATTCCAAAATTAAATCAATTAAAATTTGATTTGTCTTTGATGAATCTACATTGCATGCAAAAGCATGCGCTCAGTGAAACACCTATTCAATGCACCCATCCTATTATTGTGTGTGGTGTCCGTTGCATTCTAGGACTTTATGGAACCCAATTAAATATAAAGAATAAATTTTCATATATAAACCTAATAAATGAACAATACAAAATTGATGTGGAACAAAATTAAAAGATATTATGCTATCAAACATAAGAGCTTGATTCAACACCTCTTATACTCAAAAGTGGTTCAATTTGCATTTCTGATAAATTTAAATCATCCCTCAACTTCATCAAATTACTTTTGTTGTGATAATAACTTTTTCAACAATGAATCTATCAATCAGTATTAAGAGTTCTTTATAAGTTTTAATAAGTCGAGTGACATCTCATGTCTTCATTTTTCGGTAGACTCCCACACAGAGACAGCCCCAATAACTAAGTTTTCAGAATTACTTTTGTGTTAGGGTTGCTTCCCTAATACATAAAGTTACTTTTGTTTTTTTCCTCAAAAACAACCCCAAACACCCATTAAGAAGTTATAGACATTTGAAGACAATATTTTCTTTGTTAAAGGATTTTTCAAAGATTATATTCCTTAATCTTTAAAGTTAAAAAGAAAAAAGAAAAAATTGTTGTCACTTTTTCTTTCATTGATTCGCAGAAGTAGTTTCTCTATTTAGCGAGAATAAGATTGCGTACATTTAATCCACTTTAAATCCCGCAATGACAAAATCTCATGCATTGAATTTATCCTTTTTCTGTCATTGATTTTTAGGACAAGAAAATTATGTGCACAAATTTCTAACACACACAATTTTCCAAAACTACTTCAATAGCATTGAGGAGAAAAAAAACAACCACAATATGGAATCTACTAAATTGCTTCACAAAGAGACTTCTTTACTTAAACTAGCCTTGGCATTTCATTTTGCTTTATTGAAGGAATCAGTTATTCCTTCCTAGCAGATCTTGCTTTTATGGTTGAAAGAGTGTCAACACGCTTAGCTATACATCCCTCAAGACTTAGGCTTCAAGTTCTAACAGCATCCCCAATGTTAAAAGTTACTTAGATTATGCTAAATTTAAATTTTAGCATTGTTAAGTACCAAAATATTATATTTTAATAATTACTCTTTAATGCTCAAATACTATTTTTTTTTTTTGGCACAATCATCCTTCTTCCCAACTATCATTTTCAAAATATAACTATATCATTTTTAATTATTGGATTGTAAAATTATTGGAGAATTTGGAAGATATAGGCCATAGAATCTAAATACAATTTGTTATTCTTTTTGTTATAATTGGCAAAACTTTTGAGAAAGTTGAAGGGACTTGTTTAGCAATGCATTGGTATGAAATATAAATATAACAAGTTTTTTAGCAAGTGCATTAGACTAAGGCTGTAAATAAGTCAAGTCAAACCAAGCTAAGATTATTTAAGCTTAACTTGTTAAAATAAACGTACTTTAAATTAATTTTTTGAATCAATATTGAACGAATTATTAATCGAAGCAAATTGCAAACCGAGTTTGTGTAATTTAATTTTTTTATATAGTTCATTCATTTATTGACTCCTTAAACAGAGCTTGAAAATTTAACGAGTTTTAAAATATATTCACGTTTAACTTGTTTATTTCACAAACCAATCTTAAACGAATCTTTAACTGAGCCAAGCTCGTTCAAGAAGACGATGGCTGAAGTCATGCTGCTTGTGGTAACTCATCTACTTCAATTGAAGAACAAATTACAAGTTTAACCAAGACCATTGAGAATGTGGTGAAATATGATCAAGAGCAAGAGGCTCAAATCAATCTCCTTGTACAAAAACTTTTGAGTGTGTTGCCAGATCAACTACTGGTATAACAAACCCAGTTGAGCCTATACAAGCAAATACTTCCCAACAAATTCTTAGAGATCTCATCTAAATCGGTAGTATTGTACAAAGACATCAAAGTCTCCTTAAATGTTCCTGCTAATTACCTGAAAAGTATGAAATAATTAAATTACTGAGCTTGCCAGTAAATTATAAACTACCAAAATTTTAACAGTTTGATGGGAAGGAAAATGCTACCAACACTCTAGTGTGTCCGAACCTTCACCCATCCAAACCATATGTCTTCATGCGCACGTGGGACCTTACCACGAGTGAAGCACATGATTTGGATTGGCGAGAATAGGACACTTGCGAGTTTCAGTAGACGTTGATTGAGCAGCTACCTAGAAAGAAATATGCATTCGTCAGGGGATGGAGAGTTAATTTTACGTGTTCATTTTCTTTTAGAAATATTAACCTACAGATGCGATGTCATTGCAGGATTACATAGTTCAACTACACAAACGTATGAAAATTTAAAGGCGGGGAGGGAGTTCCAAGAAAAAAACATATCAACAGTATGAGAACAAAACGAGCTCTGCTACTAACAATTCAAATTCTAAGGCAATAAACATTCCATTTGATGCGTGATGGTAAAATTATCTTCATCTAACCAACTTTGTGTACAGACTACAGATTAGAAAAAAAAAAAAAAGAATAAACATTGTACAAGTGTCTCAGGAAGATTACAAGCCTTTAATTCAGTCAACAAGCAGGTTGATAGAAACTTGTCTTAGAGTATCTGCAGCCACAAAGTGAAAGGACGACAAGGGTTCAGATTATTCCCAGATAATTGAGGCTCTTCGGACCAAAAGACTCGTTTAAAGGTCCCGTAAAGCCATTTATATAGAGAATCTGGGGAGAGCTAAACAAAAACAGACACTTTCTATGCAGGATAAACGAACTAGTCAGGAACAATATAGATTCAGTTTCTCTCTCTCTCTCTCACTCTCTCTGTGAATTCGATCATTGTACAAAATTACAATCTCTACATTTAGCTGAAGCCCAGGTCACAATCTAGTCATCCAAAATGAGCTGGTGGTTTTATTTATTGGGTTTCAAGTATCAACTAGATATAAAAACCTCTATAAAACAGCAGTGGGAGATGGGGCATCAAAAACAAAACATGAAAGCAGAGCA
Organism: Nyssa sinensis; assembly: GCA_008638375.1. Taxonomy (NCBI): domain Eukaryota; kingdom Viridiplantae; phylum Streptophyta; class Magnoliopsida; order Cornales; family Nyssaceae; genus Nyssa; species Nyssa sinensis. Next base: position 41,558,841 of record CM018033.1, read on the forward strand.
GAAAATTGAGAGTCAATCTAAAATCAAAAGAACAGCAAAATAGTAATACATGGCTGTGCCACTAATATACAAACTGAAAAGATAATTCTATCCCCTCAATTTTTTTCTTTAGCTGAGTATCTGTTATCGTTACTGGCTCTGATTTTCAGCTAGAAAATAATCTCAATCCTTCATTATGTTATTCTTGTTGGTTCCCTGGATACGGGCACTGCATCACCAGACACGTACACAACCCCACATTCTAAGGGGTGTCACTTTATGAGGCAAGTAAAAGATGACAAATTTCTAATTTTTGTGTCCAAAAACTGAAATGGACTGCAATTCGGGTTCAAAAAATCTGTCTTATCCATGCAAAAAAGTTACTTGCACTAGCAATCTTACCTAAAGCATAAGTGAGAGATATATGACGTGCCTCCAAACTGAAAGCCTGATACCACAAAACAAACTCTCATTCCTCTTTACAGAGCATTAACTATTCAGTCGACTACAACAATTTTACAAACAGCCAAGTCAAAGACACTGCAAAGCTTGACTTATAAACGGTTCAACCTATAAATTTGTCGGGTTTTTATACCAACTTTGGCATGATCAACAAAAAAAATTAGCAATCGTCATCTAATGGGCCGCATATAGCATCGTGTAAGTGCACCAAAAATCAGCTTGATTTGAACAGTTTTAATCATTTGATTTAAAACATCATTTCTTCAAACCGTTCTAAACAATTTTCTTCTATTTGTAGACATTGGTAGAATTTGAATAAGATGTCATCAAATTAAGCTGATTTTTAGTGCAATTAATCAACGACATTGAAACCATCAAATGGCGAGTTCTAATCCTTCTTTTACTGTTTAAATGGCATTATCTTATCACAACCTAGTATCAAAACAGGCCAAGCTTTATGAAAGTCAAGCACACCAAATATTGCAGAACCATGCCTAATCAACAACATAACATCCATCGTCAACTCAAAATGATTGGAATCTCAGAAGACTTGCTTGTGCATTTGCTTTTAGAAAGTGCACAGTTAGAACCAACTGCTGAACCCTTGTCCCAACCATTCAACAATTTTATCCAGCCCATTTTACTTTGGCTTCCAACTTCCATAACATCAGAGGGATAGATGGATTTCATTTAGTTTCAGTGCTACCACTCGCTAAAGTGTACCAGCTCCTACAAGTAGATGCAGGTTTCTCCATGAAAATGTTAATAAAAAAAGTGGAATATTCACCATAGAATTTTCAAGTGTTCATAAACTGAAATACTAGATGAAAATCATGAATCTAGTAGCAGCAATTAACAACCATAAAATAACCAGATACAAAGGCACAAACTTGAGTGTTGTCTCCAATAAAGAAATAGATACAAGAACATACATATGCAAAGAAGCAACCAAATTCTGCAATGAAATGCAAAGCCCACAGATAGAAACGTGACAACCTAAAGCTCTAGGGTTTCAAGTACTTTCCATACATTGAACACCAATTCTCAAAACTATTATAGATTGGAAGTTGGAACTAATCAATACCAACATGATTGCAAGACTCAGGAATAAATGAAGTATCCTTCTGAAACACAATTGAGATTTGGAGGTTAACTGAATTCTAAAAGTCCCAAGTATAAATATGGCTGAATGTGAACATGTGATAATTGAAGAGGGGAACATGGCTTTTCCTGCATGCAATGAATATATTTCATAAGATAGGAATGATCATTGCATGAGTTGGCATAACATCTTAACCACAATGTGCAACCATATTGGCACGCACTAATCAAAATAAGAAAGGTAAGTTCAAGCCAGCTCAAATTTGGAGTCCATTAGCATAGATAGATGGTTGCAAGGATCAAAATTTCATTTCTTTGCCATCGAAACGGCCGAAACATTTCTATTTCTCAGTAAATCAAAACGAAACACTAGTGGAATATCGAAATTCACATGTTTCCGTAGAAACATACCGAAATTAGTAGAAACATTTCTTTTGTATCAGAAACAATTTTAAAAGTTAGTAAAAAATAACATCCATTTGTTTTTCAATGAAGCGGGAGATCATTGAAGGATTAAGACCTCAAATTACAAGACAATATTTCTATTTTTTTTTCAAAAACAGTGCACAAGGAAAAATGAAAATAGTGAAAATAAAATGTAAATAAACAATTTATTTTAATACTTAGTTATTAATTATAATAGGTTTAAATTGCTATTTTTTACTTATTATTGTATGTGTAACTTTTTTCAATTGTTTAATTTGTGGATATTGCACAGTATATATCTATTATGTTATGATATTATATTTAATTATAATAAGTTTATATACTTTACAATAAATATATAATAATTTCATGTTACATAAAAAAATATCTCTAAGTTTTTTATACTAGTTTTTAATTAGTAATGAGTTATTTGGTATTAATGACTAATTTACATTTACTTTTATTTTTTTTTCAATTTCACACTTGTATCTTCTTGTGTGGATAGACATGTACTCCAAAATATATTTTTATATTTTAGTTTATGTTTCCAAGTATTTCTACACATTTTAATTTTTTTCATCGTTTCCACTATGTTTCCATATTTTGGGTAACCGAAACAACATTGCAAAACAAAATTTTTGTGAATGGAGCCTGTCAGCTTGGATTATGCTAAGCTTCCATATATGCTCACATTGCTTACATTAAAAATAAATTGCTATAACAGCACCTTACACTTTTAACCCTCCCCGATTAAGGTGAATTTCACTTTGGTCCTTATACTTTTAATGTGAAAAAATTGAAACCTAAACTTTAATTTAGATCGCAATGTGGACTCTACATCAGCTTCCATGTGAAACATGGAGAAAAAACAGCATCTGGAGCTGACGTTGTTACAAATGAAGGGCATTGAATTGTATTTGGAACTACACTTACAACCCTCCTAGTTTGATATGAATTTCACTTTGATACCTAAACTTTTCTTTTTTCGTTCAAATTTTAAACTTCAGCTAATGAAGGGTCTACATTGGACTGTTAATGAAAGTGTAGGGGTTGATTTGTTCATAATAAAGTACAGGAACCAAAGTGAAATTAGCCTAAAACTGGGAGGGTAAAAAATGTAATTTCCCCAATAAAAAATTACACTACTCTCCTGTAATTAAAAAGAAATAATCAATTACCATAAATTTGGAACCAAATGTCAGTAAAACTCCAATTATGTAATAGTAACACACATCACCCAAATGCATACAATTAATTGGAAGGATTACAAGCTACCATTTGATGCCATGAAATTCATCTTCAATCTAAGAAAAGTAAAGAGACAAGAACTGGAAATGTAGGATGCTCCATGGCATTATAATGTGCTCATACAATTAAACCTCATACTATAACCTAAGAGACATCACCATGCATTTTCTACAATGGCTCTGCTATGGAGACCGACATCTAACATTACAATATGAGTTAGTGCATGTAAATTAAAGGAAGTGTTTTACTGGCATTTATAAAGTCCAGACATGTTATGAATACAGATAATATTCAACTATTAGTCTGAATAATTCATATTCAATAGCAACAAACATATTTCCAAAAACTATGAAACCATAACAAACACTACATAAAACAAGAAATGAAGAAAAATAAAAGTGAACAAGCAGAAAGGGGTGATGTAGAATATACCTTGATCATTTCTCACGCTCTCTTTCAAACGATCCAATGGGAACAACACTTGCGGATTCATTATTAGTGCCACTGAGAACATCCATTCCCTGTTCCTTAATATAAAAACAGGCACACAAACCTTATCAAGTTCCTTAACTGCAGCATCATAACTACAGTTATTGAATCGCACCCAATCAAAAGCTGATGATTACTCAAAAGAGGCCTTAATAAAGAAACAGGACAGAGATGGAGATTAGAAAAACAATTACCTGGTCACTTGAGACCTGCCCATGTGTCCGTTGAGGCCTGGAATTAAGATCGATCATTTCATTGTCCATCTTGCAACGGCCATCAATATTCGTGTCTGGCACTGGAACAGCAGATACCCTGTGATTTTGTTGGTTGTCTCTCACAGTAGGCCTAGGATGGCTGATTTTGTTCCCTCCTTAGTTCACCTGGATCAACCGTTTGCAAACCTGGCTGGTCAAAACGGCCAGGTTTATCCCCTGGAAACTACATAACACACCCAAGGGAGACTAAATTTTGCAAGGCAGTTATAAAAAAATACAAAAACATGAACCGAAATTATCTACTGCAAAGTTACAAACCTCGACTCTCTGCCTCAGTAGGAGATATCTTCCATGTGTTCTTTTACCTCCAACATGTACAATCATATCACATTGCAGGCAAAGGGAAGTTCCATCGATCTCACAATAAAAGAAAGCTACACATGCATGTTTTTAAGAGAATAAGAAATTTTCAAACCTCAATACTGAAGTATATAATGAAATCTTGCAAAACTTGAAAAGGAAAAGGAAGAAACAAAAATAAACCTGCATACCAGGTGCATTTTCACATATGTCACAACGGGGGACCTCACTGGGATCAGCAAGCCCAACCCGTACATGCCGACTGGCAAGCTTATTACACATATGCACCTGCCACGTCAAATTACAAAATTTTATATAATGCAACTATTCAGGTTTTAATTATGAGGAATCTAAACTGCTAAAGAGCAATTCTTGGAAGAAAAAGAAAGTGCGGTAAAAACCCTTGTAGAAATGAGTTCTGGTCAAAATATATCATCCCTTAATTAAATTCGCAACCTGAAATCTATTTGACAATGATTAATTGAGGAATAAACTTAAAGAGTGTGCATTACTTCCTAGTTATGAGCTATCAATGGGATCTATTCAGCTTGTCATCTTTACCCAAAACAACTCCAAGTAGTTTGTGAGGGGCCCCAAGTGTGTCCCACCACCCAAAAAAAAAAATGGTGGCACTATATGCTTTCTCATTTGGACACAAACAGCACAAATGCAATCTCGCCTCCTGAAACTTGACAGTGTGCAGCACGCATTTAACACTGAGATTGTGGATTTCAGATCCATATGTGGCCCTCATAATTCTACAAGATGAAACGTGCTCTCGAGTATAAAATTTTCCCAGAGTCAAGTAAAACCATGTCCATAAATGAGCATAGATGAAACAAGGGTCTTGAGATGGATGAATGTGAGAGTCTTAAGGAATAAATGGCATTCATGAAAACAACCGAAGCTGGCATGGAAGTCATCTAAGATGATTTGTTCATGTTCTATGAAGACCAATGACTGCACCACTGATCAGAGATTTTATTCAAACTCAAGCTGCTCCACAAAAAAGAATGATAAGAAAAGAAAAAAAAAGATAACCTATGACTTAACAATACATATGGCACACAGAGTGCTGATAGGTAAGAAGGATTTGTGCAGTCTGGTAGACTTGACATAGAACTTAAAATTAGATTTGTGTGCGTATGTGTGTCTGTCGGAGATAATTTGTAAAATATGCAGTTTGCATCTATTTAGCACTGAACCAAAGTATAGAAATTGAGATTCAAAGCAAGATAAGCAACCATGAAATAGCTGGCAATGAAATTTTCCAACAACGCGGAGTACCATAACGCTTCCTCACTCCTTCACGTACGAATTTAACACCAAAAAACACGCATTCTCGCCTTTGTATTGCAAAATTAACAATTTAATCAATCTCCTCTTCATCATCCAACAATATGGAAGGCCAATACAACGATCAACTTTCAATTTATAAATTTAGAGTAATTCAAAGTAGATCCATTCAAATAAAAGAGAGAAAATAAAGAAATCTTCCACCAAACAGTCTTCTAAATATATGCGCATACTGAATATGTGTGTGTATAGATACATATCAAGAAATGAAAACGCAATTGGATACCTCTTCGTCACAGGAACGGCAAAGAGCGGCCTCGTCTGCGGCACAGAAAAGCATCGCAGCGGCGCCCTCACAAACGTCGCAAAGTGTTCGCATAATTAAACAGCTCTCTCAATCTTCTCATTTCACCTCTTTCCTCCTCGACAAAACCATTGTAAACTGGTCCGATGAAGAAGTTTGATCATACAAGACAAGAGAAGAGAGAGAAGTGGAATTTGTGGGCTTTTTAAAATGCTGAAGAGTTCAGAACAGCGAAGAAAGACGATTGGCCCTCGAGGGAGGAGGAAGGAAAAGCAACCGAGGGTATATATCATTGGCTTACTCGCTCGGGTACAAAAAATAAATTTACCCGCCCTATTAAATTGGTAACGTGTTGTTCATGGGCATTTTGGTAATTCAAGGTGTTGATTGAATCGCTTCATTGTCGTTGCTTAAGTTACTAAAATGCCCTACGGTGGGAAGGTGTCAGGCTGAGGAAGGGAGTATAAAGAATTCAGAGATGGTAGCGAGTAGTCATGGATTGCGCCTGGTTTCTAATTCACTCCGTTCCAAGGTTGCCGCTTCAGCTAGCAATAGTCAATTTCTATTTCCTTTTATGTTTGGAGTCGTCGCTGTCCGTGTCTACAACACTCTCTCAGGCTCTCTTATGGCTGTGTTTTCATTTTAAATAAATTTTTTGATTTTAATAATTTTTTGATTTAATTTTAAATTTTATTTTAATTAAAATTAATTTTAAACGATCATTTCAAACTCTTAAAGGAGTCGTTTACCTATTAAAATTATAAAAATTTATATAAAATTACAAGATACTAAAATATAATTAATTTGAAATGACTATTAATAGTCGTTTGTAATTAATCTCAATTAAAATTAAATTAAAATTTAAGAATTAAATTGTTACAATTAATAGTCGAAAGTCTTATTTGAAATCAAAAGAAAGTTCATGATATTAACATGTAATTAATCATAAATTAGAAGTAAACTCAATAATAACACGAAAAAAAATGTTGAATTTGTTATATAAATAAAAAAATACTTTCTGAAATAGATGTTTGGATTTTAAAATGTTCAGACAATTATTTTAAAAATATCAAAACAAATATTTAAATATTAAAAAAATTCAATCTAGATTCTGAAATATCAATTTCAAAAACATTACCGTTCATCCAAACAAAATAAACCAAAGAAAAAATTGTGTTTCAAATGAATTGATAGAAGACTCTTGTGATTGTTGGGAGAAAAGAAAGGGCCCGTCATAACCTTTTTTTGTCAATCTTTTTTTTTTTTTTTTAAATATAATGATAGAAAAAGTTAAATCAAACTCATGTTAACTGCTTGAGATTGACACTTACACTACTTAAATAGAATCTCAACTGTGCTCTTTAATGTTTTTCTCGATCTATATGAATTTGGGATATTGACTTAAAATTTACTATCGGATGTCACATTTATATGAAATTGTTCTCTCATACACACATAAGTAATTTTGATGAGAATTGGTCCAAAATTACCTTATTTATAAACACATTTTTATAAATTTTAAAAAATAAATTAACATGAAAATAATTTTGAAAAACTAAATCAAATGACTAACTATATTTTTCGAAGCAACTCTTTCAAAGCCTTTTTTTTTTTCTCGCAACAAAATGTTTTTGGAAACAAAACATATCTTTGTGCATGCAATATGTTATTTACACTAATTTAACACCAAAAAAAAAAAATGTTGAATTTGTTATATAAATAAAAACTATGAATTTTTGAAATGAAAATTTGGAAAAAATTTCTCACAAGTACTTTTTGAAATAAATATTTGGATTTGAAAATGTTCAGACAATCATTTTAAAAATATCGAAACAAATATTTAAATATTAAAAAAATTCAATCTAGATTTTGAAATATCAATTTCAAAAACATTATCGTCCATCCAAACAAAATAAACCAAAGAAAAAATTGTGTTTCAAATGAATTGATAGAAGACTCTTGTGATTGTTGGGAGAAAAGAAAGGGCCCGTCATAACCTTTGTTTGTCAATCTTTTTTTTTTTTTTTTTTGAATATAATGATAGAAAAAGTTAAATCAAACTCACGCTAACTGCTTGAGATTTACACTTACACTACTTAAATAAAATCTCAACTACACTCTTTTAATGTTTTTCTCGATTTATATGAATTTGGGATACTGACTTAAAATTTACTATCGGATCTCACATTTATATGAAATTGTTCTCTCATACATACATAAGTAATTTTGATGAGAATTGGTCCAAAATTATCTTTTTTATAAATTTTAAAAAATAAATTAACATGAAAATAATTTTAAAAACTAAATCAAATGACTAACTATATTTTTCGAAGCAACTCTTTCAAAGCCTTTTTTTTTTCTCGCAACAAAATGTTTTTGGCAACAAAACATATCTTTGTGCATGCAATATGTTATTTATGTTTAGATGTTATTTTTAATCTGTAAGATTGATTATTTTAGTGCACGCAATTATAATTCTAAGAAGATAAGTATTGGTGTCAATCAGAAAAGATAAGGTTATGTTTGTATGCATAAATAGAATATTATTGCATTTCATGAAATAGAAAATAGAATAGAATTGTCATGAAATATAATAAAAATTACTCATTTAAATCAAAAAAATACTTAAAATAATTTTTAATAGAATATTTATTTCATAAAATAGATATTTTCAATTATACAAAATAATAATAATAAATAAAAATTATAAAATATATATTTATGAAATATCCATTCCACTATATAAAACATGACATAAATTTTTGACCTCATCAGTGATTGATACACGTAAGTTATGCATCTGTAATTACACGCACAAAAAATTCAAGTGGGAATAAGAAATACTGCAGTGGAAGGGCCCATTAGCCATGGCCCATGGGAGATTCGAGAAGGCGCGATGGCGTGGCTAATTGTTATTTGTGTCGTGCGATTACAAAAACCAAAAAAAAAAAAAAGCAGAAGGCAGTGTTTGTTTGTGTTGTATTGTGCGGACTGCGGGGCAAAGGCCAAAAGGTCAAGGATTTTGGGTATCAGGTTTTCTAGTTCGCTCACTGATTCATAGCCACAAGCTTCAAAGGGTTGTTGAATACGTGGTGAGTCATGAAAGCGACTCCGACTCCACTCTCACCCACAACTTTCAACTTTCATATCTGTCCTCTATTGGATAATGGGCCCACCCGACCTATCCATATTGTAAGGTCACTACTCCTCATTTCAACCATTCTCCCGTTTACATTGAGAAAATAAGGGAACTTATTCACCATTACTTGACACGTGTAATTGAGTTTGATTGAGGCAATGTCCCAATTCCAAAATTAGAATACTATTCACTACTTTTAGAAACAAGTTAATTTGGTGAGGCCCACCAATAACTAAGGACGTGTTTGGAGGACCTTCTAATTTTAAAGAATTGATTCAAAAATTTTAAGTTTTGAGAATTAAATTATCAGTTTGTTATTTGAATATTTGAAAAAATTATAAAAGTAATGTTATAATGTAAAATGCATAAGTAGTGGACTTAGAAGCAAAACTTATAAAAAGCAAATTAGAAGCATGTATTTTAACTTTCAAAATCTCATTTTCCAAACAAAATTTAGTAAGTCCCATGTACAAAATATGGTTTAAATAAAACAAAACAAACCAAAACACGCATTTTAAACAAAATCCCGTTTCAAGGTACAAAATCATTTTTTGAAGTACAAACACACGTATTTTTTTTGAAATAAGTAGCATGTTCAATGGGATTTTGATGGTAGTAAAACATGAAAATTTATGACCTTGCACGAAACAATCTTGCTTCACGCAGAGTCATAGATTAAAAGAAAAAGTGTCGAGATATTTTTTTAGTGAGTTTGATACACCATGTGACAATGTGTTCTTCCAGTAATACTCTGTCATATGTATTATGTTTGATTATAAAATATAAATTATATTACATATAATAAAATATTTTTGACAAAATACATAATTACGTCTATATATCAGTCTCATTCAAAAATTTTCCATACACGGTCACTTTTCACTTATTTCACATTTTTCTCTAACATTTACATTGGGTGCTTTAGTTAGGATCATAAAAAGGAATAAGTCTTAATTTTGGAAATTCAATGAGATTATGCACCATGGAGAAATTTCTCCCAACCCTAAGCCATGACATGGTCTAATCTAAGCTAATAACAACTTTATTTATTTTTTTATAACCAATAAGGCAATAACTACTCCTTTTGAAATGAGATGATTTGGACTTTTGTCTTTATATTTTTCAAAACTTTCTCCTAAGCATGGCTTGCAAGTCACTGCATACATCTAATCAAATAAATCAGTGTCATATTAGAAGTGAATAAAAGATCCATTGACAATGAGAAAAGGCATGTTGGCATACTAACACAACCACCACAACCACAATTAATGATAATGATAGTAATAATAAAGAAAGTCTAGTACTAACAACATCAATAATTAGCCAACCCTAGTATAATCCACTTAGTGTAAAGTTTTGGAATTAATTTAAATTTCTGAGTTTCAACTCTTATCTTCAACTAATCTTAATCCACTAATGAGAAGAGAGGTGCTTGTTTTATTTCATAAAACGAAGGCATTATTTAATTAGTCTGAATCATTACGTATCGATGTGTCTTTTTAATAGAACTTTATCGTGTTTGATACGACGTATTAAAAAAAATAAGTCATATCATACATGACATGAGAGCATTGAAAGGATACACTATTGTGACTATGTAACAGTCTCATTCAAGAATTTTCTCATTAGATGGAGATAGTCAGGGTATCATGGAATTGAAGGATGGACCATTAATCATGAATAATGATATTTGTGGAGCAAAAACGATCAAACAAACAATAATAAACAAAACATACAAAAAGAAACAAAATTTACGTTGTTTGATAAAATGTCTACGTTTACAGATAATGATGATCAACTCATTATGTATCAATGAAATTACAGAAATAAAAAAACTCTCAAAACCCGCAACCTTATTTTTTATTCCAATAATAACTATTTTCTTATAAGTTAAAACTCTTATATAAGCGAGTTACAATATAAGAGACAAAAATGATCAAAATATTTCAAAACAAAAATGGTTAATATTTTTTTTCTAAACTGGTTTTTCGAGTCACTAACGAATTATCAAAAATTCAAAGAAATTCATTACAATCACCCAACTAATATTGTGTCCTAGACTCCATTTATCTTTAGTATTTTTTTTTTTCAAGACACATTTGATGCATGCCATATATTTTATTATATATTTATTTTAAAATAAAAAATATATATTCGAGCAAGATCCCGGTCGTTAAAAACTAATAACTATTATCAGTGAGGGTTAGTCTAACTTGTCAGAGTAGCATAACAAATTGTTTTGGTTTTCAGCTGTGACTCTTATTGCTGATTTAATGGGTGGGGTCATGTTTATCATCCTCCCATTAATTCAAAGGGAATTGCTTACTGGATTGAGCTTTTCTCAGCCCATCACATAGCCCAAGAATTGGGTTTTAATTGATCCACCAACACACAGAACCAGAATTAATGGGCCACTGGCCCACTACGTAGATAGTAATACTTTGGATAAATTATAATCATATCTCATGAGATTTATAATCATTATATTGATTTTTTTAAAAAAAATTTAAAATTATATTAACTTTTCTTACTTTATTTAAAAATATACAGATACATTTCTCCTGTCAAATCTTTTTTTTTTTCAAAATGATGAAACTGTCCATTTTATTAATTTATTTTATATTTTTTTTATTTTGACTAATTTTTTCTAACTTTTTTTATAAATTTTTTTATTTAAAAACAAACTTAAATTAAAATAAAAAAATTATTCAATTTAAAAAATTTTAAAAAATAATATGAAATTGATAGTTTTGTCATTTTAAAGTAAAAAACTGATAAGAATTATGTATCTGTATATTATTATATAAAGTAATAAATGTTAGTATAATTTTAGAAATCTCAAATAATGTCATTAATGTCATAAATCTCAATAGATATTAATATAATTTATCTTAATATTTGAAGATAGTTACACCAGATCAACTTTTTCTTGTAATATTTAACAATAATAATTACTATTTTTACGAACTCTATACTAACTTTTTTGTCAGAATTATCAAGAGACTGTCCTTAACAAAAAAAAAAAAAAAAATTATTATTATTTTATCATCATAAATAATTATTATCTATGCTGACCTTTTATATAATATTTGATTATTATTGAAATAAAGACTTAATTGGGATTGAAAAAGTTCAAGTTCTCATAGTAAGACCTTTTTTTAATAAAAAATATATATAAATATTTTAAAAAGTGCTTTGTAGTTGTAAATTTGTTCACTATTTTAATGATAAGACCGTAGACCTCCACGACAAGCGGAGGGTCCAATTAGTAAATAAAAAAATGAGAGGGGTTTGATTACAAATGATGTGGAATAATTTAGCCATATATTGAATAATATGAAATAAAAGTCAAAAGACTTATAAAGCCGTAATCATTTCAACCAATGAATTGGTTTAGCCCAACCCCACCTCAACCCCCCCAACGGTAGGTGAAGATAGGTTGGTTTCGGTTCATTAATTCCTCACTTTTTATTATTATCTATAGCTTAGATGAGGAATTTTGAAGCATTCCCTATCTTAAACAACTAGTTAATCATGTTTTTCCAATGAAATGCATTCATTGAAACATCATTATCCAACTAAAAATTCGCATTATTTTTTTCTTTCTACCAAAAAAAATAATTAAAAGAAATAAAAATAAATTAATCGATGTTAACTAAGTCGTAAACTCAAACTAAATTTTTATTAGCATGAAAAAAATATTTCAAACTTAACTGATACATATAATTTGCAGAATGAACGTATATGGATGTAAGTTTCATTTATGTAAATTGAGAATTTTACAAATACAAAGATATATTTGATAATTTTGATTGAATAATAAATGAAAGATCTTTTATCTATCTATACAAGTAGAGAAACAAATCCATTGTGTTATTCATTAATGTGATATTATCTTGATGAAAATTTATTATATAATCTTGGAACATTAATCAGGATCGGATATCAATCATGAGTTATCATGTATATAAAACTTTATTTTTTTATTTTTTTTTACAAATTTAATATATTGTACACATAACAATTCATGATTTGTCGGACCAATGATCCCAAACTATGCAACAATCCTATTTTGACAGTAAATAATCAAATTGGAGTACTAGAAAAATTCTTGAATGAGACCAGTTGATTATTGTGACTATATATTTTTCTAATGATGTCATGTTATGTGTATTATAACCTGTTTTTTTTTTTTTTTTTTGGTAAATCATCATACACATGAGAGTGATGTTGAAAATATTGAAAAGTACATTAGTTGTTCAATCATACTAAGAATCCTTCAAAATATAAAACATCTAAGTATCATATAACTATGCAATGATTTAGAGTTCTACTAAACGAGGTTAGGTGTGTCTCCATTCTTTTTTATTTTATTTTGAATGATCAGTTAGGAAGTATTTTGAATCAGCTTATGCACACCAAACTAATTTTTTTTTATGACAATCAAACTTATCTTTTAAATTATAATTTTCAATAATTGATATAAAAAAAAAACTTGAAAATTTTAAAATAATTTTTAGAAATAAAATAATTTTAATTTTTTTTTCTCTTGTTCACTCACAAATGGAACCCCAAATGGAGGGCCTTCAAATTCATGATTTGTCAGACCACTGATCACAAATTATGCAACAATCCTATTTGGACAGTAAATACTCAAATTGGAGTACTAAGAAAGACCAGTTGATTATTGTGACTATGTATTTTTCTAATGATGTCATGTTACGTGTATTATAACCTTTTTTTTTTTTGGTGAATCATCGTACACAAGAAAGAATGATATTGAAAATATTGAAAAGTACATTAGTTGTTCAATCATACTAAGAATACTTCAAAATATAAAACATTTAGGTACTCCCTTCGTCCTATTTTAAGAGTCCTTTATCACTATTTATTTTAAGAGTTTCATTTGAAAAGTTAACGTATTTTTAAGTTATAAATTTTCAAAACTACCCTTTATTACACATAATGTGAACATGATTTACAATTAAATGAGAGCAATATAAAAAATTTAAATAGATTCAAATTAATAAAATAATACTTCCAAAAAAGTTAGAATGTCTAAAAGGGACTATTATTTTGGAACGGATGGAGTATCATATAACTATGCAACGATTTAGAGTTCTACTAAGAATACAATATTAAACGGGATTAGGCGTGTCTCCATTTTTTATTTTTTTATTTTGAATGATCAGTTAGGAAATATTTTGAATCAGTTTACGCACACCAAACTAACTTTCTCTTATTGTAACAGTCAGACTTATCTTTTAAATTATAACTTTCAACAATCGGTATAAAAAAAACTTAAAAAATTTAAAATAATTTTTATAAACAAAAATAATTTAAATTTTTTTACTCTTGTTCACTCACAAGTGGAACCCCAAATGGAGGGCTTCCAAATTTCCATTAAACCATCCAAGTATCGTAATCATATTCTTTCTCCATCTAGAAAATGGATATATGCGTCCATATATATATAATGATTTGTACGCGTGCAACCCTAAAACTGAAAAAGTGTTGTTTGACTACTATGTACAATTTTTTTTTATTGTCATGTACTTAGACTTTAGACACATCTTCACACAAATCAGTAAAATCAATGGCCCACTCGTGGCGTGACGAGTGGGCAACTTAATTATTAAACCACATGACCCTTTATATGTTACATACAACCAGCTAGCCTTTTTTTGTGCCATTTGCACTGGTCCTTCCATATGAAAATGGCCTTCCTATATATGATGTGTAGGGCAAGCAAGTACTAGACAAAGTCATCATCATTAAGGTAATGCTTTAATTGTTATCATAATTTTTAGTAACATCTGAATTAAACAACTTAATACTTACCATTAATTTTAATTGATTAAATCAAATTAATACCCAAGTGGTCCAGTGTTAAGAAGATAAAATTATTAGGACATTGCTTTAAAATGTAATGGCCTTGAGTTTGAATATCTTTTTAGTACTATTTCCATAGATTTATTTATTTAATTCTTTCATATAAAAGAGAATGAGATAATTGCACTAGTTTGATGTTGATTTTAATCAACTTCAGTATTAGATTTTATCAATTTTTAATTAGCTTCAGTATTAGATGTTGGGTTTGTAGGAAATATTCAAATTCGAGATGTTTAAATTTTATCATCAGCGTCTTTATCGTGCCCTTGGCCACACCTTGAATGATATGATAAGCATCCAATTAACTAATAAATAAATAAAAATTCAGTACCTACAATTTCAAAACTTAAAAAAAAATAGACATTTTGCTTTATTTTATGTAATAAAATTCTAATAACAAATTTATTTACATTATAACTTCCGAGAAGATAAATTCTTACATGAACCCGTTCATAAATCATATCAATCATAATTAGTCATAAAAACAAAGCGTTATTTTTATTTCTTAAAAGCCATACATCTTATTAAAATAAAACGAAATTATGGGCCGACTTTATAAACCTAACCCACTAACAGGAGTAAGGGAGGAGGCATGAAGGGGTTCGGGTGGGCTAAGGAGGACACAATTTAACATGTTCCATTGGAACTCGCCAATCTTGCCTGTAATGGAACGGATTTGGAAAAGATATTTTCACTCTATTAGGGTTTGGGGATAAGACATCCCGCCCCATCTCGACTATATAAAATAAAATAATAATAGAGTTTTATATTACATAATTAATGTTTATAAAGATATTTTTTAGTCACTTATTAAAAATTTATACAATTTTGATAGAGTTATATGTTTGAAAAAAAATAATTTCATTTTAATTTTCAATTAACATATATATTTCTTATTTTAACACGTATCGTTTTGTTTGAAATGTGATAATCATAATAAATGTAATAAAATAAATAAATAAAAATTTAAAAATAAATGAAAACTTAATTTTACTTATCACGAGATTTAAACGAGTTTGGGATTAAAAACATTTTTACGAACAAAGTTCCCTTCTGTTATCATTCTTAGCCGAAAAAAAAGAAAATTGATGAATTTTTTTTTTTTTTTTTTATGATTGTACCTGTGTGATTATCATCTAAAGAACAAAGTACAACTAGCAACAAGAGTTTTTTTGTTGCATTCCTATTCCTGTAACTGATTGCACAGGAAACAACCTCAGTGAAGTATGAAGATCTGATTTGGCAGTTTTGTGCCTCTCCCCACAGTCGCTGGAAGTTGATGTAACCGACAAAACGGCACGAGCACTCATAGCACCTTTCTCTTCTACAGGCCCACTATTATGAATGAACTTGATCCGTGATCTACGCTAACAAATGGAGGAGGGTATATCTGTAACTTCCAATTGAATATAATATCGAAGATAATTGATAAGGTAATGAAAAAGTCAAATTTTGACAACACACGTATTTTGTGTATTGAAAAAATTTAACATTGACGATATTAAAATGTGTTAAACACGTTAAATTAAAAAATTAATTAAAAAAAAGGAAAATGGAATAACGGTTGAAGAATCATCAATGAAAAGGACAGTGGAAACAGTTGTTGTCTTGTTGATGGGTCTATATCCTATTTTTGAATGCTGATGTTAGTTGTTGAGATTAAGTACCTTATGTATATATATATTATATACACATTTTGGTTAGGGTAGCTTTATTGTTA
Organism: Nyssa sinensis; assembly: GCA_008638375.1. Lineage (NCBI taxonomy): Eukaryota > Viridiplantae > Streptophyta > Magnoliopsida > Cornales > Nyssaceae > Nyssa > Nyssa sinensis. Next base: position 41,575,472 of record CM018033.1, read on the forward strand.
GCGAAAAATTATATATATACTCATATTTTGGTTAGGTTGCTTCATTGTTCATGAAATTTTTTAAAATGGAACATGAAAAAACTTAAAATTGAATTTGATATATATATATATATGTATATATTTTAAGAAAACGATAAGATATTAAAATATATACTCCCTCCGTCTCAAAATGATAGTCATTTTTGGACATTCTAATTTTTTTGAAAGTATTGTTTTATTATTTTAAAGCTATTTAAATTTTTCATATTGCCCCTATTTATTGTAAATCATATTCACATTATGTGTAATAAATGATAGTTTTAAAAATTTATAACTTAAAAGTACGTTAACTTTTTAAATGAAACTCTTAAAATGAATAGTGATAAAAGGACTCTAAAAATGAGACGGATGGAGTAAATTATATTCGATTAACTGAATATTATAACATATTACAAGTTTTATAACTAAGAATCAACTAACATAAATTCAAATCAGAAAACTTTTCAAATATAGTTCTTAAAAAGTAACTCAATTTAGTTATTAATTAGATACATTATTTTTAAGGAAGAAGTAAGAGTAGAATTCATGATTTCTCATTTAACAAAGAGTGTGGATGACTAGCTAAGGTAGTTTCCGTTAATTTAATTATATTTTCTTATATATATATGTGATGTTTAACTTTTAAAAAATACAATTTTTTTTTTATTTCCATTACAAGATATGATTGGCTTAATTCATTAATTAAATTAATAAATCTTAGACCACGTTCATTGGAGAATTATTTTATTATTTATAAATATAATTATACAATTAAAAATTGATGTACATTACTTTGACAAATGAGTGGTTGTTTGAGATTATTTTTTCAAATGTGCAAAAATATATTTTGAAATAAAATCAATTCTTTTTTACATTATATATATATATTTGAAAGTTTAAAAGATCAAAATCAATAACAAGAAGATTTTAATAATTTAACCAAATAATTAAATACAATTTTTAAAATAAATTGTATAAACACAAATAGTAAAATAGGATGTGAAAAAAAAGTTCCAAACATGGCTTAAAACTTAAAAGTGACGACATAAAAGAATAAAAATGCAATTGAAAAGTAAATAATTCCACTTTTACTTTCCGACTTTTTCAGTCTCTGTTACTTCCGTGTAATAAAAGCGAGTGTTCCACTCGTTTGCTATCGACAAGTTGAACCATCCCGACCGTTCATCTTACAGTTCCGACCAATCCGGATAGGCGTCTTTCCGTTTCGTCATCAGTAACATATGATCAATGGTACCTTTATCGTGATCGTACGGTGCAGTAACACTCCACATGGTGTCGCATTAATACACCGTCAAATTCCTAGTCACGTGGCTAACTTTCAGATTTTTACATAAAGTAAGGTCAAAACTGTAATTTCACTATTAATTTGCAGAAAAACCCATTGGAGACGTTGACGACCCAGCAACTACATTACTGATTTGCAGGGCCATCGACCCCTTGAAGGGGAGAGGGAGAGAGGGAGAGAGAGAGCGCGGTTGCTGTTAGAACCAAAACCCTCCGTGTCGCTCTCTCAGTCCGTTTTTGTTTTGAAAAAAATCATTATCGTGGTGGGTACAGATTTAACCGATTTTTACTGTTTCATACAGTCCCTGTTCTGATCTCTGACCAGCAATTCCTTTCTATTTTACCCACATTCTCTCTTTGTTTCTTTTCACGCTTTATTCAACGCGTAAATTCTCGTCATCTCTCTCAGATCTCAAGTGTTTCTGGTGAGCTTGAAGTTCACACTATGATTGAAATTTTGTAGAGCGAGAAAACTGGAATGCTCAAGTTGATTTCTGAGAAAATCAGGTTAACTTAATCCTGATAGTTTCGATGATTTACTTAACAACTTCAAAACGTTTTTCTATTAGAGTTGGGAGGGAGAGGTAAATAATGCGATTTTGAGTGGCTTTTATTAAAATTTCTTATGAGCATCTGCAATTTTTAGTCGTTAATGGTACTCTAATTAGCGCGTTTAAATTAGTGTTACATTATCAAAGCATTAAATTCTACATGAAATGTATTTATAGTTTCTTGACACTGTTTAATTTGTTTTTCTTGGAATTTTAACGGTTACATTTTGATATTTTTTTCCCAATTTGCAGCAAGAGATTTGAAGAACAGAAGCTTCCGATTATTCAATTGAAACCTTAACTGAACTCTCAGTTCACTTCCGTGCAGTGAAAACGACAGAGAAGGTGAGCACTCTCTCGTAATTTCACCTCTTCCTGGAAAACAAAGAATACATATGTACACAAAAATATGTTGGGGTCCACAATCTCTGAAAAATTCTAAGCTCCCACCGGCTTTCGAAAATTCCATCAAACACCGTTGCTTCGTCTGCAAGCATAGGAGGTCCCCATTACGGAAAGTTATCTCTGCTGACCTTCAATAGAATTTATTGGTTATTGCCGAAGCTTGAGACCAAAGATTAAGCAAGAGCATAATCACAACTAACTTATGATTTAGCCTTTTCGTTTATTTCGTTAGTTGTTTAATACTATCCATTATTAGCTTGTTGTTGCAGATAGTGCGGTTATAACAAGTTGGGCTAATTGTTTTTTTGGCAGGAACAACTACCCCGTTTTTAACATCTTAACTGTCTTGCATTTTTGTGGAAAACAGGACAATACCGTAATCAATTGTACTTACTTTTGGTCTTCTTGGGGAAGTTTGAATTATGGGTATTTAACTTTTGGTTGATGGAGGTGGGTCTGTGAAGAACAAAAAGGGAGGGTGAGAAATGGGGGCAATTGGTGGGGAAGAGTTGATGAAGTGGGAGAAGATGCAGGGGGCGGCAGGTGTTCAGTGAGGAGAAGATTCTTGTATTGGTTAGACTCAGGCCTTTGGGTGAGAAGGAGATTGCAAGGAATGAAGTTTCAGACTGGGAATGCATCAATGAGACCACCATTTTGTTCCGGAACAGTCTTCAAGAGCGGTCCATGTTTCCGACTGCTCATACATTTGGTAAGAAAATGCTCATCTGTCTCTTTGCGTTATTATCCTTGAAGATGCAAATCTTTTTCTGGGTTTTAAATGTGATAATTTTAATGGTTGAGCTCTTTATGGGTTTCAGTTTAGTCCTTTATGGGGTTTGGGTGTGATCGGGATAATTTTGCATTTTGCAGTATGGTGACCAAAAAAATGCATTCTACTTATAGACCACAGTGAACATTTCGCTGACAGATTAGGTGGCTTTGGATTTCATGCAATTACCATATTTTGTCTTCCCATTCTGTGTGTTTTATCAATTGCTTGTGCCTTTTAATTCTCGTTAACTTGCAATGCTCGGTTAATTAGGCCTAGGGCCTCTGTGAAGATATTAATTTTAAATTACCCATTTATTTGCATGTTTTGGTTATTATTTGCAACACAGAAGTAGGTTTCAAATTAGTAAAAAATCTCTCCAATGCTTAGAAACCTGAATAGGTGAGACTTTGTCACTTGGGTTTATTGACATTTTTTTAAAAATAAATGTTTCTGTTTCAGAATTTGATAGAATTTACATTTGAAGATGTACAGCAATTCGTCTGATCTTTCCCCATTTTTCATTGATTCATGTTTTGGAATAGACAGAGTATTTAGGGGTGACTGTTCCACAAGGCAGGTATACGAGGAAGGAGCAAGGGAGATTGCTCTTTCAGTTGTTAGTGGTATTAACTGTAAGTATTATGTTTGTGCCTTGCTTTCTGGTTGTCACAACCTCACTTATTTTCTTGAATGACAAGTGAATGGTTTTTACCTTTAACCATTCAGCAAGTATTTTTGCATATGGGCAAACTAGCAGTGGAAAGACCTACACCATGATTGGAATAACAGAGTATACAGTAGCAGATATATACGACTACATACAAAGGGTAATTCAATGCCAATTTAATATCAATCTTCCGTTTAAATGTTATATTCTATCGTGTTCTTATTCTTTTTGGAACTCTTTAAGGGTAACATGTGTTTCTTTTCTCCAGCATGAAGAAAGAGCATTTGTTTTGAAGTTTTCTGCTATGGAAATCTACAATGAAGCTGTCAGAGATCTCCTAAGTGCAGACAGTACTCCACTTAGGCTCCTAGATGATCCAGGAGGTGAATGGCATATTTCACTTTCAGTTTCATGTAGTATTTATATTCCTCTAATGATTTCTCATTTCTTTAGAAAGGGACTATTGTGGAGAAACTGACAGAGGAAACTCTGAGGGATTGGGGCCATCTCAAGGGGCTCCTATCCATTTGTGAAGGTAAAGACATTCTGTAACAATGATACTGACTATGAAATGATGCCATAACTTCATGTGTTTTATCATATTCTTGCAGCTCAAAGACAGATAGGAGAGACCTCCCTGAATGAAACGAGCTCTAGATCTCATCAAATTCTTAGATTGGTGTGCCCCTCTCTCCTCTCACTTTTCTGGTTGGACAATTTTTCACTATGGTATTGTATTCATGTACTTATAAATCCTTTTACTTACCCCTTCTGGATTTGTTCCTGCAGACGATTGAAAGCTCTGCTCGTGAGTTTTTGGGCAAGGACAATTCAACAACCCTTGCAGCTAGTGTGGTATAGATCAGTTTTTTTAATCAAATTTTTAATGAATATAAATAATATAATTTGATGATTCATATTGTCAAAAAAAAAAAAACTGAACATCAAGTTATAACAAGTGGTGGGACATAGTTAATTTAAGTTTTGTCTGCAGAATTTTGTTGATCTGGCAGGGAGTGAGCGTGCATCTCAGGCATTATCAGTTGGGACAAGACTGAAAGAGGGCTGCCACATTAATCGTAGTTTACTGACTCTGGGAACTGTTATTCGTAAGCTAAGGTTGATTAATTACTCCTCTTTTTTTCCATGTTCACTCTTTCAATTTCAGTTGGCAGCTTGAAAGTTAAATTTACCATAGCTAGGGGATGTGTCCATATTTGTCTGGAGTTTTACCCTTCTACTTGAATTATCCACACACTGTATAAACCCTATCAAGAATTGGAATCCACCATTTAGATTTATTTATTTTTTATTTTTATTTTTTTTGGGTGGGAGGTTGGTAAAAAGGAAAAAATACCCAGATGATGTTGCAAGTTACTTTCGTTTAGAATGCCATTTGAGGATGTTATTGGGTTTTTCTTCAAATCCATAATATTGATATCCTAGTAAATGATGGGATATTGCTTATTGAATTTATTCTCAGCCCTAATCTTTCATGTCAGTGGTTTTATATGCTCAACTCCTGTGTTACAAGTCCTATACTGCTAGTCACATAGTAAGATAGGGAAAATCCAAGCATATTGATATCCTGAAATGCATTAGGAATATTCTCTTTGACTTGATGAGTCCACACACTGACACACACACACCTCTCTCGTGCTCGCTGTTTCTCTTTTCTTTTCTGTTCTTGTTTTCTTTTTCTTTTCTCATTATTGGGTCGTTGAAGCTTTTCATAATGCAGAGAATTATATAATTTGTAGTTTATCAATTTCATGCTATAATTGGATGCAGCAAAGGAAGACATGGACACGTCAATTACAGAGATTCTAAGCTAACTCGCATACTGCAACCCTGCTTGGGAGGGAATGCAAGAACTGCCATCATCTGCACTTTGAGCCCTGCACGAAGCCATGTTGAGCAATCTAGAAATACTCTCTTGTTTGCAAGTTGTGCAAAAGAAGTGACTACAAATGCACAGGTCAACGTAGTCATGTCTGATAAAGCCTTGGTGAAGCATTTGCAAAAAGAGTTGGCTCGATTGGAGAGTGAATTAAGAACTCCTGCCCCTTCTTCTACTTGTGATTATGCAGCATTATTGAGAAAGAAAGATCTTCAGATTGAAAAGGTTTGATTCACTTTTGAAACTCATTCTTCAATACAGTCATCCATGTTAACTTGTTTATATGCACCAAAATCAGGGGTATTATAAACTTGTTGCTGTGCCCTCCGTAGGGACATGTGCCCAATGGATCTCCGAAATCACCTTCTCGGTGAGGGGCACATGTTCGAGGTCTCTTTTCCACTTTCTCCTGATATGAACCACTAGGTATAGGACGTTACCTGTGTGTTGATGGGGTTTGTTGGCAATGCCCTCGTTTTGCGTGGCATTATGTGATGATGGTTCTTCTGATAGTGGCCTCAGTTATGCATGTTTGGGTAAGACCAAAATGACCAGCATTCCGTGGCACCACCCTATATTTAGTATTCCCATATCTAGCACTTCCCTCGTGACCCACCAAACCACAGCCTCCTTGACGTCCCCTGGTATGACTAGTCAACCAAATGACATGGCGTGTGCCTGCGTGAGATTAGCCACGTGGTGCCCCTTATGGCGGGTGGGGAATTTCCATTATCAAAAAAATGTAAAAGGAAATGAGTATAAAAACAGCTCTGAGACATGGCAGCAAAAAATTTATCGTCCATGACACTGATATTCATAGGCATTTTCTTCACATTTCCTTGTGCATCTTAGCTTCCAAAAGAAACACTTTGCAGCTTCTCAAGAAAATCCCATTTTAATAGGGAACAAGTGTCTTGGTACCTATAATTTTTTTAAAATGATACCTTCTAGTGGAACGCAAATATTTATTTATTTTTTGGATAAGTAAATATATACTCAAAAAAAAAAAACTGCCAAAGGAGGTGAAACCATTTACAAAAGAGGCACACCAAAACTAGAGCCTCATGTTCTCCAAAAACTCTACAAAACTATTAACGTACAAGGGGTATGCCTCTACAATCCAAAAGTATAAAATTTTCAAAAAGTGATCTTTGAATTTACAAATAGACGTCGTCTCTTCTTCAAAATCTGACAATTCCTCTCTCCAAATGCACCAAAATATGCAAATGGGGGTAATTATTCGAGTCTTCCTTCTCCTTTTCTCCTACCTCCCCCCATTCCACCCTCTCAAAAACTCCAACATAGAGAAAGGCATGATCCAACAACGACCAAATAAAGAGAACAACAAATCCCATACTTCTTTCACAAATGGACAGTGAAGGAAAAGGTGATTATGGCCTCCTCATTTTGGAAACATAGGCAACATCTTCCTGCCAATTAAAAGCCTTTACTCTTAAGAATGTCCATTGTTGGATATGCTCCCCAAGCAGCAGTCCACACAAAAAGGCGCAGCCTTCAAAGGGGCTCTAGTACCCCAAATCACCTTCCAAGGAAGCTCTTATCCCCTTTCCGAGCCAAATCACAACAATAGGATTTTACTGTGAATATGTTGCTTCCATCGTTCTTCCATACCCCTTTGTCACTCTCCCTCATCCTCAACTTTTGTTGATGAAGAAAGTCCAACAAGTTTATCGCTTCCTCCATCTCCTAATCAAAAAAAACCTTATACTGAAAACGAGACATCCAAATTGCTCCATTTTCCTGCACTGTCAAAAAATCTGCTACTTTTGCCTCTTTATTCAAAGTAAGCTGAAACATTTGTGGATATCTCTCCTTCAAGGCAATATCACCTCACCAAGAGTCCTCCCTAAACTTGACATGGTTACCTCCCCTATTGAGAACCCCACACTTTGAAAAAAGTCTTCCTTTCCTTTGCTAATTGACTTCCACAAGCTCATCCCATAAGGCCCCTCCATGGAATCTGGACTCCACCCATTGGAGTACATCCACACTTTCACTTCCATAACCCTCCTCCATAGAGCATCACGATTCTACTGCAAATCTCCATAACCACTTCCCCAACAAGTCTATATTAAATATCCTTAAATATTTCACCCCGAGCCCCCCTTCTCGCTTCACATATCAGATTTTATCCCAACTAATCAAATGAATTTTCCTTTTGCCCTCTCTTTCCTTCCACAAAAAGGTCCCTTTGGATCTTTTCTGACCTTTTTTTTCACTAAACATGGCATAGAAAGAGAGACATAAAATATGTGGGGAGGCCTTTCAATGTACTTCTAATCAAGGTTAGCTTCTCCCCTTTTTGACAAATAATTCTTTTTTCATCCTGCCAACCTCTTCTGAATCTATCGATGATGGGGTCCCAAATTGCCTTAGTCCTCACCTGACGCTCCAAAAGGCAAGCCCAAGTAAACCCTGCATTCCAAATTCCATGCCAAGGAAACATCATCCGACCACCTCCCCTCCCTGGAATAATCTCACTCTTATTAAGATTCACCCTCAAGCTTGAAACTGCCTCAAAGCATAGAAGAACACATCTCAAATATCTCAACTGGGTCTCGGAGGCTCCACACAAAAAACACTGTATCATCAACAAAGAGCAAATGGGATATCATTATCCTGCCCTCCGTCCTTCTCCGTGTAATGAGACCACCCTCCATAGCTTTTGCCATCATTCTGCTTAAAACGTCCATTACAATGACAAACAGAAGAGGGATAATGGGTCTGACGAATACCCCGTAAGCTGCTGAAAAAAACCAGTAGCGTCCCCATTAATCAGCACAGAGAAAGACTACTGTGGACACACCACTAATAAATCCAGGACATAAAACCTTGTAAACCTCATAACTCAGGATCACTTTGCCGAAGCTTGACGGGGGTGAATTAAATTGCCGTGCTTTTTTCTTTATTTTTTAGATGATAAAGGACATATATAATTTTTCTTTATGAGAAAACGACTCAAATCACCCCAATTATACGTGACAACTCATTCACAATGTCTGGGAGGTGGCATTCCTTTGGCAGAGGGCTGGTCCCATTTATTTGTCATCTTATCAGTAAAGGTGTGAAATCATGTATACATAAACTGATGAAGTGACTTGCCCATATATTAATTTTATTTTCGAGGCATACTTCCATGTGTTTATGCTAGGACTCTTGCCTGAAAGATCCATCTTTACAAGCATCAGTATGTTACTTATTGGCTTACATCGATTCCCTGGTTTCCCATCACGCAGTTGGAAAAAGAGGTGAGAGAGCTAACCTAAGCAACGGGATCTTGCTCAATCTCGGGTTGAGGATTTACTACAAGTAGTCAGAAATGATGAAGCTTCAAGACAAAGGGTATATAACACTGTATATTTCTTGTGGAATTTTTCATTACACTTGAGTGTTGCTGCTCCAACTTCTCACTTTTTTTTTTTTTCAAATCTCTCTTCCACCAGGATGGGCTTAGACCTCATCTCAAATGGCAAGAAGGGGATAGGTGTGAAGATGAATGTTCGGTATCAGAGTCAATAGGCACAGGACAATTCTCATTATCTGGACAAACGTGTCAGAAAATTCAGCACCAATCAGTCTTCTAACAGAGATTATGGGAATTAGTCCTGAGGAGTCCTACCCACAGCATCCAGGGAATGACAAAGAACATTATCTGTCTGACGGTACTTCTTCACCACTGTCAGATAGGGGTAAATATGTCAGATCCAGACCATGCCAAGGTAGGGTGGAGATTTTCACGGAGAACTGGAGAAGATTCTGATGACATCTGCAAGGAGGTTCGATGTATTGAGATGGATGAGTCCAACAAGGACAAGATTCCGAAGCCCTGGCCAGTATCAACTAGTGACAGTGAGTCCAGGAATGGCAATGTGGCAGATGAGGAAATGGTATCAACCATTGCCTAGAGAAGCAAGTCAAATCCAAAATGATTTAACTTACAGGGCATTGGAGCAGAAAATCCAGGATGTACAGAAGACCATTGGTTCTCTTGTCAGCCCTTACCCTGAAAAATCGTCTCCTTGGACTCTGGGAGCAGATATGTCAAGCTTCTAGAAGCCTGAAGTTGACTAGGAGCTGGAGTTGTAGAGCTAATCTCATGACAGGCTCATCTTCACCAGTGCTTTGAAACGGCATGGCAAAGTCAGAACACCCCACCTAATGGGTTTGAAAGAAGCTATCCTGGAAGACCAGAACGCTTTGGAGGGATGCTTCCTCCATTAAATTATGGTGCCCAGATTGCAGGGTTGTCAAGAAATGATTCTCAATCTTCTATTGGGAGTGCATTTGTAGATGCACTAAAATCTCAGAACAAGACTTCTGCAGATGAGGATATTCCTAGCATTGATACTTTTTTTGCAGGACTGAAAGAAATGGCCAAGCTTCAGCACAAAAAGCAACTTGTTGATGGTCAGGTGAGCACGAACCTATTTTCTTTGCAGGTGTATTGTTGCATTAAATATTTTCATGGAACATTTTTGTTTTCATGCGACATTTTTTTGGTCACTGTTCTGCCTCTTGCAGAACTAGGTTTCAATTAATTAGTGGCATTTGGTCATCTTATGCACTTGTTCCATATCCAATTTTGAATATTGGTTTGTGTCAATGATGTTTATGTCCTAATGAAAATATGCATTAAATCATTGACTACCTCTTTAATGAAAAAATCATTGTTATCCTTTTTTTCGGTTGTTACTTTGTCTTTCATAACTGACGTATCTATATATATATATATATATATTTGTGGTGAGGGGTGTATGTGGACTTCGAAAGGTTGTTGCTAAGCTTGAAACGTGTCATATCAGTCATATCACATGCATGGAAAGCACATTGTGCATTTTCATTTACTCATTTACTGCAGGATGTTCTGTGAGCACCTGTAATTCGTGTATTTCTTGACTTAGTTTCACTGGTTAGCTACACTGTATACCCAAGTTTAATTGACTCTGAACATGATTTCTCATGTACATGCTAGGTTCAGGAGACAGAAACAAAGGCTGAGTCGTCTGGGAAGAATGTCAAAAATGTGGGGCTAGATCCAATGCAGGATGCATTAGAAACTCCTCAAAATTGGCCCGTTGAATTTGAGAGGCAGCAGAAAGCAATCCTTGAACTTTGGCGAACTTGCAATACTTCACTGGTCCACAGAACATACTTCTTCCTGCTATTCAAAGGCGACCCAACAGATTCCATCTACATGGAGGTAGAGCTTAGGAGACTTTCCTTCCTTAAGGAAGCGTTTTCTCAGGGAAATCAGGGCTGTGGAAGATGGTCAGGACTCTCACATTAGCTTCAAGGTCCTCCCTCTCTCTCTCTCTCTCTCTCTCTCATACGTGTGTGTGGGCATCTCTGCATCTGTAGATCTATGCGTGCATGCGCGAGACACTTCACCACTAGCATCCCAATTTTGTGTACACAAATAAAGAAAATTTTCTTTAGTTATAATACTGTGTTAAATTTGTACACAGCAATTAACCCATTGTTTGTCTTAGACCTACTTAACCAAAACATGTTTTTTCAATTTATTGCATATCTACTAATTAAATATACATGTATGTACATTTTTTTTTCTGGTGTGACAGCACGAAGGCTCTTCGGCGAGAGAGAGGTGTGTTAAGCACGCTAATGTATAAGAGGTTCTCAGAAGTGGAGAGAATTAGACTCTACCAGAAGTGGGGCATTGGTTTAGACTCAAAGCGGCGGAGGCTGCAACTGGTCCACCGCTTATGGAGTGACACGAAGGATATGAACCACATTATGGAGAGTGCTGCTATTGTTGCAAAGCTGATCAGGTTCTCGGAGCAGGGCCAGGCCCTCAAGGAGATGTTTGGGCTTAGCTTCGCACACCCACCCATGATCAGAAGATCCTTCGGCTGGAAATACAGCATGGCATCCCTTTTAGTAAGCTTGTTGTATGCAGCTTGTGTAATGAACTTCGGGGCTGACGTGGTTAATGAGATTCTACATAACATTCATTTGTGATTGAAAGAGAGACGGATTGTCAACGATTGAATTAGAGTTGTAAAATTTTTTTGTTAGTCTTCTCAGGTTAGAAATCAAACTGTGCTGTGAAAATTTGTTGCCATTCTGCTTTTTGTTTATCCTCGATTTTGAGTTTGATCATTGATGTACTGTTTCTAGTTTTTGCTTCTGTTGAGTTGCAGTTTTTTAAGTGAAATTTAGGGATCAAATCATACAGTGGTAATTTCAGTACCAACAGCTTTACTGTCAACAATAGCAGGACACTGGTCACATCCAAAAATGAGGCTCTCAGGTGGGTGCATCAGCTTAGATTATATTCTATAAGCTGCTGTTTTACAAATTGTGACAATCAAACGAGGCATGTTGATGGGGCTCTGTCTGGTTCTGTGATTGTACCTTTGGGTGAAACTGATCTTTTCACTCAGAATGTCCAGCCTTTCCGAAAGTACAGTGAGAGAATAAGAATTCATTTTGATAACAGTCTGTAGATTTTAAAAACAGATTTCCTCGTGTAACCAAGTTCCAGAATAATCTTCCATACATCACCTTATTCATTCAGAATTCTACTTGTAAGCTTTAATTTGAAAGGGGAAGCATGCTGGGGGAGAGGAGAATCGTGGGCCCATTCCATCGTTTCCCGCAATTGGGGGTGCCACCTGATCCCACGAACATGAAAATTTGCTTCAAGTTTAAAACTAATATGGTCTCCAATTCCAATTTCAGGGTACTAACCCACTGACTTTTCAGTCCACAATGTAGTTGATAGGAGCCCAATACCATTTTCATATCACTTAAACTAGGTCCAGGCAAAATAAACGAGTTGAATGAGTTAAAAACGACTCAGGTAAAAAACATGATAGTTTAATAATTTACGACTGTATTACAAAATTTTGATTTAATTTATATTTCCTAACAAGACATAGAGTTTTAAAAAAAGATGCAATGCTATGTCTTAAATTTCAATACTAAATTTTGCATTCAAAATGATATGATAATAAATTATTAAATATTATATTTTATTAACCACCAACATAATTCTATGTAACAATATTTAGAATAGAAAATTTGCTACAAACCATTTATTATTATTGTTAAAACAAATGGCACTTGACAACTTGTTAAATTGTACTTAGAATCCCTACGGAAATTTCAAATTTTGAAAAATAAATTTTAAAAATTAATTATTTAAGAATAAAATTTAAAAAATATAATTAATTTGTTATTTAATAAAAAATATGTAAAGATGATTCTAATAATTAATTTTCTTTTTTATTCTTTATATTATATATATTAAGCAATGCATAAATAAGTAAGTTCCAAGGATAAAAGATTAATCAAACAATTCAAAAGCTGATTTCCCACTCTTTAAGGTACCAAAACCACATTTTGGGTGGGGCAAACGCCTCCCAAACGGGCTCCACAGTCTACAGGTAGAACGACGTCGTGGAATAGATCATTTTAAGACTCCATTCGTGAAACATAGTCAGACTGAAGATAGACTGAGGGGGCAGAACGGAGAGAAGATGAGCGCATCGGCGTCGTATCTGGCGAGGAGGGCAGTACAAAAGGAGAGAGTGAGGATCCTGTACAGAAAAGCCCTCAAAGATACTCTTAATTGGGCGGTCCATCGCCATCTCTTCTATGAAGATGTGAGTCAGAAATCATATCGTTACAGCTATAGTCTTAGGGTTTCTTCCGCCTTTTCAGTAATCCGATCCTTAGATTTCTTTGCTAATCTATCAATCCATCTATATATATATATATATATTTCTTTGTTAATCTATCTATCTATCCATCTATATATGTATATATATACACACATGTCTTAGCTTGTAATCATCATGATTACTGATAATTGATGATGATTGTTCCAGGCATCAATTCTCCGGGAGAAGTTCGAGGCCAACAAACACTTGGTTTGTTCATTCAAACTCCCGTTAATTTTCGCCTCATTTACCTATGTGATTTGCATTATTGTAATGCATGTTTATACTCTCTTTTTTTCTTTTTTGTTTTGGTGTGTTTAGATCTCATCTTGACAATAATGTGGCTAACAAAGTGTTGAGGCACAAAACATGTTTCATACACATTCATTTTTTTTCTTGTGCTATAATATTTTGCCTCGTTGCGATTCCATTGATGTATACCACACGGCACACATTTTTTTCATGGTGTCACATTTAAAATTGAATTACAGATTGTTCGATACTTGGCGATTACGTGTTACAGCCTCCCCTTTTTGCAGTGTCAAGATCATGGTTACCACAATTCTCTCCTCCCTTAGTGAAGGTATCGTACGATCTAGATCCAGAACATAGATCATTAATGATGTATAATCCCAAACATGGATCATTAGTAATTTGGAATGCAAAATTTAGCATTCATATCTAAAATATCAAAAATTCTCCAAAAGAAAAAATCATACAAAATAAAAACATCATTGTAATTTTATTTTATAACGACTTGGATTCGTTGAAATTATTTTGGTGCAAATATATACATACTAATATTATTACAAATACATTCAGAAAGTATATTATGTTTTAAATAAACGTCTTTCGTTTTAACAAAACTATCCAAAGAAGCCTACCCCTAATGCACTATGTTTTATAACAAGTGAGAATTTACGTTCCCGTTCTCTGTATCATAACGATTCACTGTTCTAGGTAACATTGGTCAAGATTCAATTGAAAAGGCACAATTCTGCTCGTGGGTGCTCTGGTAATCATGACACTAACTGGTGATATGATATGGACTGGGCTCAGTTTATGCTTGCCATTTGTGATTTATTTACCTTTTTTATAACTCAGGTGATATTCTATTTCTAAATTGCTCAACGGTCCTTCCACTATATATGGCAGAACATCAGTATTAATTCCTTCCACTACATAAGGCAGAACATCAGTATTAATAATGTAATTTTCTAAACTACATGATATGAAATGATGGTTATAAGTCCTATTTTATCTATCCTAGAGATCTTAGTAGATATATAGCTTTTGGAGAATTAAGTGGCCTGCTTTAAGCTTAGGTAGCCAATTTATGACAGTGATCATCACAATAACAATTTCGTAATATGAAATTAGTCATCATAATTATCATGATGAGGGTTGGTAAGAGTTTAGTAGGAATGATGTTTGTTAAGAGTTAGAGGAAGAGGATGGGGATATTGCTCTTCCTTTGGAGACAAGGATAGAGCGAGGTTGGTGATCAGGACCTGTCTCTGTGTCTCTAGCTCTTACTCAGTTGCTGGAGAAGCATGTTTTTTTTTTTTTTTTTTTTGTGTAGTATTTTTTTGTTACCTAGAAGTCTTGGGTTCGACTCATGGAAACAGTTTCTCTGCATGCGATGATAAGGCTGCGTATGATGTGCACCGAGATTGCTTTAGTAAATTTCTTGAAATTTTGTATGAGGGGTTTGATGACGAAGCAGGAGGTTATTTGCAGATAAAGCAAATAGGTGGACAACAAAGGGAGGCGAAGGGTTGAAGAAGAGCGGAGCGGTTTATTGTTCGAGATGCGAGGGAGCGTTAACGATATTTTACAGTTAATCGTGGGGAGAGTTGACCGATAAAAAAAAATATTGTGGGGAGAGGTGGAAAGGGGAAGGAAGAACTTCCTCTCAGTAGGGTAGAAGCTTTCAACGGCAGATGTAGGCGGTCTTCTTATGGTTTAGGTGGTACTAGTAGGAGTTCAACGGGTGTAGGTGAGGGGAAAGGTGTAGGGGTGTTTTGTCGTACTACTCCTCACTCTTTTGCTTTTCGAGAAGGGTTTTCTGCCTTTTCTTTTTATTTATTTATTTTTTAGCTTTTATTTGCAGCCACTTTGTGCATAAATAATGTTTGAAGGATAGGTCTATCTCCAAACCAGACTATCCCTGCCAGCACTCCATGTAAGTGGGACCAACACTTGGTGATGGTTTTGTAGGCATTGCATTACTTTTTTATTTTCTTTCTTAACTCATATATGTTGTGTAAATGGATTGTACACGTTGGCACCTTTAGTGATTAGTGGTTCTGTTTTTACTTCAACTTGACTCACTAATCCTTGTCTCAACTAATTGAAGTTAGTTACATGAATAATGTTTCACCATTTTTTCTAAGGCCATAATTTTAGTTAAAACACACACTACCATATCTTTCCTTCTATTTTAAACTATGTTATCAAATATTCTTATGATTGGTTTTACTTTTACCTGTCTCGGAAAAAAGACTGGTCACAGTTATTTATCCAACTATCCAAGTATTTGGACTGGACTGATCGAACTGTGCATTGTCTTATGTTTCCTGATATCACTATTGTCTGATATTATATCGTTTTATTTTGTGGATTCCCAGGAAGATCCGGAGACAATTGATAGAATGATAGCGGTTGGTGAAGCAACTTACGATAAGTGGCGGCACCCTGATCCTTATATTGGTAAGTACTTTAATATAACAGTGATTTAAACCAATTGATAGAAATCATTAACATAATAAAACACAAGGTAAATAGAAAAGCGAGAATCTTGTTACATTTCTAAGAAATGCATAATATTCAACATATTTACCTTGTTCTGACCTTGCTAGCTATATGATATCTGCTTAGATGCATAGGGGTTGTCGGGTAATTCCTTTGTTTTGAGGATTAAATGGAGTCTGGATTTAATAGTTTGGTGAGCGTGGAATCCCTAGAGTTTTTCTGATCTTAGGCCAACTTTATCTTAGTGAATAGACTGGAAAAAAAAAAAAACTCATTTGTTGACATGGTTTTGGCTTAGTAGGATCATGTTTGGTTACTTGTAAAAAGCTCTGGGATGGACGGTCTCATGGAATTTCATTTTCTCTTCGATAATTCCTTAGAGTTGTTTAATTGAACTAAATAGATTTCATTTGATCCATGTTATATTTTTTCTCTACAAGGCAGCCTTAGTGCCATATCTAAAATAAGAAGGTTTCCTCAGTGATAGAAATCTTCTTTTGGGAATCTTTGGCATTAGTGTAACTCCTTTTTGAATCAAATGCACATTCTATCTTTAGAGACATTTATTTAAATTTTGCAACACCAAAGGAGGTACTTTGCCATGCCTAGGAGTAGAAGTGATGACTAGAGGTATGGTCTTAAATATTGGTATCAGTTACAAGCATAGTAGGTCCATATGACTTTTTCTTGGTGATAGACTGCTATATTGCCATATTGGTTTTAATTCACACTTCAATACTAAAGTAGTGTGAAAATTCAAAAATTGGAACAATTAGCCAATCATAAGAACAACGGAATAAGCTAAATGCACTATTTATAACATATACTGTGATTTAACAAAAACTGCATGCTACTCTGCAATTGTTTAAGTACATGATTGTACTACTTAAGATTTGGATTCTTATATCTGATGCTTCTTTTTTTTTGATAAGTATATCTGATGCTTCTTTAGGAGCGTCGATGACCATCAGAAACACTAAAATGCGTATATTTTCCTCCATCATGCCATTTGTTTATATAAATTTTTTTGATCGGGGTCATTTGTTTATTTCATTAACATAGATGGAAGATAAACAAGAAGCAATTTGAATACATGAAAATTAACTTTCAATATTATTAAAAAAATCCCATTATCATTTTTTTGTTTTATTTTTGTTTGTAGTCAAATAACTTTGTAGGATACAAAATCATTTAGTATATCAGATTGTACTTTTTTTGTCACACTTTGTATAGGCTGACATATATCAGTATCCTTGTGCTGTGTGCATGCTCTTCCAAACACAGACACTAGTCCGCATGCATTGATAGAAGAGAGAACATTTTGACAATGTGACAATTTTTCTTCTGTCAAGTAATGTTAGTAATCCATTCTGTTTGTGTGCTACTCTTATTAGTTATTACTCTTACAAGGACCAAGGCAATTTATATGAATACGAGAAGTTGCAAACTTCATTCCTGTGGTGCTTATTATTCTGACCCAACATTACATTGTCTCTTTAACTCACCTATGCTATTTGAAAGCTCACTTGCATTTTCTATGAACAGTTCCATGGGCTCCCGGTGGCAGCAAGTTTACTCGAAACCCAACGCCTCCTCCTGGGGTAATTTGTTTTGACAATTCTCGTTTGGTTCTTTTTGTTTAGTTTGTCCGATTTATAGTCATAATATTGCAATTGTGTACTACCTACTGTGGCCTCAGTAATAATTTACAAGAACAATGACGCCAGACCTACATGTTAAATGCATATGGAAACTATATACACTGCAAGAATGTTGTGAATTTTACTTTGTTGATATTATTCTCATTCTCATGTATATCATGATTTAAAAACAATTTAAAAAACATATTTTTATCTTTTTACTTTTCAGTTTTTTACCACTTACGTTCATTTTGTGAGATTGTGATTAAACTTATGGAAATAGAGATCCCATCTCTCGTCTTCTATGGAACACTTCAATTTTTTCTCATTTTTCCCCCAATACTCACGATTGCTTTAATATTAATTGGCAACAACGAATGTGTTTATCACTTACAATACAGCTATATTTGTTTTTATAAATACATGAAAGTTGGAAATGATACATCTCATATACGATAATAGTAATGACCTTAGCTTAACATTATTAATGAATTCCATAGTATTATATGCAATGCTTTACTACCAAACCTCTGACTACTATTATGCTTGTACATTAGGATTTACGATCTCCTTCTACGCTTTCAACGTAATTCTGTTTTTTTTGTCTGGTTGTTGATGCAGATTGAGATAGTGTATGACTATGGTAAAGAGGATAATGACTGAAACAATCATCATTTTCCATGGCTATAAATAAAGGTTAGCATTATTATTGGATGTTCTATTATTGCTATTTGCTGCACTCTATGCTTCATTTGGTAGGTGGGGATGAAAATTTGAGAGGAAGGAGAAAGTAGTTGAGACGGGAGAAAAAGGAGAAGGGAAGGCAATGGAACTGTTTTCTGTGTTTGATTGAACAAGAAGAGAAGGGAAGGGAATGGAGACTAATACATTATTATTTTACCACTGTACCTTTACATATTGAGACATTCCCTCTTTCCTGCTTTACACCCATCTTTTTGTGGATTGATTTTGGTGGGCTGGGCAGATTTGTTGTCCTTCCACTTTTCATTTACCGTCCTTTCCCTTCTACCAAATGAAGGGCATTATCTCTATCGAAGAAGCACAGATATGCACACGGGACACGAATACAACACGACACTGACATTAAAACACGTTATTTTTAAAAAAAGTAGGACGCAGACATGTTAAATATATATAATTTTTTATTTTTTTATATGACCATATAATAAAAACCTAATGTTATTTCAATTAAAATTGGCATAAAAACACACAAATTTTTAAAAATATTATTAAGATATTAAAATAACGAAGTCATTAAATAAAAAATAAAGAACTTCTTCATTTAATCATCAACATTCATAATTCAAATGTCCGGGAAGTGTCCGAGAGTGTTGGTGTCCGACACGGACACGTTAACTAAAATAGAGTGTCCGTGCTTCATAGATCTCCATGCCCTCTCTTTTCCTTTTACTTTCCTTCCAGTTTTCCCCCCTACCAAACAGACTAATGGTTGGATACTGCACCAAAACCATGGGGTCATTTCATGAAATCATGTCTTGAACAAAAGGGTATATATCTATCTATCTATCTATCTATCTATATATATATAGATGTATGTATATATATATCTATAGATGTATGCATGTCTATATGTCTATAGATGTATGTATGTCTATGAGGTGTATGCTTAATCCGGAAACTGGTTTTTATATGCAACCTTCGGCTGTGTTGTTCTTGAATTGTGGATATCTCTCCCTCTCTCTCATATTTCTTTCAACTCGGGTTTTGTACTGATATTATGAAATGGTTTTTATATGCAACCGTAGGCTGTGTTGTTCTTGAATTGTGGATATCTCTCCCTCTCTCTCATGTTTCTTTTAACTCGGGTTTTGTACTGATATTATGAAATTTTGTTGTTGATGCAGATTGGGAAGGTGTATGAATGTGGAGAAGATTCTGATCCATCTTGTCTTTAAATGAAGACAAATGTAAAAGACATTTTGAGATGTTCAGTTGCATTGCATTTGGTTTTCTGTTGTGTTTGATAATTTGACCCAAAGGAAAAAGTGGGTGCACGACTTGCTTCAAAACTGTGTTTGCATAGACGCTGCTTTTCGCCAAGGAACTTTTGTCCAATTTATTTGCCTTATTTGCATTTCAGTGATGCTGCAATAGGCGCAATGTTATTATAAGCTCGAGTTTATACGAAACTTAATTTTTTTTAATGCTTATGTGGTTAAGTATTGAATTTTCATTCATCCCAATCACTTGACCATCTAAGGGTTCAAAGGCCTTGTGTTTCATATAAATTCAGAGCTTATAATAGCATTCCCAATTAAGAATAGGAGTATGATGCCGGTGTCTTACCCCTGCATGTGCCCAACAAGGGCACTTCGACTTGCCCAGGAGCTCTATGGTAGCATGGCTAGGTATTTTTTTTTTGGAGAAGATTCCTGATACAGGTATATTGCTGTTCAATTTATTTATATTTTTATTTCTGATGGCAGAGAAAAAGAAAACAGCTCAATTAAATATATTTAGTGCGTTAGGCCTTTCAATTGAAAATTGAATGCAACATCCAGAATTGAGTATTTAAAGAAAATGACTATCATTAATTAAAAATCCATGGTAGAAGATGACCACAAGAATACCATGAAGTTAATGCATTTATCAATGATAATGAAGTGATTAATAATCTTCTCGTGATAATTTTGTACAAATGCTGCCTTAAATCGATGCATTTATCCCTGATAGTGAACTGATTAATAATCCTCTCTTGATGGCAGAGAGGATTATTTAAATTTTTATTTCTGATGGCAGAGAAAAAGAAAACAGCTCAATTAAATATATTTAGTGCGTTAGGCCTTTCAATTGAAAATTGAATGCAACATCCAGAATTGAGTATTTAAAGAAAATGACTATCATTAATTAAAAATCCACGGTAGAAGATGACCACAAGAATACCATGAAGTTAATGCATTTATCAATGATAATGAAGTAATTAATAATCTTCTCGTGATAATTTTGTACAAATGCTGCCTTAAATCGATGCATTTATCCCTGATAGTGAACTGATTAATAATCCTCTCTTGATTATTTTGCAATCTGCCTTAGCATTGGAATAGCAAAATCCTACTGTTGGAAACCGTAAGTGCAGCAAAACTCTCTGCATTTTACAACTTTTTTTTAAGAATATATTCTGATATTTTATTAAACGAATGAATCCCGAATTTATCTTTAATATTTGAAAATTTCTTAAATTATATCTTAATATCTGGAATAATTCTTGCATTGGTTTTTTTTTTTTTTTAAATTTCAAATAATTCCTGATAAGATGAAGTGGTTAAAATTATTCTTTTCACATAGCAGAGGCCAGAGTTCAAGCGCATACACACCTAGGATAATTCCTTCCGCAATCTTTTTACTAAAAAAAAATATCTTAAATTTCTCAAATTATAACAATATTTTTCCAAAATTATTTCAATGCCCAATAATTCCCAAACATCAAATCAACCATTAGCAAAATTTATCACACGAGGGATTTTGGATTTTGTCCCATTATTACAGCAGTTGGTGGAAATAGAGACAGATTAAGACATTCAAAAAATTAAGAAATCATGTTTGTTCAAATCATAACCACAAACTTAAGCCAAAACAGAAAGAGTAAGAAGAGTCTTACATGATCCTTTCATTCTATCCTTCAAAATTTCCTCTCTTTCCTTCACAGCTATGATGGATGATGAAGCAGCAGAGGCACAGAAAGTTATTTACAAGAATATTGCACATATTGTTATATCTGTGATCCCAATGTTCATGCTGATATGGACAATCTACTCCGGATTCAAATTCGCCACCAAATCTAACAGAGATGCCCAATATAACCATTTTGCCTTCTCCATTGGAATTTTCACCATTGTCTTAGGCTTGATATATGTCATCATGGGGCTCGCAATAGTCGTAGATTTGGCGCTAAACTTAACAGTCAGACTGCAGCGGCAAGAGGAGGAGAAAAATGTCATTCACCAAGGTAGAGACTTCTTTCCTGCTTTCATTTTTCTTACCTCTGCACCTCTCCTTCTCGCCTAAAGAATCAATTCAAACTACTTCAAGGAAAATAAACTAGGTTCATTTGAGATTAATATGATAGAATTGCTTGCTGTCATGATTCAGCCATACCCTGACATGATTCTTCTTCTTCCTAGCTATGTTGAGCAGAAAGAAATAGAATGATCAAAGGAAATTGAATTCCACTTTGAGGGGGATCAACCTCTTATTCACAATTTGACAAGGAAAACAGTCTAATTTTCATTTTGGAAAAGAACCAAATATATACTGCTGGTTCATATAATTACCCATCCCTGAACTCCCCTCAGATAACCCACTACCCAAAACTAACTCTTGCACATGCCCTATACTTCCTGGACCCTAACCTAACTCATTACACACCCACTACTTATACACAGTTTTCTCCCATTTTTTTTTTATACAATGATGGGGAGGGGGGGAATTGAACCCATGCCAATTGCGTGGGGAGTGTGTGTATATGTATGTGTGTGTGTGTGTATGATCTCTTTAAATCCCCTAAATAAATCAAGTTTTTAGAGGAAGAATACAAACCTTGGTTCCAGCCTGCAAGGCAACGAAACTTTGCAGACATGTTCAGTGGCAAGAGATCCATATTATATGGGTCTCGTTAGGGATTATAACCAATATACCAAAGCGTATTAATAACGGTAAATTTTTTTATACCTTTAACTTTCTCCATTCTGTTCATATCAGCAGAGGAAGGTAAATAATAACAAATTTTCAATTTTCCTTTCACTTCATACTCCTTTGGTTTTCTCCCGTGTGTGTGTGCGTGTGTTTTGGATTGCTTTCCCAAAAAAATAGGTGGGTGCAGAGGTTTTGCCCAGATCCAACATCCTTAAAAGAGTGTGCAATAGCTCATTAATCTAGCGCTCACTAAAGTGAGTTCGAGGAAAAACAGTTATGAACTGCTTTTTTCCCAAACACAAGCAAATCCAATACAAAAGTTGTTTTAAAAGTTTGGCTGAAACAGCCAAACTTGTTTCTCGGAACAGCTTTTGCAAATGCAAAACTGAGATGCAAAAATTGTCCCAAACAGGGCATGGATAAAAGCAACTATATTGATATTATATTACATCAAACTTCCTATTGAAGAAGCAGATTGCTACCCTAAAGCATTTATTTAAATCCATCCACTAGGCAAGAGGCATAGATTACCAGTTTTGAATATCAGCACAATCACTTTAAGCTAAATCATGCATATAGAGAGACATAATTTTAGATGAAGTAGAAATCACAGACTAAACATTTGTATACTAAATGTTTCTAACATTTGATATAATGCAAGTTTCAAGTCAATTTCTACAATTCACCATGTATCTTTATCTAAATAAAGGTCAACACAACAGATTAAAAAATGCAAGTTGTGGTATCATTTGAAATGGGAGTTTTAGTCTCAAAAACCTTGTATCAATCCAATAACTTCAATATTTCTTAATATAATTTTGATAGGATATCTGCATGAGAATATCTACTTTGAGAAGTTCCTTACCAAACCATGAAAGCAACAATTGGTTGGGACAAGGATACTTAAATTAGTAATCTTTTTTTTTCCGAACGAAACCACAAACCTGAACCAACATAAACAAAAAGCAGGAAACCTTTTAGTCAGAACCACGACTCAGCAAACAATGTCTTTTCTAAATGCATGATACTGACCTGCATACGCTTCTGAGTTCTTTGATCAGATACTTCCCTAATTTGCATTCTCTTCATTGTTTTTTTTATGCATTTATATATATTATTTTATTTCTGAAACACTGACTCAGATGGATATTGGAACAGCTAGGGGGATGAAGACCATCCATAAAGATATTGCCCGTATTCTTGCAACTGTGATCTCGATGTTCTTGCTCTTGTGGACCATTTACACTGGATTTAGGCTTGCAACAGAACCAAATCCAGATGGCAAATATAATCAATTGGCTTTCTCAATTGGAGTTCTCACCATTGCCTTTGGTTTTATTTATTTTGTCATTGGAATTGCCATAGTTGCAGACTTAGCATCAAACTTGTCGCGCCGGTTGCATCAGCAGCAGAAGAAGAAGGAAATTGGCAATTATTTTTTTAGTAGCAAAGATGATAACTATTTTGTTTGAGTTTCAAAATATTGATACAGTTTTTCTTTTTCTTTCTTTCTTACGGGAAAGCTAAGAAGGACAAATCCTGCCAAACAATCTTGCACTGAGAAGAATTTTCTCTAATTCAGAAGCTGACAGGAAAAAAAATATCAAAACAAGTTCTTAGAAACCAAAAATAAAAAACCACACCTTCTTTTTTTTTCCCCCTCCTCTCCCCCTCTGTTCCTTGGGGCAGGGAGACATGTTGACTTGCACTTAGGATGGGAACCATGGGTTATTAAGCACCGCAAATGCACATGAGGCAAATGTTAAGGAGGAGAAAATCTGCATGAGTTCAATATATTGATAGGGGAGCAATGGAAAACAGCAATACTTCAAGGAAAATATAGGTTAGCATCTTATCCGTAAAAAAGGTATTTTCTTAAATTATTAAACAAACACACATAGCGCCCTGGGGGGGGGGGGGGGGGGGGATTGATCGCTCAATATAACTTTTATCAACTTTTTGAATTGTTTTATATTAATGAGTTTGATTACTTATTAATTATTTTATCAATCAATATTAAAAGTTTATACTTCATGAATTTGTAATTTAAGATTGAACATTTGGCAAAAAAAATTGTCCACCTTAACATAAGTGGGAGGGGAAGGAGAGGAAATGACAACATTAATTATGAGGGAGAGGAGAGTGTGTGTGAACCTTTCTTCATGCTTGGATAACAAATGAGAGAAAGGAGAGCATAATCCTCTCATCTTGCTTGGCAATAACAGAAGAAGAAAGGAAAGGAATATATATATTTTTACTATTATGCCCTAAGATAGATATATCAATTTTTATTTTTTCCTTTATAATTTTAAGGTTAAAATCGGTATTATAAAAAATTCATTAAAAGACTTCCTTTTCCTCCATCTCCGTCCATTTTTGGGAGAAGAGCAAATTGGATAAAATAATGGTTAAGAGACCCATCCTCCTCCCTTTCCTTCCCTAATTTTAAACCAAGTACGAAATGGACCGCTCCCTTCTTCCTCTTTCCTCTCATTTCTTTCCAAATCCCTCAATCCAAATGGAGTGTAAAGTAAATTCCTAGCCCCATCCCTAACTATACCCCTATGCATTCTGCTCGTATCATAGCATGAGACCCTGTCGGAAGTAGTTGAAAATCTAAATATTAAATCCCGGGCTAAGAATACGGATGAAACACAAAGATATTTGCTTGGGACTCTATTAGTGCCAATAGAGTAGTTTATAAATGCTCTATGGATCAAAAGAAAGCACTATTTATATATAAGAACTCAGATGACAATCAAAGTAGCACCAATACTATGCCATTACACTTGGGAGTAGTTTCTATGGAATTTTTTTTTTCGGGCGGGGGGGGGGAGGGGGCAGATTTTAGATAAAATTAAAACATTAATGTATCATAAATAAGTTTGTTTTAAAATAGAAATATGAACCACAAAATCCATTTTCTTATTGATGAAATGACAAGGTTCAAAGACGACAAAGAGCTCCATGTCGATTTTGGGACTTGGAAAAACATCTAATAAGGACTCTAGACTCTAGAGGAACAAAATGGTGGGTATAATTTTTAAAAGAAGGAAGTCAATTAGATTTAATGGCATGATAAAGGTGTACGGTGAAGCCATAATTACTGAAACAAGAATTTATTTCACATTAAAGGTCAGTTTTAAATGATCGCATATGGGGCTGCAACTGAACCAACCCAAGCTGAGTATTGGGTTGCTCAAGCTTAGCTCGACAAAATTCTCATAGTTGTTTGGTCATGCTCTAGTCAACTTGAGGTTGTATACTAATAAGATTTGAGAACCCATCTTTCCAAACCAACACAACTCCATATAGATTTGAGAACCAAGAAAAACTATTACAGAAATCCCTATTTGTTGGGTAATGTGCGTCCTGATAAGTACTGAACACTAACCCCTCGACCACGGTATTTCATATTATTTTCTTGTTGCCCTAATACTATGTATTTATAGTTGAAGAGCCGCATTTCATTATAACTTGTAACTCATGTAAATCATTTGTGTTCTTGTGTGTGCGTGTGATTTTAGACTCGTTTTCTTGTTTACTTAGGTGTCTCACCAATCCTGGTTAGGTGATTATATTCCTAACAACATTCTCATCTCACCAAACCATAACCATCGAAGAAAAGATCAGAAAATTATCCTTGACTTTGAATGTTCTATTAAATAGAAAAAGAAGAAGGTAGAGCAATCACCCATAGGAATGAGTTCCCGAATCTAACCAGTGACACCATGGTTAACTGACTGTTGAAGAGCAAACAAACCCATTAACCATTCACCACTTGCGTGTGTGTGTGTGATCTGACAATGTTAGAATCACCCTCTTTTCCTTTCTCAAGATGGGATTACATACTATACTATAACTTATAACGTTATATCTCTAACCAATTCCCAAAAAATGATTTAATTTCATATAATAGTACAAAAAGAGACAAGGAAACAATTTGACAAGCCTTCTTGCAGTGACAGAGTGTATTATTATACACGAGCCTCATGTTTTTCAAACTCATCTCTTTTACCTAAGCACGCCCAAAAGTTAGCCCAAGCTTGGTTCAATAACCCAAATGTAAGAGCTTGAAACATC
Organism: Nyssa sinensis; assembly: GCA_008638375.1. Lineage (NCBI taxonomy): Eukaryota > Viridiplantae > Streptophyta > Magnoliopsida > Cornales > Nyssaceae > Nyssa > Nyssa sinensis. The sequence goes on from CM018033.1 coordinate 41,601,947, forward strand.
CACAGACAAACTGAGATTGAGTTGTTCATGAATAGCTTGGTTCGCTTGTAGCCCTAGTTGGATGGTATATGGTATTTTGTTTGACAATATGGCCTTAAAAGGTAAAACTTGAGCTAATATTATTCAAATCTTAAAAAATGAAGAGATACCTCATAATCTTGGTGTTGACTAAGAAACAGGGGCATTCGTGAAACGTTGGAAATGGCACCAGCAGAGGTATAATTTGGGGAAGTCATACAACACCAGCAGAGTGTATAATATGGGAAAATGATCTAAGGGTAGCTTTTTTAGGTGCAATAGAGAAATGAAATTTGATTCAAGCTAAAAGAGCTACAAGAACGATGATATTAGTTCTCATACATTTTTCTCACACAACTCCATGATTTGTTCTTCTATAAAATTATTATTTTTATTTTTATTTTATTTTTGATAACCAGGTGTTCGGACCAGTTTGTACACACCTCGACTAATCCCGAGATCCTGAAAATAACAATCGGGAAAATCTGGCTTTCATGGGAGTCGAACTTGCGACCTTAGGGGGACAAGCCCTGTTATTCTGTAAAATAAAACCAAACTAAAAGCTAATTCAGTTCCAATTCGTCATGATGGACCCAATCACCTAAGATATCTCATACAAAAACATCTGCATTCTGATAAAATCAGTTGTCATACATTTTAGTTCACTTGTTTATTAGCCCTACCAAATCTACCACAGATCCTCGAACTCTTCACAGAACATGAGCAAAGCTTCTGCCACAGCAGGCACGTACGTATCTATATGTATGTGTATATATATGTTCAATGTTCACTATATACTATACGTGCAAGCAAATTTCGTGAGGAAACAAGGAAACTAATCGCTTGAAATGTACAGGATCTGATCACAACTTATGATGAGAGAAAAATCCAACGGGTTTAGAACTAGTAGTAATAACAATGATGTAAATAGAGAAGGGAACAAGTATTATCAAAATCAGACTGAGCTTCGACATAAATCAGAGTGGACCTGGCGACTTTGTCTCTGATGCGTTCCATCTTCTTCTCCTTCTTCGACCTCGCGTTGCCGTGCGATCCCTTGAATCTCTTCCCTTTCTTCGTCTTCTTGTCCCCCGCTCACACAGGATTGGCACCGCCGATGCCAACGATGATGGTGCGCTAATGGGGTTTGTTTAACGTCACGGGTCGGTCGCTCATGCTTTGTGAATAGCTCCTATTCTCTCTGTTTTTTTTTTTTTAAATATTGCATTTTAAATTGCTAATCCATTAAATTAACACACTCTCCAACTCTCCCCGTTATATATATATATATATATATATATATATATATATAATATCTGTGTGTGTGTTATGCTTAAACTCTGTATTAATTAAATATACAAGCATGTCATCTCAAAAGCTTGAGTTAAAAAAAAAATCATCAGACATTTTGATCCTCGAACTTCCAGGATAATAAAATCATAAAAAAAAAAAAAAGACTCATGTGTTTGTATTATTTATACATGATTACCTTTTGCATTGAAACCAATTACCACACATTATGCCTGAACATCATGTTGGCGCAGCTATAACCTCGAGTTGCAAAATGTTGGCGCAACTAAAGTTTGTAACTTGAAGGTTATAAGTTCAAGTTACAAAAACAGTATATCCATTTATGAAAGACTCTGCATCCTATTCTCCCCAAACAAATGAACCAAAGTAAAAATGAAAATGTTAGCGTACCTGCTGGGCAGCCAAGCACCTAGCAGGTCACTGTGACCAAAGGCACCAGGGAGGTGAAGAGGTATCTGTCACTCTTGCTAAAATTCAGACAGGCACAAGCACATTGCAGTGTGTGTGCGCGCGCACGAGAGAGAGAGAGAGAGAGAGACAGATCAGATGTATTAATTATGTTTAAAAAACCAAGACATTTGGTAGCCTTAGCACATAATGAAGAGGCAGACAACAGGCACAAACTATTGAAAAGCAGTTGTATGGGCACAATGCAGGCCTTTTATGAAGCTTCACAAAAGATATAAATTATATTTCCTTCATTTTAAAAAAAGAATCCCCCTGTTTCTTCTTTTGATGATACAACATCTCGGTTCAATATAACTTGTAATTCCTAGCCCACACAAGGACAGATGGAGAGGAACAAGATAATTAAAAAGGTTGGAGGATCCAATCAACCCTTGAGTGAATATTTTTTCCCTGAAAAAGGCTGGAACTTTGGTTCTTCTTTCTTTTGGGGCTGCTCTTGTTTAGTCTGTTTTGCAGGTTCCTGCATGATTAAAAAAAACCCACGATGGGCTGAGAATCTTGAAATATATAAATTGCAACTTAAATCAACAACGTAGTGTCGGATGCAGGAACAAGAAATAACAGTACCGTTTTTGTTTCCTTAGGACGGTTTGCATTTGAGCCAAACACAAGCTTTCCCTGAGATTGACGATTGGAATTTTGAGAACTGGATGCTGCAGAAGGCTGCCCAACACCACTGGCAACACCAGTTCGCTTTTCTTTGGACCCAGAGGAAGACACTGGTGGAGGCTGGTACTTCAATGGTTTCCCATCCAAGCGTCGCCCTGCTCCCGTAAAAGGGTTGAACTTTGGTTCGGTTTCAGCCGGAGCCTCTTGAGTGGTGTAAGAAAAAAAAATAGATGATTAATTTGCTTAAATAATAGATAACGAAACAAACAGAAGTTGCCAAACAAAATCTCCTATGGAATTGTTATATTTCGAGTTTTCAAAGAATATGATGAGCCATTCCAGTATTGCCAAACACATAAACCAAAAATCAGGTATTGTTACTTCTAATTAGGAGAAACTTAACACCATTCTAGTGAGAGATTCTCAGACAGTCACACTAAGTGTTATCATCCTCTAACTTATTGTTTACAGTAGAAAAACAATCAATAAGCTGTCAGCTTTTAAGGGTTCAAGAGAGAATGGAAAACATTAAGTGGAATTCAAAGAGTGACACTAATCAGTGAAATGGATATACAGCAACCGTATTGTAAACGCAACTCCCATTAAATTCCATTAGAACCCCACTGCGGCAAGAAATGGTAGCATTTCTAAATATTCAGAAAAGGTTAATCTTCTCTTATAGACGAGATCTATAATTGTGAAAGAAACTAAGACAGCTAAATTATCCAAATAAACGTATTTTGTACAAAGGTAAAAGTTAGCCAAAAGTTGTTCAACTGAAAGTACCAGCACAAAATCACTATTTTATACTCCTAGCATAACACACACAAGCACACACAAAAAAAAAAGTTTCAACAAATTAACAAATAGGCCCAATGCACGAGGCTCCCGCCATTGATAGGTCTAGGAAAGGTTAAATGTAAGCAGAGAGGCTGGTTCTGTCACTCAAACCCGTGACCTCCATATCACAATAGATCAACCTTATCGTTGCACCAAGGCCCACCCCCTCTTCAACAAATTAACAGATGTCAGGAAATATTTAGATTTGAAGATGCCAACTAGCTTAGCTGGTGAAATCTCTAGGTGGCCTAGAGATCTAGGATTGAATCCCACCCTCATCCAGGTTGAAGAGAGAGGGGGGGTTCTACGGTCAAGGGCTTCCGAGTTCCACCCCATTGTGTAGCCCCATCATTGGGAACCCCCCAACACACACAAAAAATAAATAAATAAAGTGAAGAAATATTTAGATTGGCAAAGAGATAGGCGTTGTACCAAGTTATCACTCAGGACCAGGACTGTTATATCTTGGTCAAAAAGAAAAACAGAACATGTATACAAAATAAAGAGTTAATGCTTGAAATATAAACTTCACAAAATATTGTGACAAGATAACACTGCAAAGAAGAAGAAAATAAATAACTATGACAAGAATAGAAAAAGAGAAACTAATCAAAATGAAATATGGCATGCAAGTAAACGATTTTGCACCTTCTGCCAAAGCCTTGCCTGAAGGAGCTGATGCAACAGGGTTTTCAGGTTCCTTGTAATCCAGGGGAGGTGCAAAGTCCACCTCACAGTCGGTCTCAATGATACTTATCGCATTAGAAGGCTTTGTTTCAATAATGTCTATGTAATATTTTTTATTGTTGTATGCTACCATAATACTATCCCCTGTGGTTAAGCAAGAAAAGTTTCTCAAAGTTGTCTCCAAGCTGCATCAGAAAAGAACAAAAAATTCAATCTAGGAGATATACTCCAAAAAAATATGAGAAAGACAGACATAACGAGATAATACTTCATTCTTCTTTCTCTATTGTGATAAGCGGAAGCAATAGTTTTTTCTTATACCAGATAATTTACATAGATATCAAAAGCCAAACCATAAAATAATACAACATAGACTTCCCAACCCACTCAAAGCTTCAATAAATGATCATAGTTAACAAACAAGCTTTGTTTGCAGCACAAGTATTCAATGTAATCCTAATCACTGTTAATAAGCTTGTCATATGAAAGAGAAAAACAAGATATATGTGCATAAGATAAAACAAACAAATAATAACAAAGACCAATTGAAAGGACTCTGATGCTCTAGGAAGCCCAGCCAACAGAACATGTAAACCTTTGGAATACTATCATTTCATCACTAACAGCGACTGTAGTCCTGAACAAGTTGAAATAGCGTTGGATACACCAGCATCATATACATCAGAACAGCGTTACAAATACTTCTCTGAACTGAAATGTCAGGAGAGCCCAGGTGGAAAACTCAATAGGTGATTTTCAGCAAGTTCGGAAGATTTCCTCCATCCCACTATCAGATCTCTTCATTCAAACTGCTTTGCTTGAATTTGTCGTGGTTTTGTTGAGGTCCCAACTAACAAATATCCCACTGGTAAGTAGGTCGATCTTGACTTAATAAATCTTTTGACTGCAACTAACAATTGTAAAGAATGAAGACCACCACAGTGAGACAGCCGTACTTTTCTCCAAGCTACCCTATATCCTTATTTGAATTTTCTGCTCTATAACTCAACAGGGTGTGGGACATTTCCTCATTGTTTATACCCAACTACTTCAAATCCTCATGTCTAAAGATAGCTAAGAAAACTACTTCTCTAATAATGCACCCCCTGTAAGAAATTGCAGGCCTCCTTCAATAGCATTTCTGAGAGGTTTAACGTGAAGTTTTTAACTTTTGCAATCTTGACAAACAATTGAGAAATGAAGGTGAAAATTCTTGACAAAGTGATATCTTTATTGGGTCAAGATGACAAATGAACGTAGATTTCTCCATGGCAAGGAGTACTTAAACTGCTGACTAAGAAGGTTTTTTTTTTATTGGTTCTGCTGACTAAGAAGGTTTTTTTTTTATTGGTTCCGCTGACTCGGAATAAATATTGGAATTGAGTGGGTAAACAGCCTTTATGTTAACCTAGCACGCTTCCTTGTGTTCCCTATGGCTAGTGTTAAGTAGAAAGAATATAAGAGCAGAGATTGGAGGGCAATGAGCCCAAAATAGAAGTTGAACGATGTGACATGATACGCCATGCATGTGGATTTAACAACATTATTATGTAAGATCCCTACCTAACTGAAGCAACAAAATTGATTGGTCAGGAATTATTATATACCTCCTATCATCTAAGAACATAACATAAAAATCATGAGCTTACATGGCTTTTGGGTTGGAAATATCCAAGAAGTCCTTCGTGTGGGGTTGCAGCTTAACATAGGTCCCTTTTGGGAGAGTCATATTTTTCACTTTCACAATGTCTCCTTCTTGTAAGAGTAAGTTCTCCATCATCTAAAGAAAGAAATTCAAACTAAATCATGGAAAAGAAATGCCTAGAAGATGTACTTAAACGTTAAGCTGACCTATATCAAAATAATGCCAAGACCAATGCATGTACACGCAAACAAAATCAGATGCCTACCCAATATGGCATGTATATCATGCCTTCTTCTGCAATAAACTCCAGAACCCCACAATGAGAAACCCGTTCAGCAGCAGCATTCCGAAGCTCAAACAACATTGGATAATCAATATGAAGAGATGCTGCAAAAGCAAGTTATAATTTTAGCATTTGGGTTTTTTTTTTTTGGAGGGGATGTGGATGAGGGAAAAAAAAAATTAAATTAACCAAAATAGAAGATATGTCATGACAAAAAGTTCAAACAAATCAACTCACCAAGGCGGTCAAGAGCAGAGGGAGGCATTATAACTGAAACAACATAAATAAAAACATAATAAGAAATTCACAAAGCAAAAAAAAGTATCAAGCTGTCAGTGGTAACATAACCTTGATGACTTACTTTTATCACCATTTTCTATTTGTGGCTGCAGGATTGAAAACAGAACAATGGAATTAGAATTATCAAGAAGCTAATTTAACAAAAATTTCAAGTTCTGGGCTATACGCGAAACACATTTATGAAAGAAAAAATACTTTCTCTCAACCCAAAACAGAAAGGCCTTGGTGGAATATTAAAGATCAGGTGATGTCATGAATCTATAATTGACATTCTGCTAGAATTCATTCACACAGTTGTAAGGTATGCAGTCTACAAAATTTTGCAACATCAGATACTTAGAAAGATCATTTCCAATAGTACAGACTTGGTTGGAGAAGTAATAAAAAAAAAATGAGAAGAGTCACATCAGCATAAAATTGAAAGCCTCATTATGGATAACTCACAATAATGAAGGCTTTATAACACAAGTAAATTGTATCTTAGTAATTGTAGTAGCCAATTAGTAACAAAACAGAACTGGGACATGAAGAAGAAAGCCTTCCAACCTTGTCAATAAAAGATGCAGGGTAACATCGATACGTTTGCTCAAATGACGTTCCATGGTATCCATATCCATCGAAAAACTGCAGTGCCGCCATCAATGGAGTGAATAATGACAGTAATAACGATTAAACAAAAAATTAATAACAACAATAATATATTATGTATCAAATTTATAATAACAGTTGAAACATTAAAAAGCTACACAGATAACATGATAAACACATCTAAGCACGCCACTCCTTAACAACTCTGCACGGAAAAGAAGCTGGTGTGGGTTGCATGTCCTGTGACAAGGCCATAGCTTTTGCTAAGATTGTTAAATCATCGTTACAATGTGTTAATCCCAACCATCTTAATCAAAAATCTTTTCGTTTCTAAAAATTTATTGACGATATTGTTAGCTTCACGAGCAACTCTAAGATGGAACATTCAAAATAATATATTTATCTATTAACAAATATTTGCCAAGTAGGAAGATCATGTAAATCCATCTAAACTATCATGTATGTATTTAATGAATTAAGATATATCTTGTCTTGCAAGTTATCAACTTTTTCCATGCTTTTGAATGTCCGCCGAGAAGTGAAACATATGAGATCATCATACTAAACTTAGGCACAGTTCGGACAGCAAAGTAACCAGAATAAATAGTATTTTGCTTCGGAAAGCAAAAACTGCTCAAGTTTTGCTATCAAAAGAAAGACAAGTACATCAAAATTGCAACTAAATAATATCTCAGTAAAGCCATACATATATTGTTGAATCCAATCTACTCATAATCATCGAATCATAAAGCATTTGAAAACAAATATCATAAAACATACCATGTTCACTGTCTGAATCGTCTCACCACGTAATCAACTATCCAGCCCCTACTAGAAGAAGAAAAGCCGCAATTAGAAAGTATAAATCTCACCATACAACAACTGTAGACAAGTAATTTCGCTCTATTTCCACCACACAAGCACTGTATACGTTCACACAAATATATATATATATATACGCACATATATGATAGCTAAAATAATCTAAATGGATAATTTTATAGACCTAGAAAACCTAATTCAGGTGAGAGAATAAGTAATGTATGATATGTGGAGCTAAGGGTCAAAACTCTAATACCGAATATAGAGACAGACAGATGAGATTCGTAAGGATCGCGATGGAAATTTTGATACAAACCCTTTTGAGAGTCCAATGATAAATTGCAGAGATTGTTTCGCAGGCAATTGTGCATCGAAGGAGAGAGGCAGGCAATATGAGGAGAAGTAAAAGCTAAGATGCGCTTCGGTGCGTGTTGTGCACGCCATGTTGCTGACTGCCACGTGTCGTCCAGATTCCAAAGGGTCTGGGCTTATAGACCTCGGTCGTTCTCGTCTCTGGCGCCCACTTTCAACTAGGATCCAGCCCACTGATGGTTTTTCTCCGGTACGAAATCACATTTTAATCCAAGCCCAAGTCCGCCATAACAGGTTTGTGAAAGTCCAGGTCCGAACATGTCAAATAGCTATTATACTCAATTTAATCGAGGATCACCATTTGAAAAGCAAATAACGATGAGGAGCACATTTTAGGTCATGACGCATCTGATTGTAAGTATATTATTGCATTCATTCCTCAGGGCATCTCCAGCCAGGTAGTTAGTGAGTTAGCATGAAGAAAATGCTTTAAATTTTGAAGTTTCGAGTTCAATCTATCATACAGAATATATATTACTTCATGAGTATGATTTATAAGATTCCAAGTTATCTCACAAATAAAAAGTGAATTATTTACAAATAAAAAATGTCGGGACATCTACAACAATGGCCAAAAAAAACAGCCAAAGCCGGAATATCATTCCTTTTGACAAAAAAAAAAAAAAATTAGGGCATCTGCCGCAACAATAAAAAAACACAAATATATATATAAAAATAATATTTTCTAACAATAAACTCAAACTCATACCAAATTTATTTTTAATTAAAATCAAATAAAATTTTTACTCAAATTTGAGTAAAAATTTTAATCACCGTTGTAGATAATCTTAAATACTCATGTACATTACACACTATTGTACATAAAAACGTTAAACCTTTACGACAAATGATAAACACCTCAATAATGATACTCAAAAAATCTAGAATGTATTAAATTCTGGAAAGTGACATTCTTTTTCTTTCATTTATTTTAAATTTCATGTATATTAGCATTACAGTAAGAGTAACCATTGCAAGACAGACTAGCTTATAAGAGAAAGGAAAATTCATTTCTTTCGTAGTACACAACTTTTGAGTCACTACATATACAAATAATATTTAGAATTTATACTCTAGCTACATCACTTGTAAAAACAAAAAGAGTAACCATTGCATTCAATAGTTTACCAACAATTCCAATTGAATATGATCATCTGCTTCTTTACCAAACCCACAAAAGCCAGGACAAAGTATCTGGCATTTGAAGATAAAAATCCAATATAGATGGATTTAGGTGGGATAAATAATAGAATATGACTTTAATGTCAAGTACTTGATTATATCATGAAAAGAGATCCATTGCGGAGAACAAGGATTAGGAAAGAAAACAATACAACAATAAGAAAGTAAGATTGGTTGAATTGAATGATCTTTTCTCTCCCAGCATATTATATCCCATCTTCAATTCTATCTATTCATACCATGTGTTTTACCTTCAATATAGATTTTAAAAAGAAAGAAAAATATATATTTTCTTCCTTCTTCTTTTTTTCTCTTATTTATTTATTTTGATAGAAATATACCATCCTGAATGACCTGAAAAGAAAGGTGGAACATTGCACTTAAGTTCTTCCTATAATCAAATAAATGAAACAGAGGATATATATATATATATATATATGCACACAGAAGAATTCTTAAGCTTCCAAAACATTAGGTAATGGGTATCATTCATAATATCAAATATAGTAAGAATTCTTAATCTTCCAAAACATTAGGTAATGGGTATCATTCATAATATCAAATATAGCTAGCTAGCCAATGAACTGAGGCAAACGTAAATGCATCAATCTGACTTTTCATCACTTATCTGGTTCAGAAGAAAATTCTTTTTTTCTTTTTTAGCTTTTCAATTCCGCCATTCAACATCCATTGCTTCCAAATAATTCTACTTATGGCTGAAAAGTAGGTCTAGCATGTGCACGAGGCTCCCATTAATGCGGGATCTGGAAAGAATTAAATGTACACAACATCACCCTCGTGAACAGAGAAGCTATTACGGCTCCCAGCTATCATATGAAAACACCAATGCCATATGCACTAAACAGAGACATCCATCCCAATGCAATGGCATGTTTAAGCATGTAAAAGCAAAGGCAAGGCAGAGCATCAGACAGAAGCTTTCATGTCCTTGACATGAAGGAGACCTGCATCAAAGTCAAGTACATTGTTATAGCTTGCACAACATCAGGTTCATAATATGCAGTTGACAAAGAGATCATGGGGAGTTTTGACTTTATATGGAGGAATGTTTCAAACAATTAAACCACATGCACCATATTCTACAAGTCCTCTGCAATCACCAATATAAGAACTATGAAAAGCCAAGTTGCAGCAGCTTCAAACCATTTGTGATATGATAACAAAGTTGCCACCCACTATGCAAAATTGTCAACCTCGGTTTTTTTCATTTATTTTCTAAGTTCTTTCTTCCCAAGTATCTACCAACTCCTGTATATATTTTTTGGTTTCTCTCTATAAATTTTATTTCTTTTAAAATTCTGCTATCAAGAACCCACTGTGAAGCTATAACTACTTCTGGTCAAAAGCTCGGTCCCCGTCCTATAATTCAACTTATTACCTTGCTCAAACTACTTAGAACTCATTTTCTTTCTCTGGAAATGCAATTCTATTTTTTCACACTCTTGACTACCATAAGAAAAACCTATCTAAAATTATTCATCAAAAGAAAAACCTATATAGAACGCTAGAAAATTAATAAAATGCATCAAGAGTAAAGAAAAATAGAAGGAAAGAAGAAGAAGAGAAGTTTCTAAAAAGTTTCCTAACATTTATCGGAAGTTTCATAAAGTTCTTCAAAGTTTCTAAAATATCCTGAAACATTCTTAAAAAGGTTTCATCCCAATTTCCAAAACAAGTTTCCGTCCTCAAAACAAGTTTTTGACAACTATACAACCCCTCAACTTACAAATTACAGGTCTTTTTATCCAACTTTTTTTCACAAGAACGTGACACCCCCCCTCCCACGTCTGTTTTTGCACATAAACACAAAACAACTATCCGAGAAGCCCCACACAGGATCACAACTAAATAGTGAGAACAATATATTCAAATGCGACTAATTTAACATCTCTATTATTCAACTTGCTAAATAATAGAATATTCTACAACAGGCATTTAGCTCAAGAGAATAGGTAGACATAATAAGGTTACCAGTTTGGAACTATAAAAGTGTGCCAAAGAGATCAAAAGGTTACAGAAAATAGGGTACTTGATACTGAATTCGCAATATTGATTTAGTCCCTCCACCTTCTTTTCCACAAAATGCAGAAGATTCATCTCATTTCATGCATCTTGTTCATCACTAAATTTAGAACATGATCTCTTTGTTGCCAGCAGCAGAATCGGCAGTGGAGCAGTAATTGCCCTCAGTACAACGTTGGCACCCACTCTCGAGGGAAGCATGCACGCATACATTAAGTTGTGCACACGGTGCCTATCGCGAACCAAATCGAGAAAAAATGGCTGATTTTGGATGAGATTATCCTGCTAACTCAGTAGATTCAAAGTCTTTCCAGAACCTGTAATTTGGAAATTAACAACTCCATTTTCTTGTTCAATGTGTTCACTGATCACCATTCAGGGAGACAACAAGCATCTATTTCATTGCTCAGAAATATACTGATGTCATCATGTTCATTCAATTAAAATCCTCCATGACAAGTCAAATCACTTAGTAGTAAAATCGTTATCACCATGCAAAGGTCTTCGTAATTTGACATGGGAAAAGGCAATATAGAGTTGAAACCAAAATTGTAATCCCGAACACTAGATAATATAAAGAATTGCAGGGTTCTTGACTTTTGTTCTTATAGATATTCTGACTTTGTATTCGTGAAGGCCTCAAACATTTGAACCACAAATACTCCATTAGTAAGTCCTGTTCTGCAACCACCAACATCATAGCATTATGATAATGACATTGCTGCTTCTCCAAAAAAAATGGCAGTTTCAACAAATTATGTGTCTCCAATCTTCCAAATATTTCCACACACATCTTGACTTCTTCCTCTCTAGATTAATTTTCATCACCCCAATAATATTAACATTTCGTTCAAATCTTGTTTTTAAAAACTAACCGCACAAGCCTAAACCATTGCAACCACTTGCATAGTTGCCTGTCCCACAAGTTACAAACTTACTAATACCACAATCTTCATGTAGTTTCATCCTATAATCCACATTCAAAACTTCAATCTTGACCACAACCCATAAAAAAAATGCAGCTAGGAAACTATTTGCTACATGGAAAGGCTCTATAACAGTACTGAATTGTCAATGTTTTTATGAAGAAGCATTTTGATCAAAATCAGCAATCATCTTTCTTTACAATCATCCGAACCCACCATAAACAACAAAAAACCGGAAGAACTAATTTATTGAAACTTTTCACCTTTTTGGTGATGATCAGAATTAACACATGCAACCCAAGAAACAAACCTTCTATTCATCCCAGAACACCCTAGAAAATTACAATTGCATAACCGCCATCTAGTCCAGATCAGATTTGGTAGATAAGAAAAAGAACAAAAAAAACTATACAAGCATCAAGTACTGGTCCATCACACGCATTTTGCTGCTTATCCTACCATCATCTAGTCAAAGATCAGATTTGGTAGATAAGAAAAAGGAAAAAAAAAAAAACTATACAAGCATCAAGTGCTGGTCCGTCACACGTGTTTTGCTGCTTATCCCTACAGACATTTCTACTTGAATCTCAAATACAAAACGATGGTTCACTCAAGCTCATGTCTCTCAGTTGGCAAACCATGCTACCCTGCTTCAGATGGAAAATTATGAAAAACAATACTGCCATTTACACGTTTATCCAACCAAGATTCACACGTTTTCCCCGGTTCATCCTAGAAGACAATTTCAACTTGAATGATGAATCAAAATGGAATAATTATAGTATCTTCCATGTTGTTCCTCACGGGGCAACAAACAAAACAACCAGACCCCACAACCAAGGGAGTACAGAATCTAGTAATCTATTCTCCACAAGAAACAAAGCCATTTTCATATTTCTTTTTTTTTTTTTTTTTCACAAAGGAAAGCGGTCTTAACCCGACTAAGGCTCCCATTTGACAGAGTGGGGCAACCAAGATTACGGGTGCGGCACGCGATTTTGACTGCCACCCCGCTGCACCAAACACCCTCCAACCAAAAAGGCCCCACACAGGATCAAAGAGAAAGCATACATTTTAAAAAGCACCCATTAAAACATGTCAAACCATTTTCATCTGATGAACTAACAGAAACAAAAAATGTGAAAAGCAAAGAAAGTCACCATGAACTACTAAAACTAATAACTCAATAAATGTCTAAGAGACATCAAAACATTACAGTGAAGGGGTGATTCTGATACCGAATTTACATAGGGGTCCATAGGGCTGATTCGGTCATGTTCCCACTACTCCACAGAATGTAAAAGACTCTTATACTGCTCCTTATATATACCTCGTTCATCACCAAGTAAAAAGAGAAATGAACAAAATTAAAAAAACAGAGAACAAACGACCACACCGACAACCTTTAAAGGGTTGTGGTCAGCATGCTAATTGCTACCACTAAACTCAAGCACAACAATAAGACCACTGGTCGTCTTCGCCAGTGGCAGAATCAACAGCGGTCCCATAACTATCATCATTGCAATTGTAATAGCCATTGTTACCGTTGGCGGCAGTCGAGCAACAATAAGATGTTGCCACGAGATAAGGCATATTGCGGAAGGACCGGGCAAGACTGCTCGCCAGCGAAACATGGGCCATGCCATCATTGTCGTGCACGAATTCCTCAGCGCGATGCTTGAGTGTCTCGAACATTAGCTCAGGCTCGTGCTGCATTACCCGGAGCACATCCCCGCACGATGGTCCCGGCACGGCCCGTGTCACCGCAAAGCTCTGGGGGCCATCGCTCTGTGACACGCGCACGACACTTGGGCCGCCAAACAGGTTGTGAACTCCCCCGAGTGCCTCCTCGTAAGCCCCACCCAAAAACATCCCCAGATAGTACCGCCCACCTGAACCAGAAACACCGCCGTCGCCTTCCAATTCATGAAGCGGCAAGCTTGACTCGCCACCAATGAACTTGTCTATCTTCCCATCACTGTCGCAAGTTAAATCCGACAACACCCCGCTCACTCCCGGGCGTTGATCGAGCCGGTGAATCGGAATGATAGGGAACAGCTGCCCAATGCCCCAGAAATCAGGAATAGATGTAAAAACAGATAAATTTACATTATAGGTGCGTATTGGGTTGGATGCTCCGATCGACTTAGAGACGAAGTCACAAAGGCCATCAACGGCGGCTAGTTGTTCAATACCCAGTGACCCTTCCTTGAATTGTTCAACGCATCTCTGCTTCAGCTGATCTGCGTAAAGCAAGCAAATATCAAGCTCACCGCGATTTGCCGCATTGGACAAATTCAGGTAGTCCGCACGCCCGTCTTCTGTTAGTCCCTGGACCAAATACTGAAGGCCATGCGTAGACATCGGCGGCACATCGTATACACTGGCAGATACCGCCTCAAAAACCAATATTGAGTGATGAGAGACAATCGCTCGGCCGCTTTCGCTGCAAATCACAGGGTGCTTCACAGACTTTCGGTCGCACACAAACCGGACCGCCTGAACAACAGCGGCCGCATACTCTTCGAGCCCATAACTGACAGAAATATCAGACTCGGCCGATTTTGAACCGTCATAATCAATTCCAAGGCCACCGCCGATATCAATAACTCGCATGCAGGCGCCGAGGCGGACTAATTCGCAGTAGATCTGAGCGGCCTCGCCAACACCATCTGCGAGCAAGGCCGTCGAAGGGATTTGAGAACCAATGTGAAAATGCAGCAACTTTAAACAATCCAGCATCCCGGAATGTTCAAGCTGCTTCACTACTCGCAAAATCTGTGTCGTTGTCAATCCAAACTTCCCTTTTTCGCCAGAAGTTGATCCAAAATGGCCAGAATGCTTCGTCCTCAACTTTGCTCTAACGCCTATTACCGGCCGAACCGCGAGTTTCCGGCTGAGGTCAATAACAAGATCAAGCTCTTCCTCTTGTTCAAGTACAATCACTGTGTTCAAAAGGAGCTTCCTTGCAACCAAAGCAAGCGAAATGTACTCCGCATCCTTAAAGCCGTTACATATAAGAAGAGCGTCGGGGCTGCCTGTGCAGAGACAGCTCATGGCTAGAAGGAGCTCTGGTTTTGAGCCGGCCTCCAACCCAAACCGGAACTGCGACCCCATTTTCACAATATCTTCAACTACGAAACGATCTTGATTGCATTTCACCGGATACACTCCTTGGTAATGCGATTCATAGCCCTGCCCTTTGATCGCAAAATCAAAGGCGGACTGGAGAGACTCAAGACGGTTTTTAAGGACGTCGGGGAATCGAACTATGAGGGGAAGCTGCAATCCAAGTCCGCCGGACGACTTAGGGTCCGAAGCCTTTTTCACGACCTTCATGAGATCAATCTCCTGGTGCGGGAGCGTAGCCGTACCGTACGGCTGGACGGAAATGTTTCCGGAAGAGTTGACCGAGAAGTACGGGGCGCCCCAACAGTCAATCTTATAGAGCGCCGCGGAAGAAGATGGGGACCAATGGGAGTTATCAATGGTGGTGATAGCGCTGGTATTTGTTGGCGGATGTGCGCCGGAGAATGTGTCCGGCGTGGGAAGAGAGCTATTCCAGGTGAAGGCATAGCCAGGAGGAGCAACGGCGGCGTCTACACAACAAGCCAGGGCCGGCATCTCTTACCCGATCTGTTTCTCCGGAGAGAAAAAAGAATTAAAGAATCACACTGATAGGATCTTTGGTTTGTATAGTTGGGGGCTATAGAACCCGCCGAGGCCGAGGCCCCGGCTACCCCCCTCAAAAGAAGCAGAAAAGATCCCAAGAACAAGAAGGAAACCCTAACTCACCCCTACAGATCAGAAAAATCCCCACGCCGACCTCTCAGAAGAAGAGAAATCTGTATAGAAATCGATAGAACGCTAAAGAATCGAAAACCAAACAGAAATCTAAACACCGAAATCGAGAGAAAAACGAGACACAAATGGTTAACAAAGAAAAAAGGGCCAGGCAATGGGGGAAAAGGCAGGTGGAGGAAAACGAGAGAGACCACCGGAAAATTCGCTGGAAAGGCGAGAAATTTGAGGGAAAGGCAAGCAGGACACTAACGGCGGGTTATGGTTTGTTCAAAGAGAACGTATAACGAATGTGAAGCGGGCGAGAATTGCATGAGGGGCGAAGACCCTTTTTATAGTGTGGGTGAGGAGGAAGTTGGGGCCCAACGTAAATATCTTTTCAATTTCTCTTCTTTTTCTCGTTCTATTACGTTTTTACATCTTTTATATTTATTTTTTACGCCCTTTTTTTTATGTGTTGATTCGTATCTACTCCGGGAGATTTTCAGATTTATGTAATCTATAATGAAAGGTCGCACCGTGAAGGGTAGAGATTGAAATGGATCAGGTTTTAGGCGTCCTCCTCCAATTTTGAGCCAACTCTGTATAATTGAAGATTTAAATTCATACTTTTAAATAAATGTTTTTTTATATTAATGTCATTTTTTACATTATTTTATATACATATATATTATTTATTTTTATAATATAGAATTTAATTATTTTTCAACAAAAGAAATATATATATATATATATTAAATGAAACTCTAATAATAAAGTTTTTATATTTTTTATCTAAATAAATAGCAATAAAATATTAGAGTAGAATACGAATAAAATTCTATTAATAACTTATATTTTTAATTTAATTATATTATAAATACATAAAATTTTGAACATTTTCTATTGCGTTAGACTTTTATTAATCTTAGACTTCTAATTTAATTATACTATAAATACATAAATTTAGAACTTTATCTCTAAGTGAAACCTAAAGTGATTGTTTTGTTAATTTTATAATAGAGCCGTCCCTCCTCCAATCCCTTCTCACAAAAAAAAATTGCCTTCAAACCCATTTAAATTTTGTGATAGGCATGTGCAGATCCTCATCGGAGTCTCCATTTGACTTTTATTTTATGAAATTAATTGGAATTAAAATATTTTAAACAAAATGAAACATGTGTAAACAAATAAACATAAATGTTTATAGATAGTTAAAATGACATTACTTTCTATTCTAAACATACAAATCTATCAAGTTTATAGCAATATTATCCTCTAACTTATCATTTTTTTTAAATTTATGGTAAACAATTTTCTTATAAATTTTGAACAATGATAAAATGTTGATAGGGAATAAAGGTGTCATGGAATAATTTTAGTTGTCATGGATTTGTAATTCTTTTCTTCTAGAAAAAGATTCATTCATTCTGATGTAATTTACCCATGTCAATTGATGTTGCTCTTTTTTTTTTTTTAATCAGAAAGGTCGCTCTTCCTTCGCTATTTTTCAATAACTTTAAATCAGAGGATCATCGAAAAAGTTTCGACGATAGCCGTTCCGATAATAAAATCAATAAATAAAAAAAGACTATAATTTAAAAGAAGAATTTAACATCAATCCAAAAGCGTACCTTGTAACCTTATTTATAGATTGTAAATATCCTAAGTTGAGTTGGATTAGGAGTTATAAAAGTAAGAATTTGAAGATATCTAAAAATAGTAGTTGCGACTTTGAACTTTGTTTTCTTATTTTGAGGTCGGTAAGATATGGAAGGCGATGCTATGTTTTGAATTACATACATCTGAACCTCTCATGCTTCTATGATCTAATAAAATAAATTTTCTTGATCTGTACTTTGAGGAGTTATGTAAGAAACGCAGTGTCTTGTTTTGAATATATTTGTTACTTTATGATATACTATTAATGAATATAAGACATAAGTAAAATATGTAGATTACATTGAATATAAGTTCGAGTGTACACGAGACAATATATTTTAATAATTAAATGACTTAAAAGTTAAATTTTTATTTATTTTAATTATTTTATTTTAATTATTAAACAATATAAATTTAATATTATAATAACATTAATTTTAATTTATGTGTCATTTATTTATTAGTCAAATGCGTTACATAGTGCATTGAATGATTTTTTTCTTTTTCGGAGACTGCTCAGCTTCGGGTTGCCGCGTGGCTTGAAAGTGGGGCCTATTTGGGTTTTTTTTTTTGGTGATAATGTCCGTGGTAGGTTTAGATATCGCGATATGGTATCAAGACATGGTGGATTCAATGAAAGTGGTAGGAAGTTTCTTTGAATTGGGGATTCCATAAAGGGTCCTGATTTTGCCACGTCATGATTAGTTAGTTGCTACTCGTAATCCAATTTAGATTCCTTGGCAGGTTTTATTGCCTAAATACGTGAAAAATCAGGATTTAAAGAAATTGTTTAAAAATTCTTCAACTTGAAGTAGAGTAGAATCATTAAGTTCTTTAATTTCTAAGAAAATTAATTATTCTTTAATTTAATTTTGTTTAAATTTTAAATATTTTTTAAGACATCTAAACTAATATATTATTAAAAGATATTTATTAAATAACAAAAAAATTAAAACTAATTTATCTGTATTTTATAAACAGATTTTAAAAACAAAAAAAAAATGATTATTTACTCTTTTTGAACATTTAAACTTCAAAAAAAAATTAGAAAAAAATATTAAAAAGTTCTTATAATAAAATCTTCAATCTAAAAAATCTATGATTATCTTTTTTTATCTAAAAAATTCAAATAAGAAACTTTTATTATGAAAAAATTCAATTGTTAACTTTCATCTTAATACTGTTAACAAATTTTATTGACCATATTAAAATAACCCTCAAAATATATTTTTTAAAAAATACTAAAAAGTATATAAAATAAAATCCTCAATCCAAAAAAATCAGAACATTTTAAAAAATAAAAAATACATAACATTTTTTTATTTATCTAAAAGGCCTAAAAAATAATTTTTTATTTTTTAAAATGTTTTGATTTTTTTGGATTGAAGAATTTAGTTTTATAAATTATTTAGTATTTTTAAATGTATCTTGAAGGCTATTTAATCTAATTAATAATATTTTTAAATGATGTTAAGATAAAACTTTATTGTTTGACTTTTTTGTAGTAAAAATTTATTTTTTAGATCTTTTAGATATAAAAAATTAATTATGAACTTTTTGGATACAAAATTTTATTTTAGGGTTTTTGTTAGTATTTTTCCCAAAAAAATAATATTTTAATAATAATAATAATAAATATAATTTTTGAAACAAAATTGACTAAATGGGAGTTTGAATAACTTGACCAAAACAAAAAGAAAAACCTTTTAAAAGACATGGCAAACTTAGGATTTCCCTCTTCTCCATTTATTATAAATATTCAATTACATTATTTATTCATTTTCATATAAAGAATGTAGTTCAAAATCTCTCTCTCTCTCTCTCACACACACACACACACAGAGAAAAAATGATGAAATATTTTATTAAGGTAATCTTACAAGAAAAGTATGAGGATCCTCCTCCGATAAACCATTTCAGAATCAATAATTCTCGCATGTCTTGTTAATTAACGAGTTATTCTATTAGCAGATCGTTTAACAAAAGAACATTAAAAAATAAGGAGATTATCATGCAACAAAAATAATAAAAATATAAATTAGTAAGAATTTTAATACCATCTAACCTTACAATTAATTGAAATTCATAAAAATTACAATTTAGATTATGTGATAGGTACACATTCTTGTTTTAATTATTTTAATGTTG
Source organism: Nyssa sinensis (assembly GCA_008638375.1). Lineage (NCBI taxonomy): Eukaryota > Viridiplantae > Streptophyta > Magnoliopsida > Cornales > Nyssaceae > Nyssa > Nyssa sinensis. The sequence continues at coordinate 41,621,631 of CM018033.1, forward strand.
TATAAATAAAAATAATAATTTTTTAAAAAAACTATGTGTTTTCAAAACATTTTCATGAAACTATCAACAAATACATATTATGGGGTCTTGACCTATGATGTGGGTCTAATTGTTTTGTCTAAATGGTCATCATTTATCAATTCTTTAAAAATAAATCCAAACTTTCTCCTTGTCCAACCCATTTTTTAATTGCATTTCTATTTATTTATTTATTTGAAAATATATTTATAACTATCTTCATTTTAGTAATAGTTTTCTCAAGGAGCAACTTTTTATATAGAATTGGCTAACTATTGGAAAAATTGTCATTGTTTTATGTCTTTGTTCTAAAGTTGAAAATGCATCAAACCTCATTCATCCTTTGGAACTTATTAAAACATTTTACAAGAGTCACACCTATATGGGAGATAATCAAATATTATACAATTTATCATTTATGGCTACTTTCAAACCAAATTCAATTCCTTCTAGGAGTAAGTTGTCAGTTGAAGTTGTCTTTTTTGACATTTTAAACCATCAAGACCCACTACTTTATGTTTCCGAATTTTCAGACTAGATGGCTGTATTATTTTTTTTTTAGTTATACCTATTATTTAGTTAGACTTAAGAGAAATCAATGTAATTTATCTATTATTTTATTAAAAATGATGGATCTAGATGTAATAATTGACTATAAAGCATTATCTTTCAGAATTGATCCCCACAAATGAACAGTTAAAAGGGATGATATACGATTTACTAGTTCAACTAGTTATATAATTAATATTTTTAAAATATATAAATATACTAGAAAAATAAGATAAACAACATAAAAAAATTATATTTTTATTATCTAGTGTTAAATAACAAATTATGAACATAATAATTGAGATTATCTTAATGTATATGTTTCATATATAGTTGACTCACTGATGATTAATATTCAATAAGTTAATAATTTTTAATAATTAATAAATTTTTAAGGAACCAATTCCATGGTAAATAACTTATAATTCTATTACCTAATAATTAGTTTTTTTTTTTGCAGAAAACTCTTTGTAATATTAATTATTAGAGAAATAAAATAGTTATATATATATATGTATATATATATGTATCCTATTCAGGGCATATCTTGATAATTATATTTATTAGTTCAATGAGTATTGTAAACAAGAAAAATTATAATATTAAGAAACACAAATTCTTTATTTGAAATGGACGTTAGAGGTTTTTTATGTTATAATTTGAATATTATATGTATTTTTATTAAAAAACTGAAATATTATTCAAAAATTGTATATAATGTCTTATTTTTTTACCGAAAAATTATTTATAAGTAATAAACACTAATTGGTTAATAAAAGTGAGAGAAAACTTAATAATTAATAAATTTTTAATCTCTCATGTTTATTAAGTAAAAGATGGTTGACAATTTGCCTATACACAAAAATAAATATTGCATGTTATTTCATTCCGAATTTCATCATTTGATCATCAAATTAAGAAATTTTTGTCAAAAAAAATGTAAGTATTAAAAATATAATATAATCATAAATTGTTATAACAAAAAAAACAATTAAAAAGAGATTTTTATATATTTTAGTTTATATAATAGAAAACTATTGGGTTCCAATTGAACCAAAAGTTAAATTAATTTTTTAAAAAATCAGTGAGTTCAACTATTTTTCTCTAGTTCTTAAGCATAAATGATAAATAAATCAAATCAAGTCAATTCAATATCCCCGTTTTTTATTGAATCAAAAAATTTGATTTGATTTTGGTAACTAAAAACCAAGTGTTCGAGTAGCAGAAATAATCTTTACACATAAAAAGAGGTAAGATTGTGTGATGAATTATGCTTTTTTGTACTTAAAATATACAAATATTTTTCATTTTCACAAAATGAAAATTATTTATTTATATATAGGGAGTAAAGTTGATTTTATTTTGTCATGAAAAAATATTTTTATATTACTTAAAGTAAATAAATTTTATTTTATTTTTGTTATAATTCTCTTAATTTAGCCCACGTGTGTGCATTTGTCCAAGAAGAAGAGTCTCACCAACACGCAAGTGGGTTTTCCCTTGTTGCCAAAGAAAAAATGTGGTAATATGAAGTTTTCCAAGCTGCAAAAATTTGAATGAAATATTGAATTTCTCACGAGAAAATTGAAGTACGCGAGAGTCGTCTTGAAAAAGTCACCAGCCTTAACTAACCTTATCCCTGAGAGAATCTCCGAATTTTGACCCTTTAAAGAAAAGTTCAAAACGTGAATTCAATCAAGCAGGGGCAAAATAGGAAATTTGGCCTCACACTTGGATGTACCCAGGCCAGGTTCATATGAACGTTCGTTTGCAAAAAAAAATTTAATTTTTTTTTTAAAAAATACTTTTCTTTTGTCTCAAAATTTTTGTCCTAAATGACATGCTTTTACATTATTGATGATAATTTAAATACATTATAAATATTTAAATTAATTATATTTTACTATCCTGATATTATTAATTATTAAATCTTTAGAGATTAAATTTTTATTTATTACAGTCACTTTAATTTTTAACTTTATTTCCATTAAATAGATAAGAATCCCGTTCAAATATGAAAACAATATTTAAATAACATTATATATGGCATAACTTGTGTTGAAGCAGGTAGTGATTCAATAACATTATCCGTTCATTTTCATATAGAAGAGAAACATTTAAATACTACGAAGAAAAAGAATGAATAATTATTTAATGAAGCTGTTACACCACGTCATCATGTGCTAACTTCTCACAAAAATGTAATTTTTTTTATGTTTTATGGATAGAAATTTATCTTCAACAGTCTCACAAGATAAAATACTATGATCCTAATTTTAATAGGAATTAAATATTCTGATCCTAATTGTTTGAGTTTTAGAGTGTTTTCTTCTCAACTGAAACAAACGATCTCCATTTTTCTAAAAGTAATGCTATCCTTACCTCAACATTTTACCAAAAAAATTTACCTGCTGACGTGGCTGCTCTTAGTGTTAGTGAATTCAACCTCTTAGTATATGCGGGTGCTAGTGAATTCAGCCTTTTGTTAGTCATGTCAGATGAATTCAAGAAGTTTAATTCATTAATACTAAAAAGCTTAATTGACTAGCACCTGCATATACCAAGAGGCTTAATTGACTAGCACTCGAACAGTCACGTCAACAGGTAATAAATTTTGGTAAAATTTTATGGTAAATATAGCATTACTCTTTTTTTAAAAGGCAAAGTCCATTTATTAAAATTATAATTTTTTTTACATGATGAGAGTGATTTTCACCTCCTTGCATGCCACTTCTTATTTGAAATTTCAAAACTACCCTTTTATCATTCTATAGTGCCTCCAAAGAAGAAAAGATGAGACATTGAAGGAATCAGAAACAGGGGGCTCTACCTATCCTTAGCTAATACATGAACCAATTAAATATAAACATAAGGACACCAAACCTATGGGGCTTTTTTGACAGAGGGTTTGAATTTATCTGTAGCTTCACGTTTGTGTGTTCGTTGGGTTCCCAACATATGTCATGTTAGTCTCAACAGAGAATGAGATTCATAATACAAATTTGGTCAATCAATGATGCAAATTAAAGGATTTCATTTGGTGAAGTCATCACGGAAGGGAAAATTGTAACATTTGCCAAACTTCAAATTTTACTTGTAATAACAAAATCTACGTTTATTTGAAGAAAAAAAAAAAGATTCATCTCTGTTACATACAAACTTTGATTCAAAGTTATTGTACACATAGTTTTAAGCCTCTCTCCCGCTCATTGTTATCGATCTTTTATCGTAATCATCGTTATGTTTTTCGACATTTTTTTTTTTGGGTCAAAACAATAGATGAAATTTTATTAATGAAAAAAAATAGTTCTAAGGCATACAATTTGAATAAGCAAGATGCTCCTGCCAAGGAAGGTAAACCTCACAACAAGAGACATCAAAATCATTAAATAAGGCATAATGAGCCACTTCATAAGCTACCCTATTACATACTTGGGGAACATAATAAAAAGAATTAAATCTAAATTCATATTTTATTACTTCCCCCGCCCCATATTAATAACTCTTTTTTGAAAAATTAATTTTTTAAGGGGACATGTATTTAATGTTTTCACACTTAAATAAGTAGTATAATTTGACAATACTAACATTCTTTCACTTTAACTATTATAACACATCAAATTGGTAAGAAGGGTAATTTTGAAACTTCATTATAGTTTTATGCATTGACTTTTCAAACGAGACTTTTATTTTGAGACATGAAAAAATAGAATAAAAGACTCTTAAATTGAGAACAAAGAGAGTATATTCATCGTTATGTTAAAGATTAAATTAATAACACATATATATACACACACGTGTGTATGTATTTATCATATTTATAAAGTCGTATTTCTCTTAACAATAAATTAGAAAGAATAAAATTATAGTTCAGATGTTAATAGGACAATATTCAATTTTAACTAATTTAATTTCCCTTACTCTTTCCTTTTCTTTTCTTTTTTTTTTTCCTATCAAATCAAATATAATTTTTTTATAAAAAAAAATACTTTTGTTTGGCAACCTTCCTTTGTAAAAACCTTCTTTAGGTTGTGACTTGTGAAGGTAACCGAAAGTATGATTAAATATTTTCCTATTAAAATAAAAAAAAAAAATAAGAAGAAAGAAAGAAAATGGGAGAGAGTAGAATACAATAACAAAAGAAAGACTTTTGGAGACGAAGTGACACATTTGGAGGACAAATGAGACTTCTGATGCATGTGCCAGAAACTTGAAGCCCAGGGAAGAGGAAGAGGATGACACCCGTCTTTTACCCGTAACCCATTTGCATGTGTTTGACCCTTTGACTCTGACTGCTATGATTTAGCCTTTTGCTTTTGTTTTGGACATTTTGTTTGGACCTGTCAACATGGAATTCTATGTAGATGTAGATGTAGATGTTTATTTTATTTATTTTATTTTTCTTTTGTTTTCCCAAATCCAAAGGTTTTTAAACATCTAATCATTTTCATAAACTAAGCTAAAACTCATGTTAGTGACAGTGAATTTTTTTTTTCTTTTACAACCACATGTTATACTTCATATAGTATAATGAATGAAATAATATAATTATAATAATATAAAGCAACATAAGATTACTAAATTTACCGACAGAGGAATTTTTAAAATTTTTAATATAAGATCTGGACAGACAATTTAGTCAAATCTTTGACTAAATAAAATTAAATACTCATACTTTTTTAACGGGAGTAAGACTTGAATCATGACTTTGAATATGATGATTCGAAAAAGAAAAAAAAAATTACGCGAAATGATACGACTTTCTCTTGTTCGAATATTTATGATGGAATGAAAAGAGATTATTAAAAAAAAGTTTAAGTGATTAGGTTTGCTTTTCTAGTCTCTTCAAAAATAAAGAGAAAAAAGAGAGAGTAAGATTTGAATCATGATTTTGAATATGATGATTTGAAAAAGAGAAAAAAAATTAAGTGAAATGATACGACTTTCTCTCGTTCGAATAATTCAGATGAAATGAAAAGAGATTCTTAAAAGAAAGTTTAAGTGATTAGGTTTGCTTTTCTAGTCTCTTCAAAACTAAAGAGATTTGAAAAAAAAAGTTCATTTAATAAAAATTTCAAAAAATATTCTTAAATATATGAATTAAAAATTAAGATAATTATTATATAAAAATGATATAACTATCAATTAGTTATATACTTTCTTTTCTTTTCTTTTCTACTGATTATTCAAATACGAGATAATAATTTTTTATTTTATTTTTTACTTTTAAACATTCAAATAAAATAAAGATGAATGTTTTATTTTTTATTTTTTAAATTATCATTTCTTTTCTTTTATCTCTAAAATTTTCAAACAAACTATAAATAAAAATATTAACCCTTTCTCTGATTTCATATACCATGGCATGATTGTCATTTTATTTTTTGTAATTATGATTCTCATTTTATTTGTTGCTAACATCATCTCATGCATGGCAAAATTGATTTAGCTTATTTATGTCATCTTTAAATGAGAGTCTCACTTCTAGATGACTCAAAGATCAATAAGGTTGATTACCAAAATCATTGAAAAACAAAGGAAAAAGGACAAAGGCAAAATCAATGAATTAACATCTTCTCAATTGGTGAGCTAAGGTTTGGAAAAGCTATGGTTACCCACAGATACTTTTTGTAAGTGTTTTGTTGGTATAAAATTTGTGTGAAAAATCAAAATCATAATGGAACTAGAAACCATGGATGGGTATTGATTCAATAAAACACATGCTATCATTCTCTTTCTACCATAAGCATATTTGGTTAATGTTGCCAATTTACTGCTTTTTATTTTTTATTTTTTCATTTATGGTAAAGAAGCATGTTATTAGAATAAAAAATAATAATAAAAACAAAAACACAAGAGAGTTGTAAGGAAATTGATCATTCTTATTTAAAATTTGGGCTCTATGGCAATTCAGTGACCATTTGATTGAACGGTGTAAAAATATTGTTTAAATTAAGTAAATGCGTTATTGTGAAGAAGTACAGTTTGAATTAAGCAATTTAGTATGTTTGGGTAAGTTGTTAAAAAATACTAACAATTATTAAACAAGGCCATTTATAATAGATATTCATCTCTCACGTGAATAGGACGGGTATAGTTGGTGAATTAAAAAAAGTAAATAGTAAAATCCACCCATGTAAAAGGATGAAATAAAAGTGGTACAAAAAATACGAGATCTAGTGATAGCAATTTATCCCAACTCGAGTGTTTATAAATGGAGTAAGGGTGGAACTTTTAAAACTCCGTCGGATTCGATGATAGCCACATTGTTCCATTCCTATCCCATTTATATATTAATTTTTTTTTATATTTATATATATTATATTTATTAATAAAACATAGTATATAAAATTAATTTTACGATTTTTATATTATACTTATATAAAATTTTTATATTAATTATTTTAGTAATAAAATTTTAATTTATTTATATATATATATACACATCAAAGTTCGATCGGATTATATCGAAAAATATAAATAAGATTAGGATTGAAATCGAAATAAATCTCTCAACGAGATTGACGGAGAATAGATATAGAAGTCAGGTTTGGGAAAGTGTCCGTCCCGAACCCACCTCATTTCGATTACGAATGGGATTCTTTCGACAACAATTTACTGTCCGAGGGCCTTACAGTCTTTTAAAGTGAACCACGATCACGAGAAGGAAGAATTAGTACAGTGAACTTTATGTGGTGGCATAGTAGGATCATGGGTATCTAAGCAAATCACAACCGCATTCATGGTCTTGGGATTCAGAACAGAGCGCTTTTTCTGGATCTATGATTTAAAGTCAATACGCTTTTCAGGTTCAGATAGGTGGGGTCCATTTTCTAGATTCACCACCACTTCTCGGACCCTAGTTTATTGGGCCACTGGTGAGCTCTAACTTAGAGCCCGTACTGGACGGGATGGGTTCGCTCGGAGTATTCTTCCTCAATCTCAACTTTGTTTTTATTTTCTGTACCAAATGTTATTTTATTTTTTCAGTTAACATTTTTTTATAAGTAAATTAAAATTTTATTGTTAAAATAATTAATACAAAAAAAAATAATATGAGTATAATATGAAACTTTTAAAAATTAATTTTATATAATGTGATTTATTAATAATTACAATGCATATAGGAAAAAAAAATTTAATATTTAGGGTTTAGGGTAGGGTGTCCCGAATCCAATAAGGTTTTAAAAATCTTATTTTGAACCTGTTTATGAACACTTCATACCTATCTTACTAGAAGAAAGACGAGACAAATTGTCATCCTTACACCTAAATAACAAATTGATTAAAATAAATAAATATTAATTAGAATCTTGTTTGACTAAAAAAGTATAAGTTATTTATCTTAAATTTATTTGGTTTATTTAAAACAAAAAAAAAAATCTTTAAAAAAATAAAAGACTGCATTTTTGTCTTTTTTAGAAGAAAAAAAAAAGACTAAAAGAAGGTCTTTATAGTTTGTGAGATAAAATAAGAATTGTCAGTATAATTTCAAAAAAATTTAATATAATTATCTAAAATTTTTTAAAAAATTAATATAATTTATTTTAAAATATAAGAAATGCGAACCCATAACATCTGGCCAAGGGAGAGAGTGAGAGACAGAGTATGGTTTTAAATTTTTAATTATTCAAAACCGGCGTGCCATCAAATAACAAAAGAAGCAAGGGGTTTTTCTGTCTCTTGACACAGTCGCTAAAGGTTGCAGAGTGGTTGTTTGTTGGTGGCGTTTTGTGTTGGCGGAAGGCCAAATTCTGTTTTCACATTAGACAGTTCCAAGAACATTCGTGTATAATTAAAAATTTGAAAGGAACACCTTTTGAAGTGCAGCACTGGCTCTATATTTCCCTAATTGAATCATGCCGACTTAAAACTTAAAAGTGGGAGATGAACATTGAATCTACGTTTTAGCAGTGTGTGTCGCCAAAAGGCTCTTTCTCTGTGCCCACCGATAGATATCACCTTTTGACTTTGCTTTTCCGTTCACCATTGTAGAATATTTACCAAACTCTTTTGATGGAGAAATATTCATTGGAATCAAGCTCTTTATTTTTTAATATTAATTAAATAATAATATTTTCAATTCTCAACTGAATAATTTTTCTACCTTTAATTATAAATTTAATTATTTTTTTTTCCAAATTAATTCTTTGCACGCAAGATATGATTACATACTCATACACTCAACTGTCCTTTTATTATAAATTTAATTAATAATTTTATATATATATATATATATATATATATATATATAAAACACAACAAATCTGGCTTTTTGTGCAAAATTTGGAATAAGATTTACAATCCCAATTGTTTTGAATATTCTTCACTTTGAGCAACTCCAACGCGAGGTGTCATTTATAGTGTCAAATCTATAATCGTCAAAATGACACCCAAAATTCAAAAATTTTCACTCCAAATGAGGCGGTATCTGCGATTGCAAAGTGACACTCAACGTTGTGGGGTGCCATTTTTACAAACTTTGGAGAGAGAAAAGGGAGAGGTGTCATTTGACGGTTGGGCCATTTCCATTTTTATTGTTACAACAGCTACCATTCTAGCAGCTCTATTTCAACAAAAAACTCTATAAATACAGAGAGTTTGTGAAGAAAAAACTTACCAAAACCCAGAAAATCACTTTGAAAATTATTCTAAAAATTTAGAATGATTTTATTTATTTAACTAATTCTTTTAATTTAGTTAATTGTTAGAATTTAAATTAATTTTTTAAATTAAATTAATTTTTGTAATTTAATTTTAAAAATCAATTTAAATTAAACCGTCATGAAAATTATACCCGTTGAAATATAACCGTTAAGTTTAATTATATTTTTTAATAAAAAATATTAAAATGACACCTCATTTTAACACCTGACATTAGAGTAAATTTATAATTCAAAAGTGTCATAATACTATTCAAAATTATAAATAAATTTTTTGACATTTCAAAATGATAAGCTTGTTTGAAGTTGCTCTTATTGAAACTCGAAAGGACGAGGAAGGAGGATTTTATTTTATTTTAATGATACTTTTTGACTTTTAATTGTTTCCTCCCAAGTTATTGAGAAACAAAGGTGGTTGGCTTGTCCCGAAAAGAAATGTGGCTGGGCATTCAAAGAGCATCCAGGATCCAAGGGCCGAAATCAGGAAATTTTTTTGGATAGAACTAAAAAAAAATTTGATCAGAAGACCTTGGACTGAACCAAAATTTTAGAACAAAAAATGAAAAAAATTTAGTAATTTTTTTTTTTTAAAGCTGAGCCAAGATTTTAGAGTGAGAAATGGGAAAAAATTAGGAGATTCAATAAATAAAGATTGAATTAGGCTAAAATCTTAAAACAGGCTATCGCCCAAGATAGCTTACTGATACCTAAATCAATGAATACGTAACACATTACGAAAATATGTGTGCCAAATTCTAACATATCTGGCTAATAGAGAGATGAAAGGATATACCGGCCAAATTAAATCTTGTTGGTATGCTTAACTAAAACTTCTTATCTAAGACATTAATATACACTTGTACATTAACACCCCCCCCCCCCCCCCCCAACACCAACAAAAACTAAAAAACTAGATCCCATAATTGTAAATCCCCAAATTTGAATTAAAAAATGTCCAATTTACAATGAAAATAGAAGGGTAAAATAAATCAAGTAAAATAATCAATTAATTAAAGAGTTATTAAAATTAACCTGTGAAATAAACAAATCAAAGTTTGAAGATATTTTAAAACTTGATATCCCATTATAAGTTCATCTTGAATCAATTTGATATGCTAAAAAAACATTTTAAAATTATATTAAAAAAGAAGATATTCAAGCTTGGAAATGTTAAAATCTCATTTAAGATTTACTCAAGAGATAAACAATCGTGTTTGAACCTATTTTAAAAGCTTGGTAATTTTTTCAAGTTCAGCTTGAGCAACGCATGCTCAGCTCGTGCCATTAACGAAGAACGAAAAGTAGCCAAAATGTGCACCAATAAATTAACTCTTGGTGAATGTCCAATGCCAATGCGATTCAGAAGTTTTGCTTGACAAAAAATAGAATGATACACACCAATTCCGAAACAACAGTCTCTAAACTGGTTTTAAGTAGTAAATGCAAATTCACCATTAGATAAATCCAAACAGAGAAAGATTTATAAGCTTTTATTCTGCAGAGAAACTAATTCCTACTTCTATAAACAGCATTGAACAACCACATAATGAAGCTGCTTCAAAATGATAAATTGTGAAGAATCCTGCAAATCAGCTCTAACCTGAGGAGAATTGATTTTTTTTTTCTTTTGCCATTTCCCCCAAGTGACACCATCAAGTAATACGAGGACACTATATATGAAAGATCCCCTTCCTCATTCTGCTCTGGACTGGCCAGCTCGAGAAGACAAGATGATGCCAACAATGAGTCCATAGAGGGCAAGGGCTTCAGCAAAGATGAGAATAAGGATCATCCCAACAAAAAGTTTTGGCTGTTGTGCATTAGCTCTGCAAAATAAAATCACAATCAATGGGAACATGATTTGATAATGTAAATTATGATGGCCATGCACAAAGAATCCAGTCACCAGAATAGGACTATACATCTATACCTTCCCCAAACCACTCTGAATATATATATATATATATATATATATATATATATATATATTGGGGAGGGGGGGGGGGGACCATATTTTTGAGACCAAATTATACCCAAACTCCCTTTATGTTTAAGCACCTCAATTCATCATTTAGATTTGTGTGTGTGTGTCAACTCACACCTCATGTAACAATAGTTATTCTTATACTCTCAATATCCAATCAATTGAACAAAATTAAGAGTCCAATCCATGAACTCACATTTGTATTAACAAAATACTAGAATAAAACTCTAATATAAAGCATGATAGGTAGCTTAAATCTTCAATTAATTAGATTTCTAATAACCATGATAAACATGAGGACATTCGATCGAATGATTAGATTGCCAAAAGGTGGATCCTACAAAAAGTTGATTACATTGCCAAAAGATTGATCCCACAAAAATTTGTTAACAGATCTGAGATTAATTTATTCTTATACCATGTAACGGATCCTTCCTGTATATATGTGTGTATTTCACCACATATACTTCAAAGGTCCGACAATGATTCCCAACTTATTCGTAGCACCAAAGTAACTCCAAATTGACAGCATAAACTTGACCATGAAATCTTCACCTCAAACCAAATGAATGCTTTATCCCCCCACCCCCAAAAAAAAAAAACAAAAAACAAAAACAAAAATTGCCAGATTCTTGATAAGAATTGGCTTTCCGAAATTCTTCATGCCCTTCATTGAAAGAATTTCGACCTCCAAATCATTCCCAAAGCCAAAAAGTATCCAAATCCTGAAACTAGCTAAGTTCTCAGGCTTTACTGCAACATATCAAAACACATTAGCAGAGAGATTCTTAGGTTGCAAGATGACAAAAAGAAACTACACATTTCAAACAATATTGGCAAAGTTGGGATCCACCACAGGTAGGATTTGAGAGTCGTGTGATGGGTGGCTATCCAGCATTTGGAGGGCACTTTTAGTCTTGCTGGTGAATTGCCCCCCCACCCACCGCTTTCCCAAAAAAAAGGCAAGAAAGAAGCAGCTCTTCCCATAGTGGAGTCACCATTGACTCTATTGTATTTGACCTAGAAAGCCCTTAGATCGACCATTTGATTATGAGTTAAAACATAATACATTGCTACCGTGATAACCAACAACATATTTTGATGCAAGACAACTTTAGAAAATTTAGAAAAAGTGCCCACATGCATTTTTGTGGGTTTTGGTTGCAAGAGCTTGTAGGTTTATAGTTCTAAAGTTTAGAATAATCTCACTACAGTCATATTCAATAGAAACCATAATAGTTTCATTAAACAAGAAAGTAAGAGAAGACAAGGTCACCCATTATCACCTTGTCTTTTCATCATGTATACTAGGGTCTATTTGACCATTTTATTTTTTATAAACCCCACTATTGTAGTTGTAAGCATTTGCAAGTCATGTTACCTTGCTATTCTCCAAAATTCTAAAGAAACCCCTCAATGTCTTATTTAACTGGATAGGCCTTATCACCCACTGCTTTCTTAAACCACAAATTTTGACGATAACATAAAAGTATTCTAAATTTACATCGAAGTAGCTTGACTAGATGACTTTTAACCAACTGATTAGCATACATTTTCGTAAACATTAGGATTTGAAGCCTAACGTTTGCTCCATAGTGGCACCCAAGTTATCACTACGTCAAAAATTTACATTCTTCCTTGTCCATGACACATTAAAAAAAAAATTCTTTCTGTAAATCCAGAAATTTATCATAGAAATTAAGTTATATGGAATCAAGAAAGCTAATACTAGCACAATTTAATTTACCCTATTGGACCATCTGGTATTGGGTCCTAATTCTCAATGTTATTAGCCACTTCTACAATACCATTCCTGAAACTAGAATGCCTCTATTGCTCAAACAAACACAACATTTTGGTTTGGCATCTATCTATCTATGAACTTTAATTAATAACAGCATAATACAACTTATTTGGTCTTGCAAAGTGGTCCAAATGTACCAAACTATGCATGCTTGTTAACTTCATGCAAAAGATTATACTCGGTCTTTCTGATAACAAAGACTTGATATTCAACTCGGTTACACCTTATCCCAACTATTTAGGATCGAATACATGATTTGCACAAAGACACTGAAAATCATAGACCCCTACCCTTTATTGTTGCTGACATGAGTGTTTAATTGCTTAATCTATTTAACCATACTTTTCAACATCTCGTTACACTCCCCAAACTACTAACTTCTGTTAACAAATAGATGAAACAACCGAAACATAGATGAACTACACATGCTTTCACACAACCAACCAACCTCCCTCCCTATGGTAGGAAAGTTTCCCATTATCATCCAGCATGATTGACCAAGTTAGCAAGTAGACCCAAGGCCCTGTAGACGCCACCAATCGATGAACAAATATCTCATTTAACACCTGAGTTATAACTTGCAATTAATAACAAGAGTGAGATTTTTTTGGGGGACTTCTCAGAGGTTTATTTGAAAGTAACTCCTCCACAATATCTGCTTATAAAGTCTATTTCAGGAGCTTAAATGTAGAATCTCTTTATTACAAGTCTACCATCAACTGTACCTCAGTCAAGTAAGCAATGGAGACTCAGAGAGATACATAGTCATGATAATTAAGGACCAAGGGAAACCATAATGGAATCATACAATATTCATAGGCACACAAAAAATCGGCGATCTTAACTAACTATAAAGGGCCCAAATGACACATTCTTTCTCAAGCATGCTCGAAACTTCTCACTCCCTTTATGTAAATAGATAGGTATGTTAAAGTTTGGAGTTTCAAAAATTTAAATTGTTAAAAACCTTGCTCTACTCTCCTAACTCAAGAGGGTAAGAGAGATCTCCTGTCCCAGTTCAGGTCCAGAATGAGAATACAAAAGTGGATCTAGGGATTGCCCTAATACTTGTGTCAGGCTAAAAGGGAGATGTGGTTTGGAATAGGTATGGGTAGGACTTGGATGCTATGAAGGAGTTGACTAACACTTAGCTTAGGTATCTCCTCTCCTAATTCAAGAAACTCACAACCCACCCCCACCAAATAATAATAATAAGGAAAAGAGAGAGAGAAGAGAAACAAAAATCCTCACAAAGAAGTTCACAGTACAGCCACTAAAAGGCATACATATTTTGTGATTAGACAAATGCTTTTCCTAACTAGATGCTCTATGCAAATTCTACTCCTCTGGTGCAATTGTAGAAAGTTCCGAATAAAATATTAAAAAAATAACTTGAGAATGAATTAGCCAAGGGAAACAAACCACAACCACTTCAGTAGAATAAAGGGGGAAAAGTTTGAAATTTCTTCAATGTTGTATGGCACTATTTATTGTAAAAACACTGTTATTAAATGTAAGCTCAACTAGTAACATTGTCTCAAACAGATATTGAATAGCAACACAAACTTTGCCACCAAAGCCAAGTATGAAATGTAACAGTGGAGGACCCTTAATGAATTTATCCAGAACTTACTCTTTAATTAAGATATTTTAATGTGTAAGACCTCTAGAGTCATTCAATTTTGAAGTATTGCCACAATTTCAAAATATTATACAAAGTGAGCAACAAACAAAGTTACAAACAAATATCATATCTATCATTTTCTTTTATAAATAAACCAATATCATGTACATCAATAACCAAAATAAGGGTTGTCTCAATGCACGAGGCTCCCACCACTACAGGTCTAAATTATTTCTGAATTTACCATATTGCTTCCAACAATTCTGGAATGAAATGTATCTTTCATTCATATCCTGCATCGCTCTTATCATTCAAAAATTCATTATCAATTTCTTCAAAATAGTTCTGATATTAACTAGTCTTAGTAGTCTAGCTCCAGACTTCAAAACCAATCCCACGGAAATTATTTACAGAAATTCAAATTGTTAAGAGTCTAAAACCCATTTAGACATACTTTAATGATTAATCTCAATACATACTAAGGTTTAGACAACCTTATGAATTGGATTATTGCTATGCCATTTATCTGGGCTTTATTTATTTTTTTATATAAAACCTAAGTTTACACTTGCATCGCAGCTGCTCTAATTAGAGCTAACACATTATAAACACAATCACGGAGCATATAAAAAATAAGAGAGATAACAATACCTAACACCGGCATCGCCCACAATCCCGATTGCCATTCCAGCAGAGAGCCCAGCGAGACCACAAGCAAGACCAGACGAAAGATGCGCGTAACCATCAAAAAGGTAATAAGACTTGGCCTTAGGGTTAATCCCGGTACTGATAATAACGGCAATGATCAAGCCATATATACCCAAAACACCAGCCATAACAACCGGAACAATCGACTTCATCACCAGCTCCGGCCTCATCACCCCCATCGATGCCACACCAACGCCACTCTTTGCCGTTCCATAGGCAGCTCCCATACCTGAACAATCATAACTAATTCAAGATCTAAACAAACGATATATATGTATAATTAGAGATCTAGGATAGGGTTTGGGTACAGGAGAAGACGAGGGCAGCAGCGGCGCCGAGGAAGCCGAAGAAGGGAGCAGTTTCATCGCCGCTGAATGTTGAAGACATTCTTTCCGATTGTGGATTTTGCGACGAACGTTGATTGGATCTGTGAAGCTTTTTCAGAGCTTTCTGGAGTTCGGATCTCTTCCCCTTACAGTCCAAGATTGGTCTGGACTGTATCAGCAGCACAATTCATCCACGTGGCTTTTATTCGAGTTATGATTACTACTTGGGCTTGGGCCTGTTAGAAGTCTGCTTGAACTTTGATCACTTCTAGTTAGATACCCATTTCTAATCAAGCCTAGCTATCATTGGTCCAGCGGAAAAAAAATATTGAGTGGGACAGTAGCACTCTAATAATGTTCAAATTACAGTGATAATAATATTGTGTTACCATCTCACTGGCTTATCACGATTATAATTTGAATTAATTTTAAATAGAATAATATTTTATGACACCGATAAATCTCAATACAATTTACAGTACAACTGATGTGAAAGTTTCACTTCCACATTTATGAAACTTGTTCAAATATGCTTTTAATAGACATTCATTTCCAAAAAACCGCCACATCAATTGTATTGCAAAATGTGTTGGAAAGAATTGTACCACAAAACATTACTGTTTTAAAAAAATCCTTACTTGAGTCATCACATGAAACTGAGTAACTTAACTTTTTTTATAATACTAAAGAATTTATTAAACTAAGTTCGAATTGAATTTAATAAGATAACAGAATTCAAAATAAATTTAAGCATGATTAGTTTATTTCACGAATTTTGAAACAAACTTAAATTAATTATTGAATGAAATCCGAGTAACTTGTTTTCCAACAATGCCCAGCAAGTATGGATGACAATGTGACTAGAGGCTTTTTTCTTAACCTCATTTTGAAAGAAAAAAAAAATCTTCTAAATTCGTGTAAACCATGTCACAGGCAAAGAGGGTCCCACTAGAGTTCCTATTTATTTTTAATTTATTTATTTTTATTTTATTAAATTCATTATGGTTAAGTACATTTTAAACAAAATATTTTGTTTGTATTAAAATAAGAAATATAAATGTCAATAAAGAATTGTGACAAGATGCACATTTTCCTTAATCACGTTCCCCTAACAAAAAGTTTTCTCAAATTCTTTTAAATCTCGTGTTAGACGTGAGCGCGTTCCATCGATATCTTCATTTTTTAAAATTTTTTTTATTTTATTTTATTAGATAATTATAATTAACATATTTTGTTATTTGTGTTAAAAAAAAAGTATGCATATCAATAAAGAATTAGAATGATATTATTTTTTAAAAAATATATAACTTTATTAAATTTATCTAAATTTTTAATAAATATTTTAAAAATATTATTAAAAATATTAAATATATAACACAATTTTATTTATTATTTTATTTGCTATAATTAGAGAAGTGGGTCCTTATCCAAAATCCGCTCCAAATCATATGACGTTTCCAACAATAAGGTGCCAAGTACAAAGACGACGCCGTTGCAGCTTGAACTGGTATGTGTACTCGCTAGTGTAAAAGAATACGCATATTCGCTGGCTATGGCGAGTACAGGTCTACAGAGAAGTCGTTGATTGGCGACAAAGCGGCCTGCAAGCTAAAAGCACAGCCAAAAGGATCATTCTCAGCCGCGAGAAGAAAAGCAGAAGCACCGGAGGCTCGAAAAATGGCAATAACACTTAACAATGGCTTCAAGATGCCGATAATCGGTCTTGGCGTATGGCGTATGGACGGCAAAGACATAAAAGACCTTCTTATCAACTCTATCAAGATCGGTTATCGTCACTTCGACTGTGCTGGTACTGTTTCTCACTCACACTCTCTCTATACATATAGATATGTCCGCCTATATATATATAGTATATACATGTTTTTGTGCTTATTATCGCGGATTTGGGATGGGAGCGAGTAGGGTGGGACAAGAATGTGTTTGCAGAAATACTTCAGGGAACAATTAGATTTTAAGTTCTAATTTTTTATCTATGCTGATTGTTCTAGTTTGAGAAACTATATGGTAAATTTACATTTGATCTAATTTTTAGGAGGACAAAAAATTAAAATCTCTACTCAATAAAGTGTTATCTCAACTATTTGGGCCGGCTACACGAATCTCATATCTTCATTCTACTCAAAAAAAATATAATTAAAATATCTAATTTCTAATTAAATAAGTTAATTTTGAGGCTTAAAGGAGAAGTATGCTTGTATTTATATCTCCGGTTACTGTATTTTTGCTATTCCTTTCTTTGAACTCTCATACACTGGCCACTAAGTCTTTCTACTGGCATTAGAAGTTATTTGTCAAGGCCATTACTAAATTTAAATTTATTTCACTGGTTAATAATCCTGGATGAGGTTCATAATCTGGTCCTACACTTTCAGTGTGTGTTGATTTGCATAACAAAGAAAAAATAAGTATGGTAGTTGACTTATGTATTGTAAGTATGGTAGTTGACTTATGTATTGTTAATTTCTTGACCATGGCATTTCTTCCGCTTTAACATTCTTTAATGGCATTTGATTCCATGACCAATTCATGGTCATGATGTGAAATAACTACTTATTATGACGCTATTCCTGCATTTGTGAATTTTCAACTTTGACCAGCATAGATTGACGAAGCACCCAAATATCCCATGGAAAGTAGTCCCTTATTTATAATACAATTATTTTGTTCACTTTTACATTCTGTACTTAGTAGCTATATGGCATAAAAACATGTATAAAAACACTGTACTTCCTGTTAGAGCCACATTGGAAAATGATTATCATGGTGTCAAATAATGGTAAAGTGTTGGTACAGTACACACGTGAAATGATTGCTTCTTGTTGCACTGTGTCATGTGTAATCCTCAATTATTTTCCATGTGTCCATGCTATATTTCCTTAAGAGGTGTTTTTTGGGTAGACAATAGCTGAAAACTTAGTTCTCGCAGCTGATTACCAGAATGAAGCAGAAGTTGGGGAGGCTCTTGCAGAAGCATTTCAGACAGGTCTTGTCAAGAGGGAGGATCTTTTCATTACTACAAAGGCTAGTCATAGAAAATATTTTTAAATTTGTTTTAGTTTCTAGTCTCCTTGGTTTTAGCATTAGCTCAGCAAGGCCCAATTGTGCCGGTAATGACAACTATTATCTCATACTCTATCCTGATTGCAGCTTTGGAATTCAGATCATGGACATGTTCTTGAGGCCTGTAAAGACAGTCTGAAGAAGCTTCAGCTAGATTATCTGGATCTGTACCTTGTTCACTTCCCTATAGCCACAAGGCATACCGGTGATTCTTTTTTTCTTCTTTTTTCCCACTTTAATAAATTCATATATCTCTATTCCACTTACCATGTTCTGTGCTATCAAAGGTCAGTGAAACTTGAGGGTGAATGACTTGAAAATTTTAGTGACCAATTTTTTTTGCTATGGAATACTGGGGTGGCTGGCAAAGCTAAAACATTGAGTTATATTAAAGTGTTCTGTAGAAAGAAAAAAAAAAAAATATATATATATATATATATATATATATTAAAGTGGTCTGTATCAGAGGCAGAGGGAGGGGGGGGGGACTAAGGGGGCCATCATGCCCCCCCCCCCCTTTCCCCCAAAAAAGTTTGGAAATTTTGTTTCCCCCCTTATTTTGGTAGAGTTTTTTTAAAATTTTTGACTTGGTCCCTCCAAATTTGTTTATATATATACATAAAAGTCTCTCTAAATTTTGAGATCTACATTTTGCCCCCCCTCCCCCTAATTTTAATTTCTAGATCCGCCACTGGTCTGTACCCCATTACTTGAGTGATGCATAAGCTGAAAGTCGGATTGGTAAGGGACATAAGATAAAAATTGTTTTAAAGGAAGATAGATTGGTCTGAAGGACTTTTTCGCCAGTTTGGTTCAATTGTTTTACAAATGATTTGTGGAGCCGGCAATGGCATTTTAGAGATGGCGGGACAAGATACGTCGTACGGGTTTAACCATCGTGATTACAGTCACTGATGAAAAATTGTCCCTTGGCTCCCTCCTAATATATCTACTTTACAGATTCTTAATGCATTTGGGAGATCTATGTTGGACTTCTCAGTTTTTGTTTTGATGATCAAATCTTTCAAATATCTATTCTCCCAGTTGTTTGATTAGTTTTTAAGAAACGTCTGTGACGTATTCCACATACATGCAGGAGTTGGTACTACTGACAGTGCTTTATGTGAGGATGGTGTGTTGGACATAGATACTACCATATCTTTGGAAACTACCTGGCACGCTATGGAAGAGCTGGTTTCCATGGGTTTAGTTCGCAGCATAGGGATTAGGTAAGCTTGCAAACCTTAATAAATGTATTTCCTTTTTTTTTTTCTTTATTAATGAGGATTGAGGCCTTTCCATCACTGCTGAACATGTGGATACAAATGTGGGGTGGTCATGACCACCACTTTGTGGACTGGGATCCTTCTAACAGATTTTTTCACCCTGTTTGATGCTCTATACCACATCTCCTTCCTTTGGAATGTCATGCACCAGTGCTCTGTGCACATCTATCCATCATTAGATGAGGGTTGACATTGACCTCTTTTATGGTTATTAGTGTTCTCCATACCTGACGAACACACTCTCTTCAAATAAATCTTGGGTTAATTATGAATAAATAAATAAATAATTCATTATTTATGAAATGGTCATCACATTTGAAAAAATGGAAGGATATCAGATTTGAAGTTCAAAATTATAGATTGATCAACTTTCACTGTACAACTTCTTAAATGGCCAGATTGTCCCTTCCACTATCATTCCCCCCCTCTCTCTACCCAATCTCTATCTCACTTCAATCACCATCACTAGCAACATCTTGTGGCTCTCTGGCGAGATTGTGAGGAGAGATGTTGAGGTTTTTGCCTTTGTGAAGAAGATCGTTGCACCCTATAATTTGGTGATGCAGACCAAACAACTGGGGCAGCTTCTGGTTCTCGTCATCGGTGGTGGTCTCTAGAGAAAAATAATTTTATTCTTTTAACGGCACCGTCCCAAGAAGCTGCCGCCGCCTCCGCCTCTACCAGCAGCTATTGATGATCAGGAACGTTGATGGCATTCTATGCAATGAGGAGACCACGCCTGTACACGATCTCTCTCTTTCACTGACAACAGAACCAAGGCAAAGTGTTTTGCAGCCAACACTACCACCACAGAAAATATCACCAGCAACCACCCACCACTACTGTTACTGCCAGTCAATATTGACCACCACCACCACCATTTTCTTTATTTCTCATCTTCTACACCAATCACGACCATCCTTCACTGGCCACCACTCAATCTCTCTCTCTCTCTCTCTCTCTCTCTCTCTCTCTTTATGTAGTAGATCCCTAACCACCGCCCATGGCAAGGATGAATTGGAGCCATCATAGGTGGTGAAGAGGAAACTAAGTGGTCACCGAGTTTGGTGCTTGCGGTGACTCCAACTTGCCAAAATCTAACGGTGGTAGGCATGCTTGCCAATGAAGCTCTAATGACAGGTGCATTGAGACTGAGAAAGAAAGAGGGAGAGAGAAATAGGCTAGAGTGAAAATGAGAAGAAGAGAAATTAAAAAACGTTCTATGGTATTGGGTAACCGGTAACAGTGTGGTTGGGGCAAATTTTCCGGCAAACTTGATTCTCAAGGCAGTGGAAACCAACATTCGTTAGCAGCCACCACCACCTTGGATGACACCAAACTCCAAAGAGAGTAAATGTGGTTAGGGTTGAGAATATGAGAAAGAGAAAGAGCATAGTGAAAATGATGGTGGTGGTCAGCTTTGACCCCATGCCTTTTCTGAACTTGGTTAGTACACACTAATACCGCTTCACAACTGTTCCTTTGTCCACTATTGATAATAATTTAGTTTTCATTCCTGGAATATTCAATATTGTAAAAATTTGTAATCTTGCTCTGACAACAAAATTCATTTGCAGTAACTATGACATATTCGTAACTAGAGATTGCTTAGCATATGCCAAGGTCAAGCCTGCTGTGAACCAGATTGAAACCCACCCTTACTTCCAGCGTGATTCTCTAGTCAAATTTTGTCAAAAGCACGGAATCTGTGTTACTGCCCACACACCTCTAGGAGGTGCTGTGGCTAACACCGAATGGTTTGGTTCAGTGTCATGTTTGGATGATCCAATTCTCAAAGTAAGTTGACTGTTCTTCTCTTACATGGATTAGCATGTTGTTGTTCTCATTGTCACAGAAGAATTTTGATTTTAGAGATGCTGCCTTACCAAATTCAGTATGGTCTTTTGCTTCTATGGCATCAGGGTCTGGCTGAGAAATATAAGAAGACTGTGGCCCAAATTGCTCTGCGCTGGGGTATTCAACGCAACACAGTTGTCATTCCGAAGTCATCAAAAAGCAAGAGATTGGAGGAGAATTTCCAAATTTTTCGACTTTGAGCTGACCAAAGAGGATATGGACCTTATCAGTAGCATGGACCGGAAACACCGAACCAATCAACCTGCTAAATTTTGGGGCATAGATCTGTTCGCATAAGTTCGAGATTCTCTTGAGTGTGTTTGCCCTTGTGTTCTGCAGAGAATAAGTGTGCGTGGAAACGGTATGATGTCCTTTCTATTTGTACTGGTATTGGAAATTGAAAAACATCAAATTGAAGTGGTAGACTGAACTTTAATACACCACCTCATCAAATTGACCTTTAAAGTGATTTGGGGCAATTCCATAGACAATTGCATCAACAGTTTGCTACTGGGAGCTTATTCTAGTCGTGAGATCTTTATACATGCTTTGGCGTTTGGCTTTCTTATCCTTCACCCAAAAGAAACTAAATGGGTGTTTCGGCGGGGGCATTTAGGTGGGTGCAGCCCACGATTTTCTCCTCCACTCGTGGGATCAAACTAGTCAATCTGGAAAAGTTAAATTTATCCCTATATAGTCTAGATAAAAGAAATGTTAGTGTCAATCGTAAGTGTCTGTGATTTAATTGGCATGTGCATTACACGCGTCGCAATGTCTATGATTTGATTAATGTGTGCATTACACGCGCGACGCGTGTAATGTACGTGCCAATTAGATCGCAAGTGTAGATACTTGCAACTGACGCTAACATTTCTCGTCACGCGTATAATATATGCGTCAATCAAATTGCGCGTGTAGACACTTGCAATTGCTAGTATTCCTTGTTCAGGTAATTGATAGGTGTGTTCTAACGAGTTCTAATGAGAAACATAATATAATTGATATGACTGATGCAAAAGAGATATAATGATGTACTTATACATCATTTGACATCTAAATTTTGGTGTAAAAATTTTGGAATGCGTTAGATTTTTCTTCCCATGGCTCTCATTTCAAACCTAATTTATACGTAAAACCGGCCTTACTGCAATGTCCTAACTTATATAATTGTTCAGGTAATTGATGGTGTATTCTATGAGTTCTAATGAGAAACATAATATAATTGATGTGACTGATGCAAAAGAGATATAATGATTTACTTATACATCATTTGACATTAAATTTTGGTGTAAAAATTTTGGAATGCGTTAGATTTTTCTCCCCCGTGTCTCTCATTTCAAACCTAATTTATACGTAAAACCGGCCTTACTTGCAATGTCCTAACTTATATAAAGTTGGGTCACATTCAGCTGATTGTCTTTTGCATATTTGTTCCTATCAGAAGATCGATAAATAATTTTTCTTTTTATAAAAATGAGAGTAAATGTGTCTTCCAAGAAAATGAACACTAAACAGGGCATACTCCAAGGTGAAATTAAATAAATAAATGAGGATAGAAATATCCTAGCATGGCAAGCTTTAGTCCACAGATGCAATAAGATGAAATAGGTAATGTCGAGTAATTGCAACAATGTATTGTATAATCAAGTCACTAGACAAAGGAAGATTGGACCACCAACATTGATATGGTATAATTCATGCAACGATTCTTAATATTACATCAGAAACAAGTCCCAAAAAACTACCCCATTTCAGCCAACTTCATACAAGAGCAGTTTCAACTCCTTTCTCTAAATTTCTATACACATGCATGAATAAATATTCTCCAGCTTCTTCCACTCAGCAACATCATGATACCTATAGCATACACATATACAAGTATGTTTCTGCCAAAAACAACGGAATAATGGTGAATCAGTTGCTGGTGACAAGATACCACTCATCGGTGCCATAAGCATTAATAGACAAATGGAATAACGGCAAATCTGTTGCTAGGATAATTTTCAAATTTCCGAATATACCATTTCTGTGTCACCTGCCATCCCAACATAAAAGAATTCAGGTTTTGGAGAAGGATTAAGGTAAAGCATAATGGAAAGAAGTATTAAATCTTCAACTATTTATCCAGTGAAGGGAATGCAGCAAATTTTGCCCCTGGGACACAAAAACAAAAGGGGAAAAACATGAAGGCAATGCATCAATACCACGAATCCAAAAAGTAACCAGATTGTGAGGTCTGTCCCGCCGCAAGCAACCACAAGACCACCATATATAACCTTCATTTATAGTATAGAAGCGTATAAGACAATGAAAATGCTACTGGTTGGCAAAAGCTTGAGGAATTCAAACTAACTGAATTCTATTCAACTTTCTCAGCATATTTAGTGGACAAATTCAAACATAATGAGGGTACTGATATCCAGAGCCATTATTTTAAACAGGGAAAAAAAAAGAGTGAGAGAGAGAGAATTACAATCTCAGCTAGGTAGTGTGGAGATGAAACATACTCAAACCAATCACCATGAGGAATTACATAGTCATCAACTTGTTTTGTGTTCTCCCACAATGAACCCTGATCAAGAAGTAGAAATTTCAGTTAGCAGCAGTACAAAAAATGCACAAGAGATCCAAGAGAGGATCCTAAAGGTATAATTAACATTATCACCCATGACCACCTTTTCCCCCCCGAATCCAAATATGACATACCATAAACAAGGATGGATGCAACAGACAATGAAAATAAAATCATCCATTGTCTATATTATACAACATCTGAAATGAGTTCAATTTTTCCATAGCATTTGAATGGTTTATCACCATTGCACAAGGAAGATCATTTTTAGGATTGGATAAAATAAAATCCAAGCACACCCAGATCTTTAACAGGGCAAAACAAGTATCCATATGATGTGACAGAAATGACAGTGGGATCACCACAACATAAAATTACAATTGCTAGAGAGTTAATAGGTTAAAAAAAACTTGGAATGGATATCCTTCATAATGTACCTACAAATAGTCTCTCTTTGCACACTGTGCATTCCCTCTAAGCAGACAAGGTAATGCATTTCATTCTATTTGAAGTTTGCAATGCATTGCAGCATTTATAACAACATGTTGCAAGGCACCAAAGATGCCACACTAAGTACATCATATAACTTGACATTAGAAACCAAAAAATATCACAATGATAGAAAGTCATTCCTACATGCATCAAATATGAAGAAGCTTGGTCTTTCTGACAACTAATTATGCTCGGACAAAATTCCATGGGAAAATTATTCTTGCTAGAAAATGTTATCCGCATGGCTCAGTTTGTTTAATTGGCATCAGTTCTGCCTAATTTTGCAGAAAAGTCAAAACATTTCATCAGTATTATTTCCCAGTGTCCAACTCTTCAATACCATTTCAGAGGAGTTTTTTCTGAATATTGACTGGAAGTTAGTCTCATAATTTTTGTCTGATGCAACAAGTCTCCATTTATATAAGAGTAAACCCTTCTTCACCTGTTGGCACCAACTCATTATATTGACATTACATAAGAGTAAAATTATCTTACAAATGGAAGCTGTGCTAAAAGTTATTAAGACCCATTACGGGTCAAAAATAAATTGACCGACAGAATTTCAAACTTAAAAGACAACTCAACTCAACAAAACCTTGTCCCAACCATTTGGGGTCAGGTATCCCAATTCGCCATTCTGCTCTGACTGGAGCTGTAACTTCAGTTAAACCACATGATAAAGCTGTAATATTTGCTTAAGTATTTTTAAGTATTCATCTTCTTAAAGGGATTCAAAAAAGGTTTTATGCTGGCTGTCAAGCGTTAGCTACCTAACGCAACCTTTCTCATTTCTCAAGCTTGGGACCAGTTATGTAAGCGTGACTGTGCAAGACACTGACAGAACTGCAAACTTAGACATCAAAATCAGACGATGACAGGATGTAAAGCTTACAAGAATTGCATGACAACGGCACTGATGAATCCAACCCCAAAGAAATATAACCACACCAATCCATGACTACCATCTAAGTTTCAGAAAAGGATTCACAAGTCCCCACCAATCAATTTCGGATATTGGCATCTGATTCCTTCCTTTAACAATGAACTCAGCCACTTGATTTACCACAAATTCAAATACCTCTGGTGCACAAGTACAGCAAAGTGACAGCGGCGCTGCTGTGTAAAATCTATTCTCAGAAAAAAAATACCACAAATCAGTAAAATATCTACTAACAGAAACATAGATACAATATTATCAGGTGAAAGAAAAGGCTGAACATATTTGCAATAAGCAGCTACGGAGACTGTGTTTCTCACACAAATCAGTCCTTATCAGTAGCCTTTCCCTTGTAATTACAGGTTCGCCCCCCTCGGGTGTTTTTGATATATACTTGTCACAAAAATCTGTCCAGCAAAAAATTCATTCAGAATATTATAAAAAATATAATATTTTCCAGCATGAAAATAGTATTTCTTTTTTTTCCCCATTCCTAGACATCAATGCTAAAAACAAGCTTAATATTGTGATAAATTAAAGCCAATATGTTTCAATCTATGACCTTTCACAAGTTTGGCAAGAAAGCTCGTGGTATAATTTAAAAATAAATTTTTAAGCCAGGAAAAAATATCCAGGAACATGCAACCACTTTTCTTTTCTTTTCTTTTTTTCAATAGGTAAGATATCATAACAATCACTTAACCAAAAGTAGTTCATGTAAAAGGGAGAATCAAAAAGGTGACAACCTTAAAATCAATCACAAAATAGACAAAATAGAAATGAACAGAGAGGGTTGGTATCCCTTAGCCAAGGCTAGGTTCAAAGCTTTGTTCTATGCTTGTTATTTCACTTGACCTCCTTTTACTAAATTTTTAATTTGTGTACAATCTAATTTGATTACTTTATTTTCCCATAAATTGCATTGATGGATAAAAGTTATATAACCCCCCCCCCCCCCCAGCAGAAAAAAAAATGATAGAAGGATTATAGTGTATCAATAGAATGATGAAGGAACATGCCCACCAAAAGAAGAAGAAAGAGATAGAGAACAGTCCAGTGCTGTTCAGGCACCCAATAAAACAACCTTGAAAAGCAGCATATGAAAAGTTATTTCCAGATAAACTGGTAGATGTCACTTGCATAAATTTTTCAACTTCCGAAGTAAAAGGTTCATAACCTTTGTAAAAAAACAAACGGAGAATGAATTTTTGAAAGAAAATAACTTTAGAAACTTTGAAGCTATGTAATGAAGGATAAAGAATTCCTAAATAGCACATCCATGATACAAGTCAATCTCATGGTCAGTTGAAAAAAAAAAAAAAAACAACAACAACAATTGTACAAGCAGGTTAGGGTATACAACAAGCATCTACATTCAAAACTTCATATTTATGTCTAAGAGATGACATTTCCAGCCACGGGCTTTAATACAAATGCATCGTCATCATATGATGAAGTGACAACATTCGGAAGCAATTAGCTAATCCCTACAACATGAGATAACATATGGATAATTTGGCCACAAGAGTTGCATCTTCAGCAAAAAAAATATGGGATTCAGAAACTCTTGCACTAAACTCAATTATACCAAGAAGAAAATATTTTAGCAAGAGAACTAAACATGAAAAACAAGAGATTATAAAGTCTTCACAGAACTTACAATATGCCAGTAAGATAGCCAAAAATGTGCAATCCGAGCTGAGGGACTGTACTTGAACACATATATTGTCTCAAAAAGGCGTCTCAAGACTTGTAGTTCCATTAACAAAAGCAGAAACACAGATTGCCAAACCCTGTATCTATCTCTTACTCTTGTTGAAAAAGATGTATGCAAGGAAAAGATATGTGAACCTCCAGTCAAGTAGCTGGCAACAGTAGAATAATTCAATGGTGGAGGAACCAGCAGTGCCATTCTATATGCATAAAACCAACTTGCAGCAACCAAGAATGTTGTCCACACCACAGCCACCACATAAAAATGAAGGAAGAATCTCTGAGGAACAGTGAAATTCTACAACTCAACAGGAAAATGTATTAGTGAAATTTGATGAAGTCATGGAAAAATATATGCAGAAGAAAGAAAGAGTTGAATGCTATAATTTGGAAGCTTAAAAAGAATAGCTAAAAGATTAATTAAAGGAGAACCAATCTATGATAGAAATCATAGAACATGCTTGGACTTATTAAACATGGAAACCGCCTACTAGAATTCTTCAAATCTGACGTTATATTTTTTTTCCAAGTAAAAGAGTCCAAAAACTAGCCCACATATTTTCTTCATGGCCAATGGAACAGCTATAATCCATTAATTTCAGCCTAAATCACATGCAAACCATGCTAAAATAATTCTTTTTAAGTCCAAAATATTCAAAAATACTTCCCAAATCAATCTTGAATTTAATAACACAGTTAACACCACATTACACACCCCAAATCAACTCCAAGATCGTCTCTTTCTGAATCATTGCTCTGTCCCTCAGTAAATGGCTCAACTGGCAATGCAATAAGGTGTTCTCAATCTCGCTAACATAACATAAAACTTTGTCATATTCCTAGTGAACTTACTTTGTTTGAACCGCTATTTTCTAAGTAAGAGCAACAAAACAATGACTATAAGCTGCAATCCAACTCAAGACATATAAAGTAAGAGCAACAAAGCAATGAAATTGGAATTGCGCCCATTAATCTTAATTCCAAGGTCCTAATTTCATGCCAAGATAAATACCCAAAATGTCAGACATATTTAGTAGCTATTCATAATATAGAGAAGCATGTCATCACTTACATGTGATGATGATTGCATGATTTTCCCTCTCTTTGCAAACCCCAACAAAGCTTCACGAAAGGAACTAAGCCAAGACGGAGATACCGAAGCTATGAGAATAGGCAATGTCCCTGCAATCCATGCGGCTCTTAACAACGCGGCAAGCCCTATCTCCATTATTACAAGACAGAACAAATTCTGAAACCCTTTGTCCCCAAAACAATCCTAGTCTCGTTCGATTCTCCCGTAGTGGCTGCGAACAATAATAATTCAAAGAAATGGCACACAAAACTATGGCGACTGTACTCTGATCACGAGAGATGTGCGTGGTGACTGTGTATGAGTGAGCCGTGAAGTGTAATAAGAGATGCCAGGCCTGAGGTGTCGAGATTCAGGCACTTCTGCTCAGTAGGTCTCTTACTCTCTTCCCACTCTCTCCTGTCAATACCAATACATGGGTCAATGGCCCAACTATAAATTTTTCCTTCTTAAATTACAGCCTTCGAAGTAAAAGGGTCCACCAAATAATCTCTCTCCTGTCTCAAAGACTCTGTCAACGCCTTTCCAGGGCACCGGCCAGACCACCTTCTCCGTTACATCTCCCTAGACTCCACTACGGTTTTTATATGTAATGTCAACCAAAGGAAGAATCACCATTACCACGCTTTAGCCGTCGGCGCATTCCAAACTCCGGAGATGACGACAGAGAGATAACGACAGCGATGAAAGCAAATTCCCCCTTCAAAACCATCAAAACAATCGCACAGATCAATTCCGAATAAATATAATAAAAGGAAAATGTAATTCGTCCAATCAAATAAATAACAGGTGTGTGTATCCATATAGACATAGAGAATTGTAATCATATAAAATGAAAATCAACCTCGTCGGTGAGAGGCAACTACTTGATAACAGCAGACATCGAAGATCTAGAACCGGCGTTGAAGCACCTGTGGGGAACTGGAGATCGGCTTCCTGAGATCTTAACGTGGTCAAAGGAGAACGATCATGAGACATATTTTCAACAGAGGAATTGCATTAGTGCTAAACTGCTTTCAGTTTCAGCCGGGAGAGATGGTTTTTGACGTGATCTCG
Organism: Nyssa sinensis; assembly: GCA_008638375.1. Classification (NCBI taxonomy): domain Eukaryota; kingdom Viridiplantae; phylum Streptophyta; class Magnoliopsida; order Cornales; family Nyssaceae; genus Nyssa; species Nyssa sinensis. Next base: position 41,651,391 of record CM018033.1, read on the forward strand.
CCGGTGAAGCTATAAGAACAGGCGATGCAAGGGTGCCGAGAAATCCTTTTGACTTGGAGGGGTATTTTTGTCTTTTTATATTTTATAAGGAAAAATTTCGTGGACTTAGTCTTTTTGTTTTTGTTTTTGTTTTTTTTTTTTATTTACGGGTTGAAAGAAAATGAAAGAACAATAAATGAAAATCACATGTTTAATTTAAAAATGATGGAGATTGAAGAGGAAGGGAGAAGATGTGACTTAACACCTCTCTCCTTTTTAAGAGTGAAAATAGACTAAGAGAAATAATTAAAGAGTTAATAATGATATGTTTTGTTGTTATTATTTTAAATAATTACAATTTTATTTTATTATCTCTATTTATGTAATTAAATATTATTATTTTTCTTTTTATATATATTTTTAAATAAGATAATAGAATTATCATATCATTTTTTCTTTTCACCCCTCGACGATTATTCAATTATGAAAAAATAATTATCCACTTTTTTTGTTTTTTTTTTTTTATTATAACTAATGTTTTCTCCTACTCTTTCTTGATTATTCATGAACTATTATAACTATTGCTATTCAAATCTTTATTATTATGTTCTTCTTTAGTATCATATTTTTGGTAAAAATTATTGAAATTATCACTTTGTGCAAATAATTTCAAATTTTTAATATATATTTTTAACTTTGTATTTTATTTATCTAATTAAAAAATGTGTGGAATGTGTTTAGAAAATAGGTACACGCTAAAACATTTGTGAGGAGTTAAAACTTAGATATTTAGTTTTGTTATTACAATAACTAATTGTTAAGCATTCATATGCATTCGATACTCTAATAATTACTATTTAATAATTAATAATTCTAATAATTACAAGAATTGACTAAATTTTTTTAGCACATCTTTTAACCGGTTTACTTAGAGACTCGTTTAAAATTGACTAAAAAAATAAACAAATCAAAATTAATATATTCTTTTTGAATTGTTATTTTGTTGTGCATAGTTTGAGTTCGAATCGATAAATTAATAAATACTATAATAATATATAATAAAAAATTAAGTTACTCAAACTTAATTCATAACTATCTCAATAAATAAATAAAAAATTGTTAACGATTAGTTTGAAATACAAACAAGTAAAACTTGAATACAATTCAAAACTTATTAATAAAATTAATTTAACTTTTGACAAGCCAACTACTTTAACTTGACTTGGCTTGACTTGAATTATTTACAATATTGTTGGTAATGTAAGTCAAAAATATATAAAGATTAATTCATATGTTATATTTCTAACATTATATATATATATATATGTATTACATTATTCATATTATATATTACTTTTGGATAAATAATGTTTAGGACAAAATGTGACTTTGCTGGGTAAAATGCGATGTCCTCGATTTTATAGATATCTAATCACAATTGCTAAGACATTTTTTTAAGTGAAGATCAACAAATGTGAAACAAACTTTTGTAGAGAAAGTAAAAATCAATTTCTTTAAACCACTTTGATTTTTTTCAAGCCTTTTCCTTAGACACTTAACTTGCATGTTTTCTTTTTTTTTTTTTTGATATTCACTTGCACATAATCTTTCTATCATGCAAAGAGAAATTTGCTCTATAAAATCATTTTTATATATATATATATATATATTATCACACATTTAAATAATAAATTAATCATGTCATAATTAATTATTCAAAATTAATTCTCTATTAATTAATCATCCTAAATATTAAACTTTCTTAAATTCATCCGAAAAAATACTCAAACCCATTTAAATAAAAAGTATTTTAAATATTAAAATTTTTAATGCTGACTCATTTGTATAAAAAAATGATGGTTGAAAAAGCAACTTTGTCAAGATAAAATTAACCAAAATAAATTACGAGCTATTATTCTAAAATGGGAAAGGTTCTCAAGTCCTATATATATATATATATATATATTATTTTTATTTTTATTTTTATTTTATTGGCTGAAATTCTAATTAATAATATAAAAGGAATAAAACCAAAATAAAAAGGTAAAATTGGGGGAATCGCTAGCATCTGACGCTCTGATGACTGATTGAAGAAAACCAAGAGAAAATAATTTATCTCTTCCCGCAGCTATCGAACTGTTAATTCGAAAAGATTGTCGGCGATGCGTTTCGATTATAGTCCTCGCGGATTCTTCAATAGTTCGACCTTTACCTTTGTTTGTAAGTTCATCCAGTCCTTTTCAAAAGCTTTCTTTTTGATTCTCTCTCATTCAATTTCCCACTGTTGCTCCGTTCACCTCTGTATTGCGCTTATCAGACTTATTTTCGTCCATATAGCATTATATACATATGTGTCGCGTGCCGTGAATTTTGAAGATGTTTGAAACCCTAGTTTCATTGATATTCAAAGGTACTCACTTGAAAGTTTAATAAGAGGTCAATGGTGATAGGTTTTTGTTTTTGGACATTAATTTTGATCCTCGCGATTGTTCTATGATTTATTTCAATTAGTTTGCTTCTAAAATCATATGAATGTACATGATTAAGTAACTTTTCGCCTAGAGTAGTTGATTTATTTGAAGAAAAAGGTTTCAATCAGTTTATCTTCAGCTGGATTTGGATCATTCGCAACGGATTAAGGTGTTTGTTATCTCGCAGACTCTTAGAAAACGAAGCTGTCTTCAGCTTGTTTAATTAGGCCTTTTGTGATTATTAGTGATTCTCCTATGATGAAAATTCTGAGTCTTTTGTCCGTTAAAGTATCGATGAATAATTGAATACGGTGAGAATGTTCGATAATCGATTGTTCCTCAGCATTTATTCTTGTGATCGGGAATAATATATGCATTTTTATATACACTTGTTTCTAAGTATATGAACATGACCTAAGGGCTAAGATGGCTTTGCCTGAAGCCTTGAATGTGTACTTTCTTGAAGCATGCTGGCAAGTACAGGAAAGCCTGTGCGTGTTTTTACTTTTTAGTCACACTGTTCATTCAGCAAACTGATTTCTACATTCTCTCAAGCATACTTCCACTATTTATTGAGTTTTTTTTTTTCTCTCTTTTATTTGCTTTGAGTGGGTTGAGTATATTGTCCACATTATTTTTTACATTGTAAGCTATATTACATAAGATGTCTTATGAAACATAGGTGGCCATGAGAGATCTGTCTGGTTACCACGTGATAGCACTTACTAAATATCTTTTGCAATATAGGATTAAATTTCTATCATGTAGCTGACTGTTCTAACTATTTGCTGTACATTTTGCTTTTCAGAGTCTATATTCTTTGGGAAGCTCCCTCATCTTCTTAGGTTTCCCTTCCTTTTGGGGGCATGCTCCTTTGATAATTAGTTATTTAGGTTGTCATGTCAATTAGCTTGCATCTAGAGGTAGCAGAATATTTTTTATCTGATTTTCATTAAAATTTTGTTCTCTGTAGCAAATAAAACATGAATTCCCAACTTCAGTGGTGTTGTTTTGGATGGGATGATATAATCATAACGAGTTCCTAACATTGAGTTGCTATGGGATAAACATTTATGAAAGAAAAGAAAAGGGAACAGAAGATTTTCCATGGGATTATGTTACCCTTTCATGAGTATGGAAGCCTTGGGCTCCGTAGCTGCTTGTTAGACGATGATTTCTGATCTTATCTGGGTCTAAGTTATGTCCTTTTACTGTGTGGAAAAGCCAATAAATGGACAATTTAATATTCAATTTGCACTACTTTGTGTATTATAATTCTGGAAGTATTGTGATTGACCTTTTTTGCATTTCTAAAAATGGTTGTTCATTCTACTTGAGGCTCATGCATAAATTATCAGATTTCCTTTTCACTTTTATGTGCACAACTGCACATCATAATATAGCGAGTATTACTTTGTTGTTCTTTAAGTTTTTTGAGGACAATTTATTTGGATTTCTGCTGCTGGAAGTTGAAATAATTATTGCAGGGTCCAATATTGCTTTGCTGGCTAGTTTATATAATCACATTTTATGGTCTTAGTCAGAGGCTACTGATTTCTCAGTTTAAGGATCTTGGTCACTATTGAACTAATTCATGGATGATTATTGAAGAGGCTAAGCAGTCCTCGGAAATTGAATTATTAGAGTGCTTTATTGCACCATTAATATTCTCCTATGTAGTAATTATTCTGCATCCATGCATATTGCTTTCAAGGTACTATGGTGGAAAAGTATTTTGTGTTGCCTATTCCACTGTTGGGACAAGGCATTTTGATATGAGAAAGATAATATTTTGGAAGTGGAGTCTCGTCAATATCTTTGCATGCAATAATATTTTCTGCAGTCACCAATTTGACATGCAATACCAATATTATCAATATTGGCGGCTGATGACTCATATTCTCTTTCACAACAACCTATTAATTAACACACTATATGTTCTCGTGCCTGTTTTAGGCGTATAGCAGCAATTGTGATTAAGTTGTTCATTTTACGTGTGGTGGAAGTGGCAATCTACCCTGGAACCTTTTTTTAGGCGTCTAAGGACCAAATTTTCTTTTTAAAGCATATCTTTCATGGAAATGCAACACCACAGGTTCCTTGAAATGTTAACCGGTGATTTTGCTACCATTTTTATAATTATTTTCCCCCCTCTTCCTGCGAAATAAGAAGTTGATGACAAAGGAAGAAGGCTGATTACAAATAACTTTTTTTAATAATGGCACTTCTGATGTCAAGACAAATTGAATGCTGCTAATGACCCGAATATAGTACTTTTTTCATTAGGACACCAGGTTAGAACATGAGCTGCCTCATTAGATCATTTCATAATGTTTGCCTCATAAATCTAGGTGGGAAACTGGCACTGTGGAATAGAAATAGTTATTTTTTCTTAGGTGCACGGTGACGTTGGGCTTGCATTGTATTTATTCCCAACGTGGGGATCCTTCTGGGGATTTTTTTTTAAATGGATAAATAAACAATATGTATTATAAATAATCTGCCAAGGGGTGAACCCATTTACCAAAAAGGAGAGAGCTAACAAAAATCATTGTCTCAATCCTTCCAAAAAATTAAGATAAGAATTTACTGAAAATGGATATGACTATATAACCCAAAAGTATTATATCTTAAGAATACTATCTTTAAACTTACAAGGGGACATCACCTCTCCTTCAAAAGTTATTATATTTCTCTCTCTATTCCTCTGCAAGCACCAAAGGAGACAAAACAAAACAAGCCGCCACACTTTTGTTGCATTTCTCCCAACCTTGCTCCCTGGACACCCACTTAACAAATCCATTACCGAAAAAGGCATAGTCCACGAGCAACCGAAAGGGTGAAAAGAAGAAACCACGTCTCCCTTGCAAATGAACAATGAAGAAAGATATGATTTATTGTCTCTTCGTCTGCCCCACACATGAAGCACCTATTGGGAAGACTATAGCCAACCCCCCCCCCCCCCCTCCTTTCAGATTACCTGCAGTTAACATTCGCACCCAAAGCAACAAACCACATAAAAAACTACTTTCATTGGAGCTTTCATGCCTCAAATAACTCTCCAAGAGAAGTCTCTCTACCCCTTCTTACTAGTACCTTATAAAGCGAAACACACCGAAAACTTCTTGGAACTGCCACACTTCCATCTAAGAGAGTCCTCCAAACTTGTAACTAGTCTGAATCAATAAAGAAACTCTATAAACTGTAATTTGTAAAATTTTATCCGTCTCCCAGTCTTGAAAATTCCTTCTAAAACAAGGAACCCAAGACACTTAGACCTCAACAAAAATCAAAAGTCTGCCACTGCGGCATTCTGATTTGGAGCCAGCTAGAAGAGGGAACCTATTTTTCAAAGATAGGTCGCTACTCCACAAGTCCACCCAGAATTTTATTCTAGGGCCTCCTCCAATCTCAGAATTAGAATGACGGAAAAAAACTCCTACTCCACCCTTTTGGATAGATTTCCACAACTGCAGGATCCTCTAGGCAACTGTGTCCCCTTTGTAAATCAATCGGCAGTTGTAGTGAAAATTTCATTAGAGCAACTGATGCGCTACTTGAAATCTCCTTGGTACTTGCTTTGATATTGCTAAGAGATATTGGTATATATATATATATATATATATATCTTTTAATGTTTGGTAATTACGTTTTAATAGTGTTGAGGTTTGTATTTATTCCTAAAAGATACTTAAAACCTAAACAAGTTTTGACCACAAGGGGGCTTGTTTTCTCAAAAACTAGATAACTTAATAGGAGTGGATCTAGTCTTGACCCATTTTGATGAATTTCCAAATAGCCTCCAATATGACTAATATGGAAAGATGGTTTTATCTGGATACATAATTACTCTATTTATTTATGAGTAGAATAGAAAACTTGGACTTTTTCTACTATTTGTGAAAGAAATACCTGTTGCAAGGTTGCAAAAAAATTTTCACAACCAAACAATACGTCCATGGGATGCTTCTTTGTTGCCATAAAGTTTGTGCTTTTTCTTCATGATAAAATAGCACTCGAGGCGTATATTTCTTATGTGACTGAAGATTGCATTGTGTTATTTGTTTGAGGATGATCTGTTGGGTGGTGGTTGACTTCTGCTGCTCCACTGAATTTGTACTTCATTACTTTCATTTTCTGTTAACCAAAATCAGTAAAGAAGTCCTTTGCTCCATTGCCTGTTACTATTTGATTTACAATCCAGGTTATGGTTGTCTTTTTTAAATACAGGAGGATTTTCTAGGTGGAAGGCTTGTTGATACCAGATTTCCTGTACATTAGTTGTACAGCAGCTTGTGATCTATTTTCTGCCTTTGTTTCCAATTACGTGGACATAAGATGGATGATGGTGGGCAACGTGAAAATGGTAGACATAGGATGGATTATTTCAAAGGGGCTCACACTCCGGTAATAACAAAGCATCAATTTGCCATGCAATTTTAGATTCATCTGAATAGAATACAACTGAAATTATTTTCTGCATTTCACATTTATTATTGCAGTGGAATATGATGCCCCAGTACCAGGTGAAGGAACAGAATGTCTTCTATATGAATAAGAGGATCATGCACATCATTACTGATAGGGATGCTGCTGTTGAAGAAAGGAATAGAGCACTATCTGAAAAGAATGCAGCTTTGGATGAGCGAGATGCAGCAATTCAGCAGCGGGATGCAGCAATTTCTGAGCGGGATAATGCCATAAGGGAACGGGACAATGCTATCGCTGCCCTTCAGTTCCAGGAAAGTACCATGAATGGCACATTGGGTTGTGGAATCCAGCGTGGAACAAAGCGAATGCATCACCAAACAAACCAACCTGCTAATGTTGCTGAAGCTGCTTACAAGACAAGGGAAGTGCACATAACCGACGCCTTCCCAATATCAGCCATTGCATCCGAAGCTGTTAAATCACGCCAGGCAAAGAGAACAAAGGAGAACAAGGCTGTTTCATCTAAGACGTCAAAATCACCACAGAAGGGAAAGAAAGTAGGTGAGGATTTGAATAGGCATGTCACTACTGATGGGTCAAAGGCTGAGTGGGATGCCCAGGATCTTGGCTTGATGAACCAGGTTAATTTTGATGAGTCTAGCATGCCAATACCTGTTTGCTCATGCACGGGACTACCTCGGCAGTGCTACAAATGGGGGAACTGGAGGTTGGCAGTCATCTTGTTGCACCACCACCCTGTCAGTATATCCACTGCCACAGATGCCAAACAAGCGCCATGCACGAATGGGTGGTCGGAAGATGAGCGGAAGTGTTTTTACCAGATTGCTTAGTCGGCTGGCAGCGGATGGCCAAGATCTGTCGATGCCGCTGGATCTCAAGAGTTACTGGGCCAAACATGGAACAAATCGCTACATTACTATCAAGTAATTTGTTGGCAATCATGGATTATGTTTTCCTTTCTCCAAAATGTTGCTGGACTGGACAAAACGAAAGATGGAGCTGGAGTACAAGGGTAATTTCCAAGATTCTTTGGATGACACAAAACCTATCATGATTTGACTAAAAAGGCCATCCACATTCCCTCACCGTTGTAGATTTTTTGTGAATTGTTGGAATTTATTTGCATTGCAGCCCAAGTGTGGCTGGGTAAAACCGTAAAAGTGGTTTGCTTCTTTTGCAGCATTACTGCCATTTTACATTGCAATCTTAAGTCCAGTAAAGCATCTGCTACCTTGCCAAAAAAAAAGAGTCCATCTCCTTCTTCTTCTTCTTTTTAAAATTTATTTCACAAATCAAAATGTTGTGGGAGATTTTCGCTAGAAGCTGTCAGTTATATTTTAAGAGTAGGCAAGCTTTGAGATGCTGCTGGTGGGAAGCATTGATTATGCAGTCCCTTCTTGACAAATGGAGATTAATGCACCTCTGATGAAAGATGACCACTTGGATTTGAACTAATTGAAATATTTGGAAATCTGGGTTCAATCAGAAATCCAATATTTGCTTCCCTGAGGTATATATTGGTATCAAAAAAGGGAGAAACCAGTGACTTGGAGACTTGTGGAGTTTGCGTTTCATGTTTCTTAGCAACATGTAGTTGAATCTTTCTTCTCTCTTTCATCTCCCATTCTGCCAGTGTGTGTTTCATTGTGGTTGTTATGGCATTGTATAGAGATGCAGATGCATCCGGGATGGTTTCTATCCAGTTAACATTTAGTACTTGATCCATTTTATATGCTATGTTTTTTTTTATCCTTGTCCGTCTGTCTCCAGGTTGGTACCAGTGGCGAGCTTGGAACGGCCTAGAAAAATATAGAATCACACATAGACTATTGAGTATTTTGGTCTCAAACTGTTCCCAAAATTCTGTTAAGTATCTGTCTGGCCGCCTTAAAATTTCAATTCTTGATCAATCTTTTTCCTTCTATTGTTTTCCTCTTTCTTTAACTTGCATGAATGGCAGCATCATCAAAGGAAAAGCCTGTACCCGTACCACTCCAGCATTGTTGGTTTCTAATATCAATGCTTTCTTTCACGTCCCCAACCCAAGAATCTTCCGGCTCTTCATCATCAGCAGCACAGCCACTTCCTCATTAGATTTCCGGGTTTATCATGGTCAGCAGCCATTGGAATGTTGACACTCCCAATCCTCCGGTAGACCGACAGCCACATCACCAGCAAATACAAGATAAGAGCAGTGCAGCTTCAACTAGCTCAGCATTGCAAGATGAGAAAGCATTGACAGCACCAAGATTAACCGTATATCTGAGGTTTTGGTGATAACACAGTTTATTTGCTTGCCGAAACTCATGATTATTTTTCTCTCTACCTTTTATATCCCATTTTTTTTCTCAAAAATCTTTTGTCTAGATTATGCAAACATACAATACAGAAGAAAATGACCACCAAGTGGTTAGTTTAGTGGGTAAGAATTCGGATTGCTTGCTCAATGCTTGGGTTTCGAGTCTCCATAACTGCTTAGTGGGATTAAACCTATTCTTTAGTGCTCAGAGCACGTGGTGGGACTAGAGGTACAACTAGAGCAAGCCGGGTTCGGGTTCGGGTTCGGGTTGAGTCATGTCTGAGCCTAACCTAAGTTCTAAAACTGTCAATCCGAACCCGACTCAAATCCAACCTTGAAGCCAAAAACTTAATCCGAGTCAGGCTCGAATTAAAATTCATGAGAATCGGTTTAATCCGAGTCCGACCAAACCCAATTATAAATTCTATTTTTTATATTTTATATTTTATTTCTAATTTCTTTAATAAATTGTTATCTTTTTTCTTATTTTAATTATACACTAAAGATCTAATAATTTCTCTTAAATTCTTCTTCTAAAAGAAACAAGAAATTGTTAAAATAATTCTTTTAACATAATTTAATTTTAAAAAAATGTTAAAGGTCAATAAATTTTTGAAATTATAAAAATATAAATAATAATTTTTGTAAAGAAATTTTATAAATAATGAATAATTAAAGTATAAAAAATATAATAAATAAAATATTAAATTCGGATTTTGGTTGAGTTTAGGTTTTGAGAGTATCAACCTAAATCTAATTCTAATTTAAATCGGGTTTTAATTCTTTTGTTCAATTCTAACCTAAAATATAAAAGATGAAGACCGAGCTATAAAAAAATTAGACATGTCTCAGTATTGGGTTCGCGTTGGTTTGTTCAAGTTGCACCCCTATGTGAGACTTAACTTTGGCCCACACATAGATGTGATGGAATTCTCACTGTATGGTGTGACACATACACTGAATAACCTATCTACTTATTCATTTTATCTACCGAAAAAAAAAAAATGAAATTTGAAATCCGATTCTCAATTTTCTGGGACTTCGCTCGCAACAGCAGAAACACTTTGTCGTGCAAGGTTACAAGTTCAGTAGTCTAATTGTGAAGGGTTTTAGGCACGTAAGCTAGGTTGGCACTTGGCAGTAACCAAATGATAACAGGTTTTTGATCTTACCTGTCTTTTAAAATCAAATTTCTCAAGTCCACCTAATTTTCAACCTTATTTTTTAAAGTACACTTTGATTTCAAATCAAGTAGAAAAAAATATGTCTGTTTTAATTACGTGTCACAATTTTATTCATATGTAATTATACGAGTATCGTATAATTATTTAATTTTAAATAAAAATTTAAAATAAAATAAAACAAAAAAAGTACATATACATTGTATGTGTGATAAACTTTGATTAAAATATATATTCACGTAAGAGAAAATTATTCCTATTTAATTCAAAGCTAAATATTATTCTTTTTAAATTCAAGTTTCCACTAATATTAAAAAAATAAATAAAAATATGTCTTTTTTGGGTTTGCTATGCTCGGGATCAAGAACTAGTTCAAAAGTAGAGGTGATCCAAAATGAGTTTTCGAATGACGCATTTTCTCGAACTTGATTTGAAAGTGTCTCTTAAAATTCCGTCTCCATAGGCAATTTTTTCAAAAACACTTTTGACTTGGATTAATCACCACCCCCTCTGCTCTGAGTCACTAAAAGGGAATCTACAAAGGGTGGATCATTTGGCTTTATAAAAATCCATTAGGTTGTTCTTGTTCTTCCTCATCCACTTAAGAGTATTGTCAAAATGGTTAAACAAACCAAAGCCAAAAAAAAAAAAGTAGTGTTTGTTCCCTAGAAGAGATTAAAGAGAATGGAAAAGAAATCTAATAAAAGATTAGTTTTGTTTTTCTAATAAAAAAGGAGTGGTGTTTTATAATTTATTTATATCTTTATTCGAATAAAAATAATTATTAATTATTATTACAAATTTATTTTTTAAAAAATTATTTTATTAATCGATAATTATTAATTTAATCACATTATTCAAACGTCTTTTTTTTTTTTTTTTGAATAAACATAAATAGCCGGATAACATTATCATTGGAAAGAACTTCCAAACGGCGAACACAAGACAGCTGACAATGGACGTGGCAGATCTCACGTGTAGGACCCAGTGACGGACTGGGACACACGTTTTGCAGATGAACCCACCGGTGACGTTAAAAATAAGCTCAACGTTTGAAATTTTGTCCACAAACCCCGCAAAAGCTGGACAACTAGATCCAGTGGTCGGTGGGTCACGGCACATGCTTTTTCAAACGCTCCCATAATATGCGTCTGTTCGTTGTCTCATTATAACTTTTTCCTCTTTTTTTTTATGAATTTTCTTTTTTTAATAAAATAAAATTACATACATTTAATAACTTTTTCTAAGACTTTTATAGTCTTATAGAATGACTCCCATAATTTAAACATATGATGAAAATGAAGAAGAGATTTGGGAACATCATCAAATAGAAACCTTCTTATATATATATATATCATATATTATGTGTTCATTTGGCCTATCGTTTGAATTAAGCCATAAGTATTTGAATTAATATATTTAAAATAGACTTTAATGATATTGTACTATTTGAATGAACTGTTACAAGATGTTTTTGGTATTTGAGTTATATAATATTGTGTGAATTAATTGTAGATCTAATCACTTTTATAAAAAATAAAAAGAACGAGTTGTTAAAAATGCTGAATGTATTATATAAATAGAAAATGACATTTCTGAATTGAGAGTTTAAAAAAAATTTCTTATTGACACTTTACTAAAACCAGCATTTGAACTTGAAAAATTTTGAAAATGTCAAAATAAATATTTAAATATCCAAAACGTTTGGTTCAAACTTCGAAGCGTCCATTTTAAAAACACCATCATCTATCTAATTATCCAAACACGTTTTATATATTTATCCCGTTTAGTTCCAAGTAGTGTGATTTTTAAAACTATTACTTAATAACGCATCACGTTAATAATATAATTAGGAATATATAACATAATTTTTTAACATTTCTCAAAATTTAATTTCAAATTTCTAGAATAATTCTTAATAGATCAGATAAATTCAAATGAACTAAATCAATCACAATTTATCAATTAAATTAATTTTTATTTTTATTTCTTTAAAATCAAATCACTTATTTATGCCCACAGAACATGATTGATTTGTTACATGAAGCTGGTTAAGTAAGAATTACTCAACCAAAAGTCTTCGCTTGGAGGGGTGAGACTCAAGTGACGTCGTTTTAGTAGGCCACACAGAATGGGCTTTCTTTTTCCCATTAATTAATAGGTCTGTCCATATCCTCATCTCAAGTGGGCCATCTTGGATTAATTTTTTAGTGGGCCCATATATATATATATATAGATAAACTTTTCGTGTTGATGTTGACAAATGTCTCGATGATAGAGGATAAGTTTTTCTTTTGTCCTTGAAGCACTTAAAGCCTGCCACGTGCAACACATATCCCATAAAACTGGGCCCATTCATTAACTCAAAGTCAAATTGATGACGTCATTTCTAGAATTGTTATATTGATTACCGTTGGATGAGAGTGTTGATCACGAGGCAGAGAGCTTGCCGTGAATTGTAATTCACGCGATTGTAACGTCGTTATTTGCCGTTGATTACGGTTGATTTAGGTGAGGAAAGTTAAAACTAGAAAATGGCACAATTGAAAACATGAATCTTCGAAGGTTGCTGCTTTGGATAAAATTTTTAATGGCATTTACCACCGTGGCATAACGGTTGGTAAGACGAGCCTCGAATATTTGATGTATTAATTATATATTTGGTGTAAATTTGAATTTGCGTTGATTATTTTTTATAATTTAAATAATGTCCATTGTAGAATTAGAATTAATATATGTATTTAGAATTTGTCTCTTCAGTCTTATTCCGATAAATTTAAGATGAGTATAAATTTAAAAGATAGGATATTCATTGTCTCCAAAAAAAAAAAAAATGTAAATGATATTAATGGATTAAATTCTTTAAATTGTGCTCTGGATGCTCTCATAAAGCTAGCCTTTAGTTGACATACCTAACCTTATGTATGTACCATGAGCTTTGAGCTTAGGCATGTTGAGGCTCAAATCAATTTGTATAGATGCTTCATCAAATATATATCTACAAACACATAAAAGTTTCAACTAAACTTTTAGGTGATGGAATTAAACTCTTTCTTTACCATAATTAAGGGATTTATAAAAAAGAAAAGAGTTATTTCATTAATAATATATATACACACACACAAGATGTAATAACCCGACTCGAAATGGCACGGATATCGAGGCAGTCGGGTCGGGCAACACTATGTCAATAGTACTTAGAGCTGTTTAAACCCTATATTGTGTGAATATTCAATTTGTACTGTCTCACCTAAAAATGAAACGTGTGACTAGTGCTAGGTCAGAATAAGTGACCCAGAATAAATTATATAAAATAATTATATATAGGTATATATATATGTGTCAGATTTGGTGCAACCGTACAATGTGTGTATGCTCGTGGATATATATGTGTGTGGTGTGTGCTGTGTACTGTGCACAGTTGTGTGGACATGTGGGATGAGTGTAAAATACTCAAGGTGGCAAGGTGATGGTAGGGTGGTTAATGGAGTGTGTAGAGAGATTTCAGGGCATTGTCAGCTCTGATTTAGAGAGAGAGAGAGGGAGAGATATATGTATGTATATGTAGAGAGAGAGAATGAGAGAAAGAGCCTACGGTGGAATTAAATTTAGAGAGGAAATCAGAGAGAAAGAGAGAAACAGAGTTCGGGGGCAGTGAGCACGGAGAAAAGCTTGAAGCAAAGGAAGAAAAGAGGTGTCCATTACAGAGGTGAGAAACACTAACCATATGCTTTCTCTCTCTAGAATTTTCCAGTTGCACAAATATGTTTTAAAGCATGTTGAGTTGATTTAATTTCAGAGCCTTATAGTGTATCAAATAGGGATCATTTTACAAAAAGAACTAACCAAAATGACTGAAAAATGAAGGAGAAAATCGTATTTGCAGGTGTAAGAAAATAATCGGGTTTCTAATGTTTTATGCATGAAATATTGTCCCAAACAGCCTAGAAATTTCCCTATATAGCGCAAAAGATGAATAGAAACAAAAGGGATCGAATCGGTAGAGAAATAAGCAAGAAAAATGAAAGAAATGTGTTCGCCGGAAAAAATGGTGCAGTGGTTGGAAACTGGGCTGGGTGTCGGAAAATAGGAGAGTTTAGAGGCCAAAACTAGTTTTAATCTATCCCTTAAGGTTCCAGAAATGTTTTGGTGCAAAAATCTTGAAAAACGGACGTGAAACTCGTGAGAAACAGTTAGAAAAACCTCACTGTCCGTACGCCGGCGCCGGAAGCACACCGGAGAAGACCACTGGAAAGTCGGGGGGCCATGTCGGGTCAAAACGGGACCGGGTCCGGGTCTGGATCAGGTCAGGACCCGACCGGATTTAAACGGGTGGTGACACGTGTCGCGTTGTGGTTGAATTTTAAGTTTTAAATTTGAACCGGTCGGTTCAGTTGAGGTTCAAACCGGTTTAGGGTTTTTAACCCTGAACCAGTGGGTTCAGACCGTAGCTCTGGAAAATTGCAAACCGGCCCCAAAACTTTGAGGAAATACCACTATTGCCCAAATCAGAAAATTAATAAAATATTAATTTTTTAAAAATGCCCCTAATTCAAAATGAGTCTAATTAAGTCCAAATGAGGCAAATAAATAGTCAATTTTTATTATCTCGAGCCTTCTGAAACTAATGGTGAAGTCGAAATTATGAAAATAGGTCCCGAGAATAAAAGACACGTAAAGTGTAAAATGATAGTTTTGCCATTTTCAATCCGGACGTCCGATTTAAGTTCCATAAAAGTTTAAACTTATTTTATTCGATGGTCCAGATACATTGACGACATCTAAATTAGTAATCGAGATACCGATAGCCAAGATTAGTATATTTGAATATATATTATGGCTCGATTACAGTTATAGACTGAGTTTATTTTCAATTGACAGACACGTCAAAAGATAAGGGGAAGGAGACTTAAATTAGTTGAACTACTGAGAGTCATTTTGAGGTAAGTAATTCTGACGCTTTAATATGGGTTATTCCCAGCCAGTCACGTTATTGTTCATATGCTGCCAATTTATACTCCATTACTACCTGATGCACTTGATTTGAGCCAATCGACTTGTAGATATCAGTTTACCTGATTTTGGATTTGACTTGCTTGCTTACATCATTTTGAGATTGATCATTGATATTTGAATATTATTGCACTATCGTACCATGACCTAGTCTTGAGATACATTCTATTGATTCTACACACTTCGTGTTTTGTTGTTTATGATATCAAATGTTTGGTACGATTGTACATCTTGTGTGGGATTTTGTTGGTCATGATATTTGGTATGTTCTCGGGGTTGTGCTCAGTCACAATGACCCATCCATTCACAGATTACGTGGGGGAAAAGACCCATTGGGGTCTGTTGTGTCCTACGGGACCTGTATTGAAAAGAGCTCTAACGCTTTTCAGAGAACCCGAGGAACCGTGGCGGATCTGAGCGTGCGTTTTAGTGGGGTATGCCGGGCCCCGGGTGATTCACGCATATCTGGGTTATTTGAACTCGATGTTGACTTATTCTTGTTTCCATTATATGATCATATTTTTTATACCCTGTGAAATGATCATATTGTTGCAAGCATGATATATCTTTGATTGGCTAACGTATTGTTGTGGCAGCAATCCATCACGATAAGCCAGAACCCAATTTCAATTGGCTTTGTTATTGACTCTTGTGTTATATTGTGGGATATGCCTTTTGGACCCTCGGGTCGATACTTTGCACATTTTGGTGACTGGCTACATCTTCATTATTGCCCATTTGGCTATCTGTTATTCCTTGTTCTATCATTTCATTGGATAAACCCGAACTCACGTTAAAGCCAGGAAATTACTTATTGGGCTATTAGCTCACCCCTCATCCCTTAAATTTTTCAGGACAACAAGAAGTCGGGGAACTCTCAGGCGCTCCAAGGATTTAGACGCTGCTAGTTACTGGTAGCTGTTTTGGCGAGTTTTGTATTAAGTTAAATATTGACAGGTCTTAATACTCCCATGTCACCACTGGTCCTGTTTGTTGGTGTTATTTTTGAAGGATCTGTATTTAAACACTTATAATTTTTGGGCATGCATCAAATGGTGAACTGACTGTGCTACCTAGATATTTTAATGATTAAGAAATGCTTTTGTTAAAACTTTACCCAGCATTTCAGATCCTTTTGGACGAGGGAACGGCCCACAGGTCGCAGACCCGGGTCACGGACCCCTAATCCGTATAGGGTGGGTTTTGGGTCGTGACACAATAGGCATAATAACATTGACCTCACTGGAGTTACTGTACAATTATAAAAATTTCTCTTATATTTTTTAGAATTATACTCACTTCATTTTCGTTATATTGTCAGTACACATTTTTTTATCCCTACAAAATTCATTATTAACAGTGTTAGGATTTCAATTAAATTTTTTTATATGACAAAAATACTTTTGAATATTACGTTAACCTCCCTTTACTTTTTAAAGATATCGAGAGAGATCTCTTAAATTGTCAAATATTACATGAGAAGTTAGTATAATTATTCTTAAAAGTAAAATAGTAAATTCATGATTTCTGTTAACTTTTGTCTCTCAATAATTCTGACATAAAAATGTCATTGTAATAATAGAAATCACATAAAAAATTTTGTAATTATTATATATCAAATGAGAGGTCAATGTAATTATCTTTCCAATTAATTGGAGTTAAGCTTGTCTTTGTTAGTGTAATTTTCTAATACGTGAAGAAAAATATAACTAGCATTTTAAACTTCAAGGTGCAGATGAGGGGAAAAAATTTAACGAGAAGGCAATATGGTACTATTACTACTGTGATTTGAGTATCACTATGTGACTGATACGAGTTCTACAAAATAACAAATGATTTGAGTATCACTATGTGCCTTATATGAGTTTTACAAAAATAACAAATTATAATAACCGTGGCATAGATGTTACTGTCTTATTGAATTTTTTCAATAGATGAGATAGCCAAACCACCACATCAACATGAAGTGCTTGTTTGGATGAGTTGGAAAAAAAAATACGGTTTGAGTTAAGTAGCGGTTTGAATAAATAACTGTTCAAAATTAGCTATTTGGGTTAAGTTAATGAGTGTTTGGATGAATGCATTATTTGGATTAGTTCTAAATAAGTGTCGCTAAGCTACTTTTTAAAAAAGTTTTTACTCGACTAATTTTTTAAAAAGCTTATTTTTAATTAAGTATGAATTGATTAAATATGATCAATAAATCGAACTAAATACTTAATAAATTAAAAAAAATTATTTTAAATTTAAAAAAATCATTAAATACGACCAATAAAACATACTAAATGAAGCCGAAGAGTAGTACTCACTAGGGGAGAAAATTTTCACTAGTCATCTTCGAGCAATTAAGGTTTTGCATGAATATGCAACAACCTGGTTCGGGTTATATATATTTTGCTTGTGCCCTTCAAATTGAGGTGAGAGAAGTTACAGAATCACACTTCTCTGATTTGGTTTTGGAGAAAAGGAAACGTGAAGGAAAATGGGAGAATTTTTTTTTTTCTTTCCATTCCGCAACTTTAGAATTCTTATGGAAAGTGGAAAGATACGTAGAAAAACAATAGCAACAAAGTCATACCAAAAAAAAAAAAAGTTTAAAATATTCTCTTTACTTTATCCTTTTTCTTTCATATGCTCCACCTTACAGAGGAAAATTTTGAAATTCCTCTTCCTAACTTTTTCTTTATATTCATTATATTTTTCTTGTAAGCCAAGTTGTTCTCTAAATTCAAAGTTTCTCTGGACATATAGTATGGAAAGCACATGAACTTGACTTTGAATTATTAAACACTTGCTCTCCACATGCTTGGAGATTTAGTTAGGGAAGCAAGGAAAATAATTTTTTGTTTGATTACCATAAAAAAAGAAAAGAGAAACAAAATATGAGGAAAAGTAAGGAAAATCTTATTATTTTTATGTTATTTTACTTTTTTCTCCTAATTTCTATTTAATTTTATTTTTATTTAAAAATAGAGATAAAATCCAAAAAAAAAAAACTCTCAAGCCAAGCCCACGGCGTCATTTTTTAAGGATTATGAGGGAAAAAAGAATGTAACACTTAACCTATGTGGGATATTTATTTTTTTCTTCTTTTTATATCATATAAAAGAGAAACACACCCTCTTATTTTGGTTACTAAAAATGTGCACCATGTTGTGTTATGGAGAGGTCACCCTTCACTGTCTAGGAGAAAACTATGATTCATATAATCACTTTGTGTCAAAATTGACAATTCATATATGTGTGTGTGTCTATATATATATATTCTAATGTCATGATTTAGCATCGAGAGTAGAGACGACAATTTAACTCAAATTAATAGAATCCGCTATCTTTCAATTTTAATGGGATAAATTAGAGAAAAGTTTTATAAACTTTGAAGCAATTTGTGACGATATTAGGGTTAAAGGCATTTTATTATGTCTAGTGCCAATTATATAAAAATAAAAATAAAAAACTTTTATGTTATATAATCGATCTTTATAACGAAAGTTTCTATTCTTTCTTTAAATATTTAGAAAAACTTAAGAAAGTTGTATCTTTATAGAATGAAACATTATCCCTCTATTTTTTTTTTTATTATTTCTATATTCCATCACAAGATTGGAATTAGTTTGGAATTTTTGTTTAGAGGATAGAATAGGGAAAATGGACCCCCATTCCAAATTCATCTCCTTTCCATCTCTAAATGATAAATCATATAGACTCTCAAATGTGGTCGATAGACAAATTGTATTACTCTATGATTAGTTTATTTGTTACATAATTCAAGATTTTTTCTTCATTAGTAAACTTTAGAAAAAAAAAATCAATTTGAATTGTGCCTAATCAAATTGGAGGTAAACTTGATTGAAGGTTTAACATTGGCTAAATTAGGTTTTTTTAAAAATAATAATAATAATCATATTATTATGAATTTCAAACAATGAAAAAATTGTCAAAGACAATGCAATGAGGGTGAGTGGTGATGTTTATTTTCTAAAAGTCAGATATTATGTTCAAATGACATGATGTTATAAATCCGAATTGGTCACAGGACTGGCTTAAGACCATTTGAGGCCTAAAACAGTGGTTATAAATGATCATTTTTTAACTTTTTGAGGACATAAGAATAATTATAGTTTTTAATAAAATGTAATTTAAGAATTAAATTTTTATTAACTTTAAACTGTTTGTTCGAACTATAATAAATACACAAAATTTAGGGTATTATTTTGTTAAGCAGAATTCTATTAACTCTACACTTCGAATTTAGATTAACCTATGAAAACATAAAATTGAGTTTTTTTTTTTTGTTTTTGTAATTAGACGGTTTCTAATTTAGATTGAATTAATATACAAAAATATTAATTAAATTAAATTTTTTGTAATTAAATTTCTATTAATCTTATATTTTTATAAAAACATAAAATTTACGACCTTATCTTTTAATGAGATTTAAAATAATTACTTTGTCGACCTTAACTTAGTAGGGCAGACTGGCCTCTACTATACTGGTACAGTGGTACTAGTGCTAGGGCCCATTTTGTTCATATCCTTTCGAAATCCACCGGTAAAACAGTAGAGAGATGAATGGCGGGTGGGGCAATTTAAATTATTATGAAGGCTCAAAGCTTTTACAGTTAAAAGCTGATTTGACTAGGAAAATGAAGGTCAACTAAAGTAAATCATATCCTTTAACTTATGTTTTGAACTAATTTACCCTTTAATCCTCCGCTGTCTCCTCATTCCTCAAAAGTTACTACTCATTTTTAATTAGGGCGATAAAATAAATAAGATCACTGATAAGATAAGTTCCATTAAAAATTCGATTAAGATTGATTTTGAGATAAACATGTCAAGATTAAGCATATTTTAAAGTCCGATTAGTTTGATAAATTTTATTCAAAACTTGATTTGATACGTTAAAAATGTTTTAATATTATCAAAAAAATCAAGTTAATCCACTTTGATTTGCGAATTAACTTAATTAAAATTTTGTTCATAATCTCGAAACTTAATATATATATATATATATATATATAAATTGATTACAATTTAAAATTATTAATTTTAACAAGTTAAGTTTGAATAATCATCGACCCGTTTATACATGCCATAAACATCTATGCATTTTTTAAATTATTTGAGATTTTATTTATTTATTCCTCTATGATGTTGCTCATACAAGTACCCTTACATAGTGCATGTTTAAGCCTATATTCAACCTATTAGTCTCCTACTCTAATATAAGAATCATTTCTTAAATTTTTTTTTATAAATCAATTAGTGGTATTCTGGGTCAAATTACGCACAGTAAACTAAGTTTCTAAATTATTTTTTAAAATTGAAAACCAACCTTGCCATTATCGATTTATGCTTCTTTTCGAAGGAAGACGTAGAATTTACTTTCACTTTCATTCACTAGTGAAATAGTGTGTTTATTTTTTTCTTATGAGTTCGATATGAACTTTATTTCTGTAATAATTTGAATTATTAGATTTTTCAAACTTCAGTAATTGAGAGATTCTTATATTTATAAAATAATGATTGTATCATACATCTTTCGTTGATCCCCCCAAAAGAAAATTTGTTCCACATCAACCAATTGATACGGGAAATAAAATTAGAAAGTTCTTTTATTGTCTTTTAAATCAAAGAGTAGTGTTACGCGTTTTAAATACGTGTATTAAAAACTATATTTCAAATAATGTGGTAATATATAATTAATAAAATATTTATAATATATCTAAAGTACAACTAATAATTTAATATCACAATATTTAAAATACAAAATCTGGAAAAAAAATATTACTATAAAGATGTAAGAGTACAAATAACTCAAATGTTTTAGTAGCCAAAATAGTTTTACCTGGTTTCCATGTATTAGATTTAACCTTTTTAACACATAATTCACGATTTTATTTATAAATGAGATATTAAGATTATCTAATCAAATTATGGAAAGCACAAAAACAGATAATTTTAATAAATTTTTGAGGGACCTACTTAATTTTATGGTAAATAATTAATTACGTGATTGCTCAGTAATTAATAAAAATATTAAGAAAATTTATAGTGTCATTAATTATTAAAATAAAAAAATTATACATACATACTATACACACGTCAACACATGTATATATGTGATAGTATTACATATCTCATATATTAATATATTAGATTAATATTCTTTATTTGATACGAGCATTATTATTATTTTTACTTCTCAGATTGAATAATAATATTTATATTTTTGTTAAGATACTAAAATATATATATTTTTTTCATATGAAAATGTGGTTTTGTGTGAAAATTAGTTCAATCAATAAAAATCATAAAATAAATTTAGGTAAATTAGACTGATCTTCTATGAAAATTTTCAAATTACATTAATCTCTTTTATTTTATTTAAAAATTTTTAAATATCTTTACGTAGTTAAATTATTATTATTTTTTTAAAATAACAAAACTGTTATTTTCAATATTTTTTTTTAATAAAAATTTTGACAGATTTTTTTTTTTAAATTTCAAATAAATACTGATTAAAATTTTAAATTTATTTTTATATAAAATAAAAAGAAGTTATTTACCTTAATTTTTTTTATATAAATAAAAAAATTAGTCAAAATTGAAAATATGTAAAAAAAAGAAGAATAATTTTATTATTTTGATTAAAAAATTAAATGAAAGAGTTATATAAGTTTGATAGTAAAAACATGAGATATTCAGTATAATTTCAGAAACATAAGAAACAATCAATATATTTATAAAAATTTTAAGGAAAATTAATGTAATTTTATGTGTTACAGATCAAATAAAATTTAAATTTTTGAGCAGTGTCTTACACGCGCGTGAAGTAAGCGTGGAACTATCAGGATCTTTTGGATAAAAGAGAACAAAATATTTGTTTTGGACTAATATAATCTAGAGAAAATAAATTGCTACATTATTGCGGTGATAGAGGAAAAGATTTGTTAAATGCGGGCGGAATGAAATTGAAATTCGAGCGAAATGCAAATTCCACCTAAATGAAATTCTTATTAAATTCACGCGTAGTAGTAGTCACGAAATCCGTGTACTCCTCGTCGATACAGAAGAGTGTAGAGAACGAAGCAGAGAGAGAGAGAGAGAGAGAGAGACAGATAGAGCCTCCGCCTGCGGCTTCGGTGTTTCCGTCATTGAAAAACACGGTGGCGAAACCCCTCCGTTTGGACATTTCCGCTGACTTTAGAAAGACTGCCGCCAAATGCGGCGGAGAAACAATAGCTAATTGGTGCCGGTCGGTTGTCTTAGAGTCTGAAATGGCAGATTCGATCCAAGGTAGTGTTGAAAGTTGTTTTCATCGAGCTGTGACTACTCAGATTTTATAATTAATTAGATTTTTATTGTTAGTTTCGTGTCCTCATTTCCAGGTTCTAGGGTTTGATCGACTGTGTTACAAGGTTAGTTAATTCATATTTTATTTACATTGTTTTTGGTACTTAGACCCGAGTTTGAATAGTTATAGTTTTGGCCTTTGTGTGTGATACAGGTGATTCAAGGGACATTATATAATTATATAAGTAGTTATATAGTTTTTGTTTGAAGGCTTGAAGCAAATGGGTGATACTGAAGAAGCTAATATAGATATGATGCAAAGAGTTCAATCATCTTTTGGTACTTCCTCATCTTCTGTCCCAAAACAACCCGTTTCCATTAACAAACTCGATATACCTCAATTCAATACCTCCCAAATTCGTGCTCAGATGCGACAGTTTTCACCAAATTTTAGTTTTGATAGCAGTAAGAGGGTTGGTATACCGCCGTCTCATCCACAAATCCCTCCTATTTCACCTTATTCACAGATCCCGGTTAGCCGGCCAGCAAATCAGCAGCTGGGTTCGCAGAATTTTAGCCCAGGCCCATCCCATTCGCGATCTTTATCACAGCCTTCATTTTTCTCGCTTGATTCCTTGCCGCCATTAAGCCCGTCCCCATATCGGGACTCCACTTCAATTTCTGATCCGGTATCAGCTGACGTGTCAATGGAGGACAGAGATGCAAGTTCACACTCTTTGTTGCCGCCCTCCCCCTTCTCCAGGGGTAATTCCTCGAGGGCAGGGGAGAGTCTCCCTCCTCGCAAAGCGCACAGGCGCTCTAATAGTGATATTCCATTTGGGTTTTCTACTGTGTTGCAATCTTCGCCACCTCTCATCCCATTGAGGGTCCCGAGTGTTTTGGACCGTTCCATGTCTGCTAGAGACAATTCAGTAGCTCAGCCGATTCAGTTGGTTAAGCGGGAAACAAGTTGGGATAAAGGTGTTGAGAGCAATGCAGGAAGGTATGGGTGAGAGGAAATCTGAGGGAGAAGTCGTGGATGACCTTTTTTCTGCTTATATGAATTTAGACAACATTGATACATTGAACTCTTCTGGGACTGATGACAAGCACTGTAATGAGAATCGTGATGATTTGGATAGTAGAGCCAGTGGTACAAAGACAAATGGAGGTGATAGCAGTGATAATGAAGCAACTAGCAGTGTAAATGAAAGTGGCAACACCTTGCAGAGACCAGGGGTTGGTTCCTCGACTGGGAAGAGGGAAGGTATCAAAAGGAATGCAGGGGGAGATATTGCCCCAACCACCAGACACTATAGAAGTGTTTCTATGGATAGTTTCATGGGAAAGATGAACTTTGATGACGAGTCACCAAAACTGGAACCATCCCCAGGAGCGCGCCCAGGACAACTGTCTCCCAGCAATTCAATAGATGGGAATTCAAATACCTTTAGCTTGGAATTTGGGAATGGTGAGTTTAGTGGGGCTGAACTCAAGAAAATTATGGCAAATGAGAAACTTGCTGAGATAGCATTGACCGACCCCAAGCGGGCGAAAAGGTAATGTATTATTCAACCTCTACTGCTTCACTGTAGTTAATTGATGCATAAATTGGGAACTGATCCATTGCTCAATCTAGGATTCTGGCCAATCGGCAGTCTGCTGCTCGTTCCAAAGAACGAAAGATGCGGTATATTGCAGAGTTGGAACACAAGGTTCAAACATTACAGACAGAGGCAACCACATTGTCTGCCCAGCTTACACTTCTGCAGGTGGGAATTAGGAGTGCTAAAAATCCGTTTCAGTTCTTTTTTTTTTTCTTTCGGTATTTCTAACTGTTGTGTTGTATTCTTCATGCTTAATTCCAGAGAGATTCTACTGGACTCACAAGCCAGAACAATGAGTTGAAGTTTCGCCTGCAAGCCATGGAACAACAGGCACAACTCCGAGATGGTATGATTTTTAATTCTCCTAAGATATCCATTTGCTTATATTATAGATCTTTTGCAATGTGCAAAGTGTTGAAACTAGAAACCTTGGCTCCGGAAAGCATACATTGGCAATTGCTTGTATGTGTTTCTTGTACGTAAACATTTTTCTGAGTGGTGCATGTTATCGCCGCACAAGATTACAACTCATAAACTTAAGCTGAATAATTGGTTTTAAATAGCATACATGGGTGTCTTTGATAGGTTGATTTGTGTGCTATGTAAGTTGGAGCTAAGAAGATGAATTATTTTTCCAGTAAAGGAGAGGGATGGTTTTTGGGTTCGATTCTTATTATTGTCAATCAATATCTCTACAAAGCCTTATTCTTGCTACTTGGGATTGGATACATGATCTTGAGGAACTCCATCATAAAATTTCTTCAATTTTTTTTTTTTTTTTAAATACAAAGATCTTTCTTCTTTTCTCTACACCTTTCTATAAGTATCCTAAATAAGTAAATAACTTTGATTGTTGACCCCCTTGGCATAGACCCAAATTGATTATATGGCGTTGTTGTCTTAAGTTTTAATTGATGCTCCATTCACTTTCTCCCAAAATTTCGTAATATGATTCGTTAATTTAATACCATAATAATTTGTAAAATTTTAGATATCCTTTTTTTGTGGGTATATAAGATTTAAAATACTCGTTCACTACTCAATTGATATTTTTTAGCTATTATGATCTTCTTAAATAAATTTGTTAGCTAAGACATGTCTTCTTCTCCTCAACACTTCCAAACCTCAATGTTTTCATCTTTCTCAATGCATTCTTTTTTTTTTATATTTTTTTAATTCTATGACTTTTCAATTTGACCAAAAAATCTAATCTACCTATGGTTCTCTAGACTTAAGAATTTTATATGATTTTCATTCAATAACATCATAAAGTAACTTTTCCACCTATCTATAATATAATAATCAATCATCAAGACCTTTGAGCTTTCATCCTTTATACACTTAAAATGATATCTTAAGTTTTTTTTTTTTTTTAATCCCTAAACTAACTTAGTTTTTATACATTCTTCTCCCCATCCTTTATACCCAATTTAAAATAAAAGTCATCATGTGTTCTATGTTTAGTGTTTCATTGTTTTCTTAATTTCCTTGTATTTTTATATCTTTTCCAACTTTCTTTATTTCTATATTTTGGGGGCAAGTTTTACAATAGTCCTTTTTATTTTTTTCTACTGTTTAGACTTTCTTGTTCCACTACCAAGTATTCTTAGATAACTGACCTTAGTTATATCTGGTGTATCTCTTTTAATGTTCTTTTAATACATTTGCCCATCCTAGTCCACGTTACATTAGTTTCAACTTCTAAGTTCCTTGTTACTTTCTTTTAATATCTTTCTTTTAAATAATTCTACTTTCTCTCTTATTTAAATTCCACTACCTAATGTTTGTATAATTTATTATTAATCTTTTAATATATATGTTTAAAACTATCAATATATATTGCGAGGTCATACTTTCTCATACAATATCCTTTCAATCTTTACATATTAGCGGATGTATTCTTCTAGTTTGAAAAAAAAATTATTTAACTTCTATTTGACGCATTTTTAGTAGTTTTTAGATGCTACCCTCTCTTTTTAAAATAAGCATTTGTTATCATAAAATTATCTGATATTGCAAAACCTTGTATTGCCTCCTTAACATCATTCCCATCTCCGAATCCATATCCACTACGCATCTTCTCATACCCACCGCAATCTTTTCCTTCATGACCATTGAATCCCCTTGCATAAATATTTTCCTACATGAATGCCTTGGATTAATTCATCCATAAGTTTTTTAACTTTGTTTTAATTGTTGAAAAATAAAATAAAATTATGTTTGCCTAGTCTTACTTGGTGTGCATAAGAGCTAATGATATTAATTATATTATCTCTTA
Source organism: Nyssa sinensis (assembly GCA_008638375.1). NCBI lineage: Eukaryota > Viridiplantae > Streptophyta > Magnoliopsida > Cornales > Nyssaceae > Nyssa > Nyssa sinensis. The sequence continues at coordinate 41,677,970 of CM018033.1, forward strand.
ACACAAGTTATATTAGTATCATTTTTAAGTAAAATATATTCCAAGAAGACCGTTTGAGGAGGGTTTACCTCTCACAAAAAAAAAAAAAAATGAAACAAGGAAAAACTCCGCTTGGAGTTTTAAATCTCCCAAAAAGACTCTACAAAAGAATTAATAATTGAATGGTACATTTCTACAACCCAAAAGTACAAAGTTTTCAAAAAAAATTATCTTTCAATTTATAAGGGGTTAATTCCATTTCTTCAAAAATCTACCATTCCTTTCGCACCAAATGCATCAAAAAAGACAAAGAGGTGTAAATTTCATATCTTCCTAACATCTTTTTTTTTTTTACAGTGGCTCCATGCCAACCCTTTAGAATTCCGGAAGGGAACTCGACATAATCCAGCAACACCTAAACAAAGAAAATAAAACATCATAAATCCCTTGCCATCAGACACCCTTTTGCACATTTTTCATAGCACCCAAAAGCTGATGTAATGTGTCTTTAGGGAAACACCCTAGCATTTACTTAAATAATGTCGTATGTCACATTGATTGGGTGAAAATAATTTGGTTGGCATATAAGTTACCACAAAGCCTTGATATTAATAACTTGGGTTTAAGTATTTTGAGTTATGCGGTTGAACTCTTTCTTCATGTTATTAGGTTAGCAGGCTTGGGGCATTATAAAATGGTACAAAGTTGGCTCATAGAGAGTAGAGACCCCTAGAGTGTCTGTTTATGGGCTGTTGGGAGAGATTCGGATTGATATCACGAGGACGTGTGGTCCTGTGGGGAGCGTATGAGGTATCTCATATTGGTTGGGTGAGAATAATGTGGTTGGCATATAAGACACGACAAACTTTCTTACTAATAATTTGGGCTGCATTTTGGGCCCTGTGGTAGGGCTCCTTTTTCAGGCTATTTGATCAACAATTTTTTATATTAATTGTCAGCTACCTAAGACAACCCACCTTTCTTCGGACTTGGTTTACATACAACTTATTTTTGGCCTTATGGGCTATAACTTGAAACCCACATGGAGATCAGTTGGGGCTCAACTGGAATTGCATATCTTCTACTCATAAGCCCAACCCAACCTGATCTGAGCTAAGCTACCCAGTTGGGGCAGAAGAAAATTCAAAGACAGACTCAAGTGAACATGAATTGCTATCAAAATCAATGAAATGAGGGGGAAAAATTGAATAATTTTTTTTAGCAGTGTTTTGAGTATAGACAGTTTATTAACCTCAGATTTATGGGTAAACAGATCTACCCAAGTGACCAACCAAGTGGGGGTTTCGATGAGCTAGCTGTTTTTAGAGATTCTAACTAATGGGGGAGAGAGAGAGAGAGAGAGAGAGAGAGAGAGAGAATGTGTGAGCCATTAGTCATGTTAACCAAGGGCGTGATTTTAAAATTCTGGTTTAATTGACTTGTTATCAAAATAATTATATATGTATATACGTGTGTGACTTATCAAACAAAAAAGTGTATATGTGTGTAAGTGCATATTTATATATAAACTATGCAATTATATAGAATTATTGCAGAGTTCTGGCTCTAGTTGGATCAGGTTGTGCAACACCTCAATCCTAGCCAACCAAATTGAAGTTTGTTATGTAGCGTTCATTATAATCAGATTGCAGTCCTTACTTACCATCACAAAGTTTTTGCAAACAGTATCTTGATAAATGAGGGAAATAAGAATCTTAGATCGAGAACATTGATTCAACTGTTGATGACTGAATATCTGCCTTAACATGATCAGGAAAAAGGATCTGTCTTTTATATGCATTGCAAGTGCTTCTTAGACTCATTACTTAGATTAATAAAATGCTGGTTTTGCTTTTTATCAATTGGGTACAGCACTAGTTGCATGTCCTAAGTATTTTGATTGGTGGGGGATGACTTGTCTTTATAATTCTTTTGGCATGTTGATTCAACCATATCACATTACCATAATGGGTTTGTCACTCTCTCACGGTGCCATCTTGCACAAGCTAGTTGGCATTATGTAGTATTAACTTAAGGTTTATCTTCCCTTTCGTTCACCAGTAATAGTTGTGTCAATAGTGAATAGCCTTTACCCTAAATTGGATTATGCATTGTTTTCCCATTTATAGCCTACAAGAACTGCGCTTGCTACTGATTTGCAAGTTACAGATACATGTTGCCGCCCGGGGGGGGGGGGGGGAAGGAAATTTGACTATCCCTTGCACCATCTTTTGACTGAGACGACACGAATGCCATTTACTTGCTATATAGAGTGATGTTTGTGGTAAATGATCAAGTGTGATGTAATTAGTGGTACCTTATTTTTCTAGCAGTGTTTGGCTTAACTGCACTAGTGTTAGTTTTGGTTTTAATTGTTCATGCTTTTATTATTATATAGTGCTGGTCAGAATATGCATTAACAGCTCCTTTTTAAAAAATAAAATAAAAATAGTATCATAGATGCTTTGCACTAATCTATTCTTTCTAAGTTCTACTGCTGCACTGAAGAAGAAAAATCCATGCTTAATTTGGGTGATTTTGACAGCTCTAAATGAGGCTTTGAGTGCGGAGGTTCAACGGCTGAAGCTTGCTACTGCTGAGCTGAGTGGAGAGTCTGCCAAGTTTCAGCAGCTTTCCATTAACCCCCAGATGTTCCAGTTGCACCAGCAGCAGCCTACCCAACTCAATGTTCATCAGTTGCAACAACAGCAGCAATCACAGTCACAATCACGGTCAGAATCACAGACCCAGCCGCAGCAGCAGAATGGAAGCACAACCACAAAGCATGACTCGAACCAGTAGGTTGTGAAGGATGACATGGTGTAGCAGTGTTGGATGTCCCTTAATTTATTCTGTCGTTAATGGTTCGTAATATTCAGTAGTTGTTCATTCAATGCATTCATTCATTAGTTTTGCGTCTCCAACAAAATACAGTAAGGTGTTGTAATTGCAAAATCGACCTGTTTTGCATGTCTGTCTGTAACTGTTTATTTAGGTCGTATAGAAGCCGTAATATTTATAGCTTTTATTTATGTGCTAGGAAACTATGTTGGATTGAACGTCTTTTGGACATATTTTGTTGTGACATTTGAGAGTTAAACCATAACTCTTCCTTAGTTTCAGTTTGTTTCCTTGAATAAAGATTGGTAATTTTATAATTCTATGGTACAATGTGCTCATTTTGATTTAGTTTGTTGATGTATGAGTTGATATTCGGTGTTCCCATGGACCATGGTTTCAAGGGTTAGATGATGTGTCACATGTGCAAGGTTTCACTATAATTGGATATGTGGCATATCATCCAACCACAAGGTGCAATGATTGGGTGTGATGAAGAATTTTCTGTAGATGTACAGGTTTGTCTTACAGTCTGATTGCAGTTGAATTGGAAGTTGCAGTGATTGTGCTATCTGGAATTGTCAAATGGCAGCATTTGACATTGTTTTCTGATCCGACCAAAACTGCTTTTCACACCAAAATTGTTTTGATGAGAGAGAGAGCCTGAAGTTGGCTCAACAGGATATTGATTAAAGAAGATAGATGCTAAGTTAAAAGTTGAACCTCTTCTTTTGATACCCTAGGCCTTTGCTTGCAGGTCAGATACCTACCAGGGGGTGTCCCAAAGGAGTCAATAACAATAACTTTTCGTAGTTGGTGCATGTTTGATTTTGCCAACAGAGCTATTTGAAGCTTTTGCAAAACTCTAGTTGAGGGTCATGATTTTGGCCAAAGGAAACAGACTCCTATGTCGTGTATGTCGTGTTGGTAGGGTGGAATGAATATTTTAAAAATGTTTATTTTAACTTTTTCATTATATATTCTTGCTTATTTCATTCCTGCATATCAAATGTGGCCGTAGGAGCTGCTGATTATAATTTGGCTGCTGCTAATACTTTTATTCGATTCCAGTTTCTAATGGTTAATGCTGCTGGTAGACTCTGAGCTTGGGCATTAGCTTGAATGCGTGTTGCCTGCTTTTTTAGGAGCATAGATTCTGCCGGTACCTTCCAACCGAATCCAATTCTATTGTTTACTTAATCAATCTTATTCGATGAGTTAATTTTCAAGGCCAATCGATCCATTTTCAAAATATTAATATTTGGTGATTCATAATCTCCATGGAATTCATGCTTAAACTTTATTTACGATTCATTATTTGTTTCACCTTTTATAAGTGTACCATGGGAGTTAAGAAAAAAAGTTGAGTGGTAAGGCAGATAAAGTTAATTCAAAGTCATATAAATCAGATTTAAACATGTGGTATAAATGATATTAGGATGATACTCTGAATTAAAATATATATTACATATCTAAATTTGATTTGTATAACTACTAAATAAACTCTATTATTTTACCAATAATTTTTTTTCAAGGCTCGCAAAAGGACATGATTTGTGTAGTACTTGATATTTTATATCAAATTGCATCATCGGAATACGTTTAAGATGAAACACCTAGTGATTATCTTGCTTCCCTCTCTTTTTGAATGGATAACTACATTAGTAATAAAGACGAGTGAGTTGTTTTATATTAATGAATAATTATTCGATACACATATGACTTATCATATAATTGTTGGGATCATTCAACCGACACATTTAATAATTTATCTATATTAAGGGACATGTTAGGAAAAGAGGGGGAACTGAATTAATTTGAATAGAGATGAGGTGTGCTTTAAACTGAGGGGACGATATTAGATAAAACAGAATGAAGTTATATATTCTTTCTTAAACTTAGCAGTATAGTATATAAAAGATGATGACGCCAAAAGGACCAACAAGTCAGGATGGCCGAGTGGTCTAAGGCGCCAGACTCAAGTTCTGGTCCTCGTGAGAGGGCGTGGGTTCAAATCCCACTTCTGACAACTCTATAATACAATTTTTTTTTCCTTTGTCCTTTGCTGCTCTACTTCTCCCAAAGGCTGACAGAAGAAATATTAAAAAGTGGAAGGATCTCCATCCCCTATAAGAATAAGAAGAGAGGAAAAACATATTGTTGTACAAATTCCCTTCAAATAAGGGGGATTAATTGCCCTCTTCAAAGCTTTTAGTTTTAAAATTTTCTCATACATTTATAAAAATATATATATATATATATATATATCTCAAGTACATGTAATCACTTTCAAAAATAAAAGAAGCTAATTAAGTTGCTATATAAAGTTCGATAAAAAAAATACCTAAAAAAAATTATTTATTTATTTTCTCTTTTTGTTCTCAGGAAAAAAAGAAAAGAAAAGAAAAGAAGTGAGAGTGATAGTGAGAGTGAGGATTGGGCTGGCCCAAGACCATGAAAGTCGATTATATTGGGTTTCGGGCCGAAGACATCGTGTCATAAGACGGCGCCGATTTTAGTGATTGTTTCGCTCGTCTCATTTGGATTCATCGTTCGGCATTATAACCCTATAGTTTCTCCACTGCAGAGCGCGCACACGCACTCTCCATGGCCACAGACGACGGCACAGAAGTGACCCGGCCCGACATGGACGTGACTGCCACGGAAGCTCGCCGTCGAAGAGCCGAAAACCTTGGGGAATCCAGCGCCATCTGGAAAACAAGAGGGAGGAGTGGCTCAACAAACACCGGAAGAACTCATGGCCAAGGCAATTGCTCCGGTGAAAAAAGAGTTCCTTCGTCCTCCACCCACCAGAAATTCCAATAACGACCTCAACGACAGTTGTTTCGGACTCTAAGTCCGCTCCTTCAAACCTCCGCAAGGAGAAGAAGTCGAAGAGGCAACTCAAAAGGGAGCGCCACCAGGTACTCTCTCTCTCTCTGACAACACACATTATATGTAATACTCACACATACACACGTCCGCATACTTATCAGAGTATGAATGGTTTGTGAAGCCATGGCAGGCGCGTTAGAACAGGACGTATAAGATACTATTTGGATTCAGAAATTCACTAAAATTTGGGCATTTTTTAATTTGTCGGAGTTAATGATTCTGGATAACGCGCCGTGGTTTGAATATGAATGTCGGCATAGTCGGTGATTTCATTATAAAGAACAGTTTTTTACTACTAGTTAGAATGTGATTGTGGTGTGTCAAGACCCTTAATGTAACTATTCATTTTGTCTTAGTCTAATACAGGCTTCGAAATTCAGCTAAGTTGGGTTTTTGTATGAGCCAATTCAGGTGCAAAATAATTAGTCGACGTCTCAAAAAGAAAGAAAAAGATTGGAGGTGTCTGTCAATTGAACCTGATGTTTTTCTCCAAAAAACCATAAGGCTATAAAGTCGGACAAACTTGGAATTTTTTGTGTAATTGAGCTGAAGAATAGAAATACTTAGACTATTGGGCTGTTAACACTGCTGAACTTTTAATGTAGAAAATAAAGCAAGCCAACAATCAGATAATGATGGTTTGGGGTTTAGGAAAGCTTAAAACTATAAGAAAGATGAGAGATCTTCAAGGTTTTAGGGGTCAAAGTTAATTATAGGCTGGAGTCTTCAGGATAGTGAGAGATCTTCAAGGTTTTAGAGTTGATATACTGGGGTAACTTTGAGAGTTTGTGAAAGAAATACAATTTTAGACAGTGGATTAGAGAAAGAAGAAAGAGGAAAAGAAGATAAAGAACCAAGAAATTACAGAAAAAGAAGAACAGATACATGTTTACTTGTTGTAGTTTCATAATATCTTTTACTGGGACAGTTGATGAACTATCTGGTTATGTTTTAAATGCTGCATGGTGCCTGTGAGTCTGTGACTGTGAATGCCAAAATCATCATAGAGCGAAAGTTTATCTTTATTGAGTGCACTTCTTGCTGACGTTTGTATCTTGGATTTTGAACTATGTGGGAGATGGCAATTAATTTATGAGCATGTTTGACTTAAGTATCTGCCCAGCAAAAGGAAATTTATTGAAGAGACGTCTTCCATATATTGAGAAGCCGCTGCTTCTTTAACCCTTATTCAACTTTGGTGGATTTTTTTTGGGGTATTTGTATCCATGAGGAAGAGTCATTTCCATGCCATTTAAGCTTTTTGTGGAGAAGCTTATAGGTTAGATCTAGGAGCTCCACATCCTGTCTGGCAGGTACTTGGAAGTTAAGTTTGGTTGTGGTCAGTGTTCTACTGTCATCAAATGTGGGTGGTGGGGCTGGAGGTTTTTATCAAAATATATCAACTCTTCAATGGGAATCATTACATTTCTAGAGCCATATATCGCTCTTCCTGTTATATGGCTGGTTCAGAAACTTAATTATTAATGGAAGGGGGGCAATGCTTCTAGATGATTTACTTGAGATTGAGATACTGTTTTCCATTTGAGAACACATTCATATAACTGCTTTGTTACTTGTCAATATGTATATATAAAACTGCTTTGTTACTTTGTTCCCCAACCAATTAAAAAAACATTCACTTCCCATTAAGATCCAATACATAGTTTAAAACATGACAATTAATCTTAATCATTAATCAGTGCAGTCTGTCAAAAGATTTTATCATCTATGCTAACGATCACAGTTGTTAGTATCTTACAACATGCGATACGTATGTTACGACATGCGACTACATATCTTACGACACTTTCAATATAGGCATAAAAAAGACGTATCTTATAGTTGTATCTTTTTATACCGTATCACACAATATGTTTCTTACAATACATTTCGATACGTATGATACATGCGATAATTAGTCTAACAATATCATTTTGGCTTTATTTTTTTCTTGTTGTTTGGTCATATACATGGAAACGATCTCATTTTTATTTTCTTTGGTTTTATATTGCATCTTTCTAATGCCTAGAAATCTTTCCTCAAATAAGAAAGAAAGAAAACAAGTACTTTTAGAATATAAGAACGAGGATGAGGAGTGATGACATGCAAGAAATTGAAAGAAAAATGAAGTAAAGAAATGTAGGCATATAATGATGATGATTGAAGATATCGGACCACTGAAATTGGAGATTGAGATGAAAATGGAATGAATTATTTTGAATTTTGTCTTTAAAATTTGATATTGATAAAGTATGTTGAAAACTTGGCTTAGTAAATTTTTGTTTGGAACTTGTAGTATATATATATATCTTGATTCTTGTATTGTGTAATTTAAGTTGATTTTTTTTATAAGTGAGTTGAAATGTTATTTATATCAATTTAAACACTATAGATATATAATATTATATATTTATAAATATATTTAAAAAATTGAGCATATTTTGCGATACACTATACAGTATTTTGGAAAACAATATGCGTTATGATACACTTTTTGACAATTATGTTAATGATAATTTTGTTCTTAATTTCACCTTATAGACTCTTAATTAGTATGTTGGTTGATGTGTAAACTCTGTTGTATGATACCGTATTATATGGTAACTATGCATCTGCAGTGCGTCTAATGGATCTTTTTTTTTTTTTTACACTGAAATCCAAAATGGACATTATGATTATTTTCCTTCATGAGAATACATCTTGTCTTGAGAAAATCATTTTCAATTACTATCTAATCACTAGAGATGCTTCCTAACTTCACAGGAACAAAAATCTGTGTTACATCTCTGTCCTGTGATAGCAAAAAGTGGAGATGTTAGTTCATGTCCTTATAATGAGAAATGCCGCTTCAGCCACGACTTGGAAGGCTTTAAAGCTCAGGTAGAGCGAGAAATTCTCCCTCCCCCCAACACCCTGTTGTGCTGTCACCGAACCAGTTGATATTTTACTCGTTTTATGTATTATCATTCAACTCTTATCACGAGTTTTGATATTCTTAAATGCAGAAACCAGCTGATTTAGAGGGAAGCTGTCCTTTCCTGAGCACTGAAGCTCCATGCCCTTATGGGTTGGCCTGTAGATTTTCAGGAACGCATAAAGAAGTTTTTCCTGCTGGAACTTTGAATAACCAGAAGAAAAGCTCTGAAATGAATGGATTGAACAAAGATGTTCAGAAGCTCCTATGGAAAAACAAAATGAGCTTCCCCAAGGCAGATGCTAAACTGAAACTTCTTGGGCTTCTGGTATGAGCAAACAGTAGTCTACAGTTTTCCTCATCTTACTTCCCTATCCTCCCTCCCCTTCTTTCTTATTCTGTAGGGGCCCATGGTGTTTCTAGAAATGCTGTGGAAATTGAATCTGTCCATTGTTTTATTTCATTGCATTTGAGAAGAATTGTTGATTACTTTTATGTGAATGCATTATGTCATCACCTTATTTACCAATAAAATCTAGCTACGGGTTCATTGAAAATATACCAGGCCATATGTGACAAATAAACTTGTTTGATAGCTAAGAAATACATGAAGCACTCATTTCAGATCCTGTAACAGACAATGAACTGATTCAATTTCCAGCAGGCATATATATGCTCTCTGAATAAACTGCTACAATTCCCCCTAAGTATTGGTTTACTAGTTTTTCCTCATCTAAACCGTCATGTGGGTTTTTGGTATCTTTGTGCTTTATATTCTTCCCATGCTTTAAATAATTAAAGTTGATTCTGCTGATGATCATTGTGTCAAGAATCCTTAAATTTCCACTCTCTGTGGGTTCCATTTTGGTTTGTTAGTGATTTAATATTTCAATTTCAGGGGAAGGCAAATTCAAAAATGAAAATGTTGGCAGATAAGGAGGAAGGTGATCAAAGTGCATCAAATGGGTGTTCTGTCACTGAACAAAATGGTTGTACTGAAACTCCTGGGGACTTAGTTAAGGATGTGGAATGTTCTCTAGAAGTGCCGGAGTGCTTGTCAAAAACACTGGAAGAGGATTCTGTGGATGGCAATGAACTTAGACCCCTGAAGAAAGCAAAATCTTCAGTAGATGAAAATTGTTGTCCCATTGAAGTAAATAACGGTTCGTTTAATTTTGGCAGTTTGTATTATTACATGCATCTCGTATTGTTGTTCATCAAAGATATACTGTATGTAACTTACCTGGGTGATGTGCAACAGGTGCAAATGTCCCCGAGAAAGATTTTGAGAAAAGCTGTACACAAACTGAATCAGAAATTACAGCAGGCCATATTCCCAATGAAACTGATAGAAGCCTAAAGCTACACCCACGCTGAAAAGAAGCTTATTGATTTTCGAGAGAAGCTTTATCTTGCACCTTTGACCACAGTTGGGAATCTTCCTTTCCGAAGGGTTTGCAAGGTGTTAGGGGCTGATGTAACGTGTGGTGAAATGGCGATGTGCACAAATCTTTTACAGGTTTGTGTATTGTTTTTCTAGCCCAATTTCTGATTGAATAACGAGGCTTATAATAACATCTGGTAGTAAACATTTCAGAACTTTGATCTTTTAATATGAGATTACTTGGATTACATAAAATTTTACATCCTATGAAGTGAACAAGTGATTTTCAGTTTTCCACTGTGTTTAGTTTTAATGCACCGTGTTTTCACAAGTTGTAGTAACTCATCTCTGACATTCATATAATTTCATGCTCTGCTTTCTGGCTACACAGATACCTTCTACAACTTATTCAGCCTGATTACATGATTCTTTTAGCACGCAAGCACCATTTCTTGGATATATATATATATATATATATATATATATATATATTTGATAGGTAAACCTGGGACCTTGGGGATATAACCCATTCCTCTTCCCAACTCATCCAACCCCAAGGGTTCTTTTCTCGGATATATATATATTCTTTCCAATATAAATGTTTATGGCTTGTGTTTCTGCAGATCTCCACATATGCCATGCTTGTAAAGACAGTGCATTCTTAACATGACATCCTAGTCTCTGGGTTAAGTAATGTTTGTCCAAACCTGACCATGTAATAATTGAAAATTGTAATAGTAAAGTGTATTCTGATCCTGATTATGCAATAATTGTAAATTGACTTTTAATATGTATGAATATTTGGTTCCACTTATGATCTATGGGGACTGACATGAGTGTTGAGTGCCAACATGGACACGGGGTGTCTGACAGGGCAACTCTCAAAAATCAAAACACGGGAAACAGCTGTACATATGCATATCTATATATATTCATATACATGTATGTATGTGTATCACATGACTGCTCTTCTTCTTCCGGAAAGGGGACTTAAAGGTTTCTTTCCTCCATCGATAGAGGACAAGGCCATACATGTCCAAACACGTGATCTAATAAGAGTTTGGAAGTGTCCCCCTAAATCGTAGGGTTTCACATTGTAAAATGATTTTTCTCCCTCAGCCTCACCTTGTGTACATGAGGTGTTTTTTGTTTGTTTTTATGCTTTGCAACAGTTGTGGAGTTTGATTTGTTGTAAATGACAGTCATTTGACATGAGAACAGGGTCAAGCTTCAGAATGGGCGCTGCTGAGACGTCATTCATCCGAGGATTTGTTTGGCGTTCAGATATGTGGGGCATATCCAGACACAGTTGCACGAACTGTTGAACTTATAAATCGGGAATGTATAGTGGACTTTATAGATATTAATATGGGGTGTCCAATTGATATTGTTGTTAACAAGGGTGCTGGATCATCTCTTCTTACAAAGCCAATGCGGATGAAAAACATTATAGAAGCAGCTTCTGGGACAGTTGACAAACCTATTACTTTCAAGGTACTTCGTAATCTATTGAGGCAAGCAATATGCGAAAGCAGATTAAATGATCTTCATGGCTGTGCAAGTTATATTTTTTTTCAAACTTAACCAAAAAATAAAAATAGTTTACATTTTTAAATTGAAAATGTGTCAATTTTTGTTTGTATTGCTGGTGGTTGTGAAGTGTGACATGCTTCTCAATTGTTACAGTCAATAGGCTATCCAGCTCCACCACAATCTTTGACCCTCAAATTTACTTTTTTGCTTCTGATTTAAATTTGCTATTTTTGTTCCTTATTGAACTTGTTTGAGATGCATTATGCTGTAGTGTTTTCTTGCTCTAGGTTCGGACAGGTTATTTTGAGGGGAGAAATCGGATCGATTCATTAATTGCAGATATTGGCAATTGGGGAGCAACTGCAGTAACCATACATGGTCGATCACGTCAGCAACGCTATAGCAAGCTTGCTGATTGGGAATACATCTACCAGTGTGCAAGAAGGGCCCCTGATTCTTTGCAAGTTCTGGGGAATGGCGACATTTTCTCATATTTAGACTGGAACAAGCACAAGTCTGATTGCCCTGAGCTTTCTTCGTGCATGATTGCTAGAGGAGCATTAATTAAGGTTTGCATTTGGAGCTTCGGCTTACCATGATTTTCTTTACCTGAATATGTGTGTTCTTCCGAACTCTACCCTTTAGTTTATTGAGGTCTATGGTTTATAAAATGTGAATATTATCTGTTTGTTCTTTGCAGCCTTGGATATTTACTGAAATCAAGGAACAGAGGCACTGGGACATCAGTTCTGGTGAGCGATTAAATATTTTGAAGGATTATGCATCTTTCGGCCTTGAACACTGGGGTTCTGATGCAAAAGGTATGTTCTATTCATTTGGTATGGGTGGGTTGTAATCATTTCCATATGTTAGTGGCAGTGTAGTTAAAAGCGAAAGGCGCCTTCAAGGCGCTAAGGTCTTACATTGCTTGAAACGCGAGGTGACAAAAAAACGCTAGCATGAATGAATTAAGGCGCTAATTTATAAAAAAAATTAAAAATATATATTATACATTAAAGGTTTATTTATTTTATGTTAAACAATATCATATGTAATAATTCTTTTTTAATATTAAAAAAATTAATCTAGAGGATGACATAACATAATTAAATTTTAAGCAAAGAGATTATTCTAAATTTTTTCTTCATTTTCTACTACTTTTATATTGGTTAAATATTGTCCAAACAAAAATAACTTTAATCCAAAAACAACAAGATACATGAGCACATTTAAGTAAAATAAGTTTCAGTTAATAAGGCTCTCGCCTCAACGCGTTTCACCTTAGTCAAGGCGATCACCTAGGCGGCACCTTAGTCAAGTTGCCTCGCTCGAAGTGTGTTGAGACGCTACGCCTCAACCTCGCCTTGCCTTATTGCCTAGGCGAGCGCCCAGTCGCCTTTGACAACAATGGTTGGTGGACAGTACCAATTACAATGAACTAACCAAAAGAGAACTGGATGGCATTAATGTAATCTAAGTCTTCCCTGCCCACTGGCAAGAGAATCAAGTCAAACTGAGTCAAAGGAGGTCGAATTGATTTAGTTGGTTGGTGGTGCCACTTGCTTTCGTTATACAAAACTTCTACCCCGAGCACACGCAATGGAGCCGTAGACAGTCAAGTGAAATCCCTGGTTTGACCGGTTGAACGTTTGACCTAGATCTGACATCAATAGCGGACCAGATTTATATAATTCCACCCAAATTTCTTAAAATTGGGAAAACCAGGTTAGATTTTTTTGGTTCAGTAATTAACCTGCTGATCTGGTCTGATCAATATCCAGGCTTAAGAATAATTAACTTGAAATCCTCATCCCAAATGGGCTGGTAGCCCAACAATTTATGATTTAAATTCATCTTTAGGTGGCTGCCCATTTTTTAACTTTTCATTCTCTCCTTTCTTTATAAATTTGATGTGGGACAAAAGAACAAACACACAACCTAGCTCAAAAAATTATTATTTTTCAATTTTCTGTATTGATTGAGTAAAATATCAACATGCCAACCATATATGCATGTTTTAACATATTATGTAAAGGAAAACCCATGTTTTAAAATATTATGTAAGTATATATCTATTAAAGTCACTTGCAATGGTGGAACTTGGAACAACTGTCTTTCATTCTAAGTAAGAGGTTACTCGTTCTTTGCTGATTAATCATGTAATTAATTTGTTCTTCCAAGTGAACCCTTGGGATTAGCTGAGTTGGGAAGAAGCTTGGGTAATATCCCAAGGTCCCAGGTTCAACTCTCACCAAAAGGGCCACTTACCTACCCCCGGGGGTGGGGGGTTGCGTGGCCCCCTCAACGTTGTGTAAAATTCTTGATATGTATATACACTTCTTATAAACTATAATTATTTTCTACAGGTGGCCCCCTCAAAGACTCAAGAGTTGACTAAATCTAAAACTCTTTTATCAAGTAAATAATAATATAAAAGTTCAAATATGTTTTCACCAAGTAAATAATATAAAAGCCAAAAATAAGACCCAGTGAACCAAATTTTCTCTGCGTCTTCCTAACTCTCGGCTGTCCCCACTTTAATTTTTTTTTCATTCCCTCTCTCTTTACATGTCAGCACTCTAAATATTTCCATATTTGATATTTCCAACCGTTTCTAAACTTCCCTATTTACATGCTTGACAACATAATGAAAACAGGGTTAAAACTTAAAATCTTCCCCTTTCTCTCATATTTGTTTTCACTGCGATTTTTTTGTTTTGTTTTGTATACTGTTCTGCCCCCCCCCCCCCCCTCCTTCCCCCCTCCTCCCTCTAAACAATCCTGGCTCCGCCCCTGCTTACCTATCAATTTATTTTTTTTAATTTTTTCTTCCAAGATATCCACAATATTCACTTTTTATATAATTATTTACTTTTTCTATAATTATTCCTGATCCTGTAACTTCATTTGATAATTTGATTAGGGATGGATACCCAGGTTCTTGTAAAAGTGGTATACTATTGGTCCATTTGGCAGGGAGGAAGAGTAGAAGGGAAAAGGGTGGGATGGATGGTGTTTCCCTGGTTTGGTAGGAAGGAAAGGGAAAGTGAAGGGAAGAGGAGAGGGGGCCGGACCAAAAATTTCTTTCTTACTCTGAGTGGGTGGAAAGGAGGGAAAAGAGTCCCCTTTTTCTCTCTCTTTTTTGTTTTTGATTTTCCTCTCTCTCTCTCTCTATATATATATATGTGTGTGTGTGTGTGTGTGTTTTACCTTTCGAATAACACTCTTCTTTTATTATGTAAGGATACAAAGATAAGATCATGCGACACACCCTTCCTTGTTTTCCTTTTGGGCAAAAGACCCCTTCCTTTCCCCCTCATAAGCTTGTAAAAAAATTATTGGGAACAGTACAAGTACAAATACAAATAACAGTATAAAAGTAAGCGAACATGAAGAATTTTTGTATTAAAGGGGATCCAAAATTAGTGTTGTCAGAAAGGGCCTTCTCCTGCCACTATTTGTATGTAAGCAGTAAAAAGAGAATTAGAGCAGCTTCGCAAATTTAGTCAATATTGATTACTCGTCTTGGGAAAGCTGACAGTCTTGATATCCTGGCAGATTTAATGGTAGTTTCTAGAGAAAGCTTGACATATGAGATTTGAGCTATAGTGTAAACTATGTAGGCCTATGATTTAGCTTTAGTTGATTTTATTTTCCCTATATTAGAAAATGGAAATTCAATGAAAGAGTCTTGAAATTGAAATAGTAACTAACAATGGTAAAGATTGGGTGGGACACATTTTATGACTATCTGATCATTGCCTGCCTGTAACACATTTTTGTTGTTATTATTAGTATAAATATAGTTCTTTTTTTATCAGTAAAATATTACTATGTTAAAAGGGCGTCCGAGGGGGGACCGGCTACAAAAATTAAAGCTTAAGATTACCCAAAAAGCTATAAATTTATCTATATACTTTGTGTATTCTTCTTTAATCCAAAAAAAAAAATTACATGAAAAATTATCTTCACTCCATCAAAAGTTCTTGGATTCTTCTCCCTCCATAAACACCACATGAGACAAATTGGGGCAATCTTCCAAGCAATTTGCTGCTCCTTTCGAATCTTCTTACACCACCACCTCGCAAGCACCTCCTTGAAAGAAGCTGGCATAACCCAAGCACATCCAAAGATAGCAAAAAGCAAGCACCACATCTCCCAAGCCATCTTACAATCTAGTCCACCGTCAAATTCAGTCTAAAGCTTTTGTACAAAATCCTTTTGGGTGTCTACTTATCTAGAATGTGATTGTGGTGGGTCTTCTGATAGTTGCTTCATGTGACTGTAGGAGTGGAGACGACTCGACACTTCTTGTTGGAATGGCTTAGTTACACATACAGATATATCCCTGTCGGCCTTTTAGATGTTAACCCACAAAGACTGAACTGGAGATCACCCTCATACTTTGGTCGTGATGACCTTGAGACACTAATGGCGTCTGATTCTGCGGCTGACTGGGTATGTAGAGACCTTGTATTTGGAATGATCACTACTGTTGCTATTATAGTTTTTGTAATTGTTATTCATATTCTCATTATTCTTGTGCAGATTAGGATATCTGAAATGTTACTCGGAAAGGTTCCAGCAGGCTTTACATTTGCACCAAAGCATAAATCCAATGCATATGACAGAGTCGAAAATGGCTGATTTTGGGCAGTCAACGCCGTCTTTGGTGAACATAATAGTGGCTTCTGCTGCAAGGAAATGTTCCTTTTCTCTCTACTTACCCTATCCAATACTATTTATGCTGGTTTGATGCCGATGCCGTTGCCAGAACCAGGTTACAGTGTGCTGCCTGAGTATGCTGATAAAAGTAGAACAAAATGTTTCCTAACATGAGCTGCTGAAATTGCCTTTTATTGTGCCAATGAACCTTAAATTTTGAAACTAATTATTTTTCGTTCATGAAGATGCTAGTTTTAGAAAATCAATACTTTCATTGAGATAAATGCATGAAGCACGAATAAGATTAGCCCCTTTATTGTCGTAATTAATTATTTGATTTAGCATATATTTTGAGGATGCCATGTGGTAATGTCTTTTAACTTTTTTTTCTCCTTATTGTTGGAGGGGGAAAAGGGGGTGTTGGGCTGATTTAATCGGAAAATAGTCTAATGGAACAGTAGCATGGTGTTATTCTCAATGTGATTTGAGTATCACAGTGGGTCTTACGTAAATCTTTTCTTTAATCATGCGAGTGCCTTCCTTGGAGACTATTATGGAAATAGTATCATGCTCCTGTCTCATTGGACTTTTTTCTAGTTTAATCATATGAGTCAATAATTATACATCAAATTGTCTTATTAGCGTGTCCCATGATAATTACATTTTATTACTAGTGGTTTGGCCCATACCTATCTTAAAAATGTGACACTAATGCCCTTTATGATTGTGAATGTTTAGTGACTAAAATACAATTTTTTTTTCTCTTTAAACTTAAATTATAAGGGTATTAGTGTCACATTGTAAAGTATAGAAATTTCCGTAAAGCAGAAACGGTGGATGCGGTAGGGTTTTCAAGCGCCATGCCCCTTTTTACGTCATGCCTTTTACGTAATAGAAATTTTCATAAAATGGAAACGGTGGATGCGGTAGGGTTTTCAAGCGCCATGCCCCTTTTTATGTTATGCCTTTTACGTAATGGATGTTAGCATTGCATTTTGAAATACGGGAGGAGTGAAAATGGGTCAAACCAGGAGGCAAAATGTAATTAATTGAATTTCCTTTTTGTTTAATGATTGGGTTATGCAATGGGGTAGTCCGTCCTCCATTGATTTTCCTTCACCCCTCCACATTCCTCTCTTTGATTTGGACTTGGTTTTGGTTCAGGAATTGGAAGGAGAGAGAAGGGAAAGAATTGAAATGAGACATTCTCATTTTTACCCTTCTTCTGGCATAAATAAATTTATGCTTGTTATTTCTAAAGAAAAGGTTAAAATTATTATTTTTTATCTCCTGATTTACCAAACAAGAAGAAGAGTTAAACCTTCTTTTTCTTTCTTTTGTTTTCTCTGCTAATTAATGTTACCCTTCTAAACCAAACGCTGTCAAGCCAAGTTAGTTGAGACCTTCCTTCTCTCTCATTTTAATATTCTGTGAGGGTGATACTGTATATAAGTATTTGTGACATTTAAAAAATGAATGAGAAATAACTTTAAAAGTTCGTATGAGATACAATATTTTAAACCATTAAATTGAGTGATTTAACCATTGAATTAAGTGGTTGGAGTAATAAAAAACTTAATCCCTACATCATCCAATAATTAAGTAGCATTATCCTTTCTTTTTTTAATCTAATATGAATTCCAATGAAAAAATATAGCTCTATTTTCTTTGCAAAATGCCGCCCTTAACAAATGCATCTTTCTTTGATTTGGCAGCTGTCCATACCACGTAGTTACAAACCATTCAATCAGGTGGAACTTCAAAACTAAGGCCAATTCAGACATGTTTTGAAAATAATCAAATCTCTACTTAATGGCAAATTACAATTTATCAAGGTCAGGGAAATGGTGTAACTTTTTTTTTGGATAAATGGAGACAGCTTTCATTAAGGACGAACAATTCCAGCTCAAGTGGAAGAGATAATTAAACTCCACTTAGAAATAACAAAGAGTTGAAATAGAGGCAGATCTTAAGGCAACACTACGTACATTTTATCATTCCTAAATCCTGCAATAACGAAAGCTTCGTGTATAGAATGAGTGCAATCGAGTAACAGAGAACCTGTTTGCTCCAATTTTTATCCAAGTAATGCTATCCTTGTAATATAAGATTTTACCAAATTACTCTACCCGCTAATATGATTGTTTAAGTGCTAGTTAATGCAGTCTTTTGATTTCTTCTAGGTGCTAGTCAATAAAGTATCTTGGTGTTAAGTAATGCAGTTATGCCACGTGAATTCAAAATGATTCATTAGTTTAACACAAGAGATTACATTCACCTACACCAGTGGTTTAACACCAAGAGACTACATTAACCTACACCAGAACAACCATGTCAGGAAGTAAAGAAATTTAGTAAAATTTTATGGTAAAAATAACATTACTTTTTTTATCCAAAGAAACACAAGTTGGCTCTGATTACCGCATTTTCTACCACTACTCTCTCTCTCTCTCTCTCTCTCTCTCTCTCTCTCTCTGTTACATATATATAGTATGAAACAAAGTTACAATTCTGTGCTCCGATACTACGGCTATGTTTGGATAGTTTTTGAGAGTTAGAATTTTAAGAAATTTTTTTGAGAAGTGTTTTTAAGTAATTTCTTGGAATTTGAACCATTGTTTGGATAGTTTTTGAGAGTTTGAGTTTTAAGAAATATTTTGAGAAGTGTTTTTAAGTAATTTCTTGGAATTTGAACCATTGTTTGGATTGATTAATTTGAAAAAAGATAAAAAAATGTTTGGTTATGTTTTTAAAATAAGATTTTTAATTTCAAATTACAAGATATGTGTTTGAAATTTTTTTTTTTTTTTTAAATTTAGATTATCATATCGAAATACATTTTTATAATTTACTTGTTTGGATTGATTAATTTGAAAAAAGATAAAAAATGTTTGGTTATGTTTTTAAAATAAGATTTTTAATTTCAAATTACAAGATATGTGTTTGAAATTAATTTTTTTTTTTTTTAAATTTAGATTATCATATCGAAATATATTTTTATAATTTACATGATTTTTATTTAGGAAGATCAATTGCTTTCCCAACGAATAAGACCGTTGACGGATTTAAGATCAATGTCCTATTCGCTTGGGGTGAGTATTTATTTTTTAAATATATGAAATTTATATTTTTTATTATTTTATTATAATATTTTTTAAAAATAAAAACTGCCCCCTTTTATTTGTTTAGATTTTAAAAAATAAATTTTTAATTTTAAAACGTAGGATACGTTATTGACAAACTATTAATCTTAAATTTTTTTACTATTTTATAATTTAGATTATCATATCCAAATACATTTTCACAATTTTTAAAAAATCAATATTTTGAAACAAATTATATCTAAATTACATTTTCACAATTTTTAATATTCTTAAAAAATGTGTTTAGTTACGTTTTTACTGTATTTTCACAATTTTTAATATTCTTAAAAAATGTGATTGGAATTTAATACATTTAATTAAGTATGATATAAAAAATTTAATTTTATTCAAATTTAATAAAAATAACAAGATTTAACAAATTTGATTAATTAATATAACATATATTAATTATTAAATTATATAATATTTTTAAAAATTAAAGTTATATATCATAAGTTTGTCATATTACAAAATAATATTTTATATGTGTAATATAAATTATAATATAATATTTTATAAATATAATATATGTTAATATCATTGTCAAATCAAATAAAATTTAATTTGATAATTAATTTCTTAAAATTTGAACCATTGTTTGGATAAAATTTCTTGGAATTTAAACTTTGTTTGAATTTAAAATAAAGTTTTGAATTTTGTTTTTTGGGTGGCTAAACAAACAAGATTTTGAAAAAAAAATTTTGAAAATTTGTTTTTGAGTTTATAACCAAAGAATGGAAATGTAAGAAAACATGTTGACTCTTGGAGCTACAGCTTGTCTGCATCCTTAGCTACAAGAGAACTAATGATTTTGGCTGCTCCATCACATCATTCTCAAAATTGCTGAACTACTGAAGAGGACAGTCCCAAATTGGAGAGCAGGTCAATAGAACAAGAAAGCTGCTGCTCAAAAACTCCAAGTAGTAAGGCATCGTTTTGATGGTAAAATAAGAGGATTGGATAGAATAACTTTGATTTTATTTCATGTCTGGTGTCTTCAATTGACTTGGACAACTATATCCTATAAACCATTTGTATCCCACCCATGTAAGATATAATCAAATGCTAAGGGAGCGATAGTATATGATTATCCTATCCAATCATGCCTTTTTATTCATCAATTGTCCAAACAGGGCCTGAAGGAAGACGATAAAATGCCGGATTTGGGACACACAACATTCAACTGTATATTGACAAAAAGAAAACAATTTTCAACCCGAATTAACTAGCAACGTGATAAGCTGACTAGATACATGAAATATCTCACACAGCATAAAATAAATTACATGATGGTCACTCTTTTACTATTCAGATTGAATTGCAGTACTCGTTGAAAAAAAAATCAACAATAAGGAAATCTATTAAATTTATAACTCCTTGTCTATCATCATGGAGAAAAAAAAAGGAAAAGATAGAAGACCAAAAATGTCATGCAGGCTTCAGCTTTTTCAAAACCCCAATTTATCCAAAGAAACACATAAATATTGTATGAGATCATTGAAGACATTTGTCACTCACCTCATTACACATAAAAGATAACCCCCAAGTTCAGGTCCATTTATCACCAAGGGCACCTATATTGTAAACTGGAGGCATTGCAATCAAAATGATCAGCCAAATATGAATATCATAAGGAAACTTTCTCCTCTGCCACCTCTTTCTGCTTTAGATTTATATCATTCCCCTCTTTCTGATTTCTAGTTGCTTGAACCCAACCTCCATCAATAGATTCTAAACTTCCATTCAACCCATCATCCACAAAATCCCCAACCCTTTTCACTTTACCAGTTGGCTGGACTGGGTAATTCCCAGAAAAGCAAGCATAGCAATAGTTTGGAGAATCACCACCCAACAATTTCTGCAAGCTATCCAATGGAAGAAAAGCAAGTGAATCTGACCCAATGAACTCTCTAATCTCCTCCACACTCATTCTATTAGAGATCAGCTCTTCAGGACTAGGCGTATCCACTCCATAATAGCAGGAAGCTATAATTGGTGGGCTAGCAATCCTCATGTGAACCTCTTTGGCTCCTGCCTCTTTGATCAATCTGACAATCTTTGAAGAAGTGGTTCCTCTCACAATTGAGTCATCCACAACCACAACCCTCTTCCCTTCCAATACTGCTCGCACCGGCGAGAGCTTGAGCTTCACTCCAAAGTCTCTAATCTTTTGTGATGGCTCAATGAATGTCCTTCCCACATAGTGTGACCTAATCAAGCCTTGTTGAAATGCCACCCCTGCTTTCGCAGCATAACCAAGTGCAGCAACCACTCCTGAATCCGGCACAGCAATCACAACATCACAGTCCACCGGAGCTTCGGTGGCAAGTATTTCTCCGAATGCGCGGCGGGATTCATACACTGACCTCCCGAAAACTACCGAATTGGGCAGAGCAAAGTATATATGCTCAAAGATACAAGATTTGGGTTCCGGGTGCGGCATTAGACAGAGTGATTGAACCCCATCTTTGTCAACCACCAACACTTCACCAGGATAGACCTCTCTCTCATATGTAGCCTCAATTAGGTCTAGGGCACAAGTTTCAGAGGCAAACACTACAGCACCATTGCTCCTCCTACCCATAACTAATGGCCGGAACCCGAACGGGTCTCGAACCGCAACCAACTTGTCTTCCGTCAAGAACACCATGGAATACGCCCCCTCGAGCCTCTCACAAGCCTCTACGATCCTCAGAAAGAAAGGTCGCACCTTTGATATCGCAATAAGATGGAGAACCACTTCTGTATCAGAGCTGGTATTAAAAATTGACCCATTATCTTCAAGCTCAGCACGAAGAGCTTTATAGTTCACCAAATTGCCATTGTGGGCGACGCCAACGGACCCAAATCGGTACCCTGCTACGAAGGGCTGGACGTTCTTAAGCATGGAGGACCCAGCAGTGGAGTACCGGACATGGCCGATAGCTCTATCTCCTGGAAGTTTATCGAGCTTCGACCCGTTGAAGACTTCGGAGACGAGGCCAACGCCGGTAATCGATTGCAGCACGTTGTTGTTTACGGTGACGATGCCGGCGCCCTCTTGGCCACGGTGTTGAAGCGCATGGAGTGCCAAGTAGCAGAGACGGGACGCTTCTGAGTCACCGTAGATACCAACGACGCCGCACTCTTCGCGGGGCTTATCGTCATCATCAAAAACCAACGAATGGCCATCTGGGTCTGTTTTATATGTGGAGACAATATCAGAAATTGGATTTTTGGAAGAGGCCGTGAGGAGGGTTTTGTGGGTGTGTGACAAGGACGATTTGTGAGCGGAGGAGGGGGGTTTTGGTAGGGCTTTTGAGAAGAGAGAGAAGGATTTTGGAGATGGGCTGTTAGAGAGAGTGTAAGGCTTGTCAAGGGCCGGTGAAAGAGGAGAACGATTGGTGGCGGTTGTGGTGCTGGCGGCCATGTATGGGAATGGGAATGCGTTTGAGGAAGAAGAGAGCTGGGTGGACTATGAATAGCCGAAGTGGTTCGTCTAGGTTTTGGTCCTTTAGAGGCTCCTGAGAGTTGCGTAGGGATTAGGATCACCGCATGTGATCTAGTTCTATCAAGCCAAGAAGATAATTGGTGGTTGGTAATACACTCAGAATACGAAAGACTCAGATATTTATATTTACATGACCACAAAAACTTTCGGCAACTTTGGTCAATAACAAACTTTGCAGCTTCCCTGCCTTCCCTCTATTTTTGCCACTTTGTTACCTATTCTTATGCTTATGGGACTTTAACATATACCCTCATATTTTTCCATTTCTTTTTTGTCTTTTACTTTTACTTTTTCCCTTTTTTTATTTTAAGTAGAATGATGAGAGAGAAAAAAATCTCTACACAAGTGTATATATATATATATATATATATATGCACTAAATTAACCTGAATGGAATGTCTTTGCATCCGTGAAAAGAGAAAATTTTACAATTTTCAATGGAAAATCTTTTCCTCTTTTTGTCCTCCAATAAAACCTTAAATCACATATTTTCATATTTATATCAAAATTAGTTTTGTCCTAAAATATAATTCCAATTCACTTTAACTCATTAAGTATTTAAATAGTTGCACCTAATGACTTTAGATACTTTGACTCCTATGATAACCTTAATTTAAATATAATTCAATTCATTGGAGGTCAACCAAACAAAATAAATGAAAATTATAATGGTAATTATTACTTTGACTCCTAATGATAACCTTAATTAAAATATAATTCAACTCATTGGAGGTCAACCAAACAAAATAAATGAAAATCATAACGGTAATTATCCCATGACTTGATTCGTAATCTACAGTTAATTATCTTATAATTAATATTTAATAATATTAATAATATTTAATAATTAATAAATTTTTAAGAAATTAATTTGGTTTAATGATAGATAATTAATAATTATATTACTTAATAATTAATATTTTTTTAGAAAAACTCCTTATAATATTAATTATTAAAAAGATAAAATAGTTTAATGGTAGATAATTAATAATTCTATTACTTAATAATTAATTTTTTTTTTTTAGAAAAACTTCTTATAATATTAATTATTAGAGAGATAAAATAGTTTAATGGCAGATGATTAATAATTCTACTACTTAATAATTAATATTTAAAAAAAAAAACTCCTTATAATATTAATTATTAGAGAGACAAAATAGTTATATATATATATATATACTTATATACATATATATCTCATTTAAGATATGTCTTAGTAATAATATTTATTATTTTTACATAATTAAAGTTAAAAGTATAATAAATTAAAAAATTTATAATATTAAGAAACATAATTTTCTTTACTTAAAATAGACATTAGGAATTCTTTTATGTCATAAATCGAATATTATATGTAATTTTAAAAAAAAATTAAAATATCATTAAAAGAGTACATATAAGGTCTTTTTTTTTTTATACCAAAAATCAGTTATATATAAAAGACACTTATTGGTTAATGAAAGTGTAAAACAACTTAATAATTAATAAATTTTTAATTTCTCATGTGTATTAATTATATAAGATTGACTGTATATCTAATTGATTAATGAAAGTATAAATCAAATTAATAATTAATAATTAACAAATTATTAATTTCTCATGTGTATTAATTATAAAAGGTTGACTTTATATCTAATGGGGCCAAGTGCTCCTATGAGCAGAGAACATTCTCTCTGTACTTTCCTTGATGTGGGGTGGAATCTAAAGGGATCAGAAATTCTCAAGTTGATAGGAATCTAAAGGGATCAGAAATTCTCAAGTTGATATAGATTCACCATCAAGAGTGCCTGTTTTTTTGTCTTTGAAAGTGAGTCCTGAATTGCCATGCGCCAAGAGAAATGGCTAACAAACGTAAAGACACCAATGGATACACCATGGCCACTGGTACCTATGACTATTTAATTTAGTGTCTCCATCACATCACTAGACAAACCACCCGAGTCCGCACCATGGCCACCAGTCCCACCCCGAACTCTGAATTTAGTCTCTGCCATATCACTAGACAAACCACGTCCGTGCCATGGCCGCACCTCCCACCCCGAATTCTCTAAGTTTAGCCTCCGGCCGCTGGTCCCACCCCGAATTCTCTAAGTTTAGCCCCCAATCGTATCACTAGACCAAAGAGTGGGGAGAATGTTAGCCTGGCTATTCAGCATTGCCATCCAATCAACAAACAACATAGTTATATAAGAAAGAAGAGGGCATCAAAACCATATATTTATTTAGGATGTTGGGTTACAGCACAAGATTAGTAGAACTGAATGTTACGGGTTTGAGTCCCGAAAACAGCCTTTCTGTTTGCAGGAATGAAACTGCGTACATTTAACCTTTCCAAATCTCACAAGTTGCAAGTTTCATGCACTGGACTAAACCTTTAGAAGAACTGGTTAGAACCTTGATCGAAATTGCTTACACCTGCTACGTATCCAGTAGGGGAAGATCGATGATATTACGGTTCTATAACTCTGAAAAGCATGCACTCCATGTCCACCAAAAACGAAACTTCAGCAAGACAAAGTGAAACAGAAAAAGGTTGATCCTCATTATAAAACCAGAGCTAAATTTTATAGTTTTCCAAACATGCTTATAAATCAGTCTCAAACCTTGACCTCAAGATAGAAATGAAGCTCAATGGTTCCGACAAACAGCACACAAAACAGTGCAGTTCATTCAAACATTAAATGATTGTATGCATTATGATAAAAATGACTGTGGAACCTCAAATGGAAGAGTAAACAGTACTATTAAAACAATTAATTGGTTCTGTTCATTGTCGTCTGATATAATGCTTCAGTTTACCAGTCTGTACTTTGTCAAAAATCAGCCAGTTCTCATGATTATGTGAACACCACTATCAGTATCCACAATGTCACTGATCTCACCAACCTTCAAAGCATATGTTGCTTCTTCAAAAGGTTTCTGCATCTGGCCTCGACCGAAAGGACCTGCAAGGAAAATTTTTAAGCCAGAGAGTGAGCGCCATGAAAAGTGCATAATATATACCTGTAATATTTTTCTTTTTAAAAAAAGAAATTTTTATATTCTTATGCTCCATGTTCATATATTTTTGCAGTTCTATACTATTACGTCAAGCAAGAACATTCTTTTCGTGTGGTGAAGCCGTATCATATTTTTCTTTCCTTGAAAGAACTTGTTTTCATTATCAAAACAATTTTATAATCCAAGGATAAAGTTCCTATTATAACTTAATTCAAGTACAGTAGGTAGGTAATAACCCATATCCTTCTCTCCTCATCCCTATTTCTCTATCCACTCCCTATTTTCATGTTTCCTCCTCTCCCTCAAACTCTCATGTTTCTTCCTCCATACTCCATAGAGCATGTGGTCACATGCATCGTGCATGGGCTGCCTTCTAGTCTACTGTAAAGCATCAACTTCCAAATAGATTAAATCAATAACTCAAATTGGACACGGAAATACAATTCCTGATAGATATAAAAGAAATTATTGAATAGCAGCTTGAAAACAAATTTTCATCTTAGGAAAAGAAACATTTCAATAACTTATAAAACTAGATTCTCAGTATACAGAAATAAATTCAAACTCTGACATTGTGAAAGCAAAAAAATTTAATGCAAGTTCACTGGCATTGAGCAAAATTCCTAACATCTTTTGCTTCTACATTGCCATTGGTAACCCGTTCTAATATCTATTTAAAATTTTTAGATTCCACAATAACCCACAGATGCAAATGAAACCATTATATAATGCGTATTAACTCCAAAATGAATTATGCATGTTAAATATTCTGTGTTTATACTATAATCATAGCATTATACATGACCTTACTGGCATGTCAAAAATTAAAACTACTCACAGGCCGACACTCATAAATATTGAGAGTTTAGAAGAAAGACAATAAGCATCTTCGTTAAAAGAGAGGTGGTGGGCACAAAACATCTTATTTTAATGTTTTGGCCTCAAATCAGGGTTATTGTTGTATCCAGAAAAGTGAACAACAGAATCTTATCCCAGCTCCTGGGATGGCTATAGAGACCTGTGCGGCCATGAGGGCATATTAGAAACACAAGATTGATGAGTTTCATAGAAGTTCAACCATTACATTGCATGAAATACTTGGTGCATTGGGATTTTTTACAATAGTAATAGCATCATTTTGCTCCTCTACAAATCATTAAGGTGTCATCACTCTGTAAGCTCAAATAATGTTCCATTGAAAATGCAAAATAATTCTCAAGCAAATTACAAGAACGCTTCCCCCACACGCCCATGCCCGCACGAGGCTTGGGGTTAGGGTGTGGGGTTGAACCATTAAGGGCAAGGAAACATCTTTTTACACCAAGGTAGTACAGCTAAAAAATGTGGAATAAAAAGATGTATTTCCATGTCAAACTCAAACTCTTATTGAAAATGTCACTGTGGGCATCCAAGACAACTTGCCTCTTAGGCTTCCACATGACTTTGTTTTTGAAAAAAAAGCAGCAGAAATGCTATAGCAAATAATCTAGCCAAGGATCCATTTTAGTATTTCAAACATTCCAAAAAAGAATAACGCAACAAATAAAATATCCACTATAAGGAGTCATCAAGGAAAACACAATTATTGAAATGTACAAAACAGAGTAAAAAGGAGAATATATGAAATGAGTAATAGGAGACAAATGAACTTAACACAACAATAGACAACTGAAGTTATAATAACTCAAAAAGACAATAATGAAGATTCCGATGGCAGATGTCTGAAGCAGAATTTCTGCACATCTAAAATGCCTCGGCATCAAGAGTCAAGACTCTTCAGGATTGTGAGTGCTTAATATATCACATGCTTGTTGGAGGAAGAATGAAACGAATGAAGTGGAAGGAAGGAATGGAGACAGGATATAGATAGCCTTCCTTTGTTTGGTAGAGAGAAGAGGAAGGGACTATGAAGTCCTTCCCTCTAGGCTCACCATATGCCTTCCTCCTAGGAGATGGAAAAGGCTCCTCCTTCATTATTTACTTTTTTCTCCTAAAAAGAAAAGTGTTCTCAAAATTTGGAAGGGTATGATGATAAAAATCATTCAATACCCCTTCCCCCCCTCCTCGGTTCCTCCTTTCCTCCCTACTCAACCATAAAGGGAAGGGCCCTTCCTTTGCCCAAGGATACCTCTTCCTTCCCTGCTATCATCCTTTCTTTAATTTCCATCCCTCCAAGCCAAATAAAGCAAAAACATTTATAGAACGCACATAAATAAACAATGTTACTGAAATCAGAACTGTCCAGTCGGCCAAACTGACAAAACCAGGACCAGACACCAGGCAAAGTATATATAAAAGTTCCATTGAAAGATATATGATCCATCTATAACATCTAGCACAGACTCCAACAAAAAATAAAAGAAAAAAGAATCATCAGTGTATAATTGCTGTCTCAAATATATAAAAACAGAGAATATGTATAAAATTGCAATATTTGTTTTATCGCGTTAGTGATTAGGAGAGAAAGGTAATTTTATTCACATTGTGACGGTACTAAGCTGATAGGGATGAACTCAATAGCATATTGAGGAACCATTGTCTGAAGATTGAGAACAATAATTGTCTCCAACTTGAAAAACAGATTGATACGATACCAAGAAATGGTATTGTCTTATTGGAAAAAAAAATGACATTTTTCTGTTATTCTATTGTAATCATTTACATTCCCGTCAACTACCACTATTTTTTGCACATGTACACTTCTTAAACAATTAGAATGAATAGCGTCTACATGACAGATGCAATCTCACACGGGATCGTCTCTAGCTTGTGTTTCAATGACGGGGAAGGTGGTCAAGCTACCAGCGCCTGTCCAGTCCGATTGTTTAGCGGTTCTCGTCTGGCAGTTCTTTATAAGAGACAAGAATGCAAATAGAAAACATCCCCATGAAAGCCTCATGGCCTGGTGGTCGGCATAACAATGATGACATTTATCTATATGTCATCGCCTGTTTAGAGTGGATTTTCAAAGGAAAGGTTTTGTTTACTTCCTATAAATTTCTTACATGAGAACTAGTGGAAAGAAAGGAATTTGGAACAAAATATGGCATCATTGATAGACCATTGAATCATAATGCTTGAATGGGAATCGTCTTAACAACTAGCTATAGCCATGAATAAACCTGCTGAGAAAGCAGAGAAAATCTTTCATGAGAGGGGGACAAACAAGTGACAAGTTGCAGGGAAAAATAGGTAGGCCTTCTGGCAGTCAGTTATGGGCCTTGTTAGCGACCCATCAATTTTTCTGTGACAGAACAAGCGTGCACCTTGGGCAAATGAGGCCATCCTCATTTTAGAGATAAAAGATCTTTCGATTCAATAGAGTGAGCAAGAGTCTCAAGATCTCATTTGTGATCTTCTTCTTCACAAATCTAATCCCAAACTCCAATTTATCATTGAGTTATCAATTTAAATATATATATATATATATATATATATATATATCCAAGAACAGCCTTTAGGCTAAAAGAACTCAAATGTAGAAGCAAATGAAGGTCTGGAGTGAGTCTTCCTTGATGAGCCTGAGGAAATAGAAGGAGCAAGGTCCAATCCCCAATTTACCTATTGGTTCAAAACCTTTTTAAAAGGGAAGCATTAAATTTTGTAACATATAATAATGTGTGGTTTAACTGAGATAATGGTCTTAAATAGAGAAGATTGGTGAAACATGATTCATGTACCCTATCCCAAATAATTAGGATAAGACTTTGTTGAGTTAAGTATAAAAAAAGGTTTATGAAAATCCAATAAGAGTACAATTGCATAAGAATATATATATATATATATATATATATCACACACATACATTGCTCCTAAGGGAACTCGTACCCTTAACCTCTCGTATGAGGAGGTGGAGGAAGTACAAATCAAGCTAAAACTTGTTGGTAATTGCAGAAGAATAAATTATCACCAAATAACCTGAACATCCATGGAATTTTAAAATTTGATCTTGGATTTGCAAAATAATCTCGACTAACCACATTGCAATGACCACAACATTCATCACAAATATCATAATATATCAAACCAATAGAATTACAAGATGCAATTCTAGTAAAAGGAAAGCAGCGAGGTACAGCATACTTATGATGTTGCAAGAAAAGAGAAGATCAGAAATTACAACATAACCAGTATTTAAGGATCACTGTCATCAAACTTCCAATACCATATGTTCCAAGAGCACCATGAAACGCTTAGAAACTACCAAATGCCATAAGTTCAGAATCTTCTAATTGCAAAAAAGAATACTCGACTCAGCTCAACTTAACAGAGCCTGTGTCCCGAGTATTTAGGGGTTGGCTACATAAAAAGTTTTAGTTTTGTCATTTTCCTCTATTAAAGATCATCAGAAAACATATTCATTCTCAAGCATTCAATTCACTTTTGTCAGACTCGATAGCCACAAATGCAAACCACCAATCAACAATTATCTCCCCCAAACAGTAATAAAAAAACTCAACTTTTTCATATTAACGCATGCATACACAAACAAAAGTCAAGAACAAAACCTAGATCAACATTCTTACAGAAAAAATACAACAACCAACATTCGCAACATTTGATGTTCAAATAAAATCACACATCATCAATCATCTCCGGTGCAAAGCGTGAAACAAATACTTTATTAAGCAAATTAAAATTTACGGGAGAAACAGAGTTGAAAAAAGTAGATAGAGAGTTGACCGAGATCGCCGCCGCGTTTGGCGGAGCTGCAGTCAGAGTATCCGGAAGCGACGTCGTCGAACTTGGCCTTGCCGGCGACTAATGTCCTCGCGGATGGCTTTGATCTGAGCGACGGCGGACTCTCTGGTGGTGCGGGAAATCACGCGCCCTTCGGGATCTTTCCACGACGCCTTTCGCCGCGAGCCTTGATGTTTGATCAGTATGTGCGATGCCCTTACTTGATTCGACGCCATTTTCTTCTTACTATTGTACGGTCCTCTCTACTCCGTGAGCTGCTCCGTTTGATCTAATGGCGAACGTATGATTTATGGGAGCTTTTGAAGGTGATTGAACCTTCAGTATGCCTAAACATCACAGAGGCGGCGTAGGGTGTTTGGTTGGCCAGAGGTGTGTTTTAGAATCTCTCCTCTTTCCCTTCACAGCCAAGCACAAAAAAATGTGATTTTTCTTCTATTTCCCTCTTTCTATGTTCTTTTCTCTCCCTACCAAACAATATAAATAAATTTTAATAATTCCTCTACTTTCTTCTTTTCTTTCCTCCTCTTTATTTTCTCCCTCTTTAATCTCCAAACCAAACAAAAGATTAATTATATTGTTTATTACTTTATCTGCTCTCGTATTCCTTTTTTTTTTCTCCTTTTTTCTTTCTTTTTTTCCCTCTCTTACTAAATATATCAGTAATATACTTAAATTATTAAAAGTGAAAAAAAAAATAATAACATTAATTATGAAAAATAAGAGAGTATATGAGAGAGTGAGTTCCTTTATGTTTAGATAAGTAATAAAGAAAAAAATTATTATTTTAGCTTGAGAAAAATAAAAGAGAAAAAAAAAAACATAAGAGATGTCTTATTATACAAATAAAAAAATAAAATTTTATTTTATTTATTTTAAAAATAAAAAATAAAAAATAAAACAGATAATCATTAATTTTCTAATATGTTCTACCATCTCTTCTTAATTTTATCATACCCAAATAAAAAAATCAAATAAAGGTTAACAACTTGTTTGGATGGAATAAATTAGAAAAAAAAAAGAGAAAAAATGTAAGAAGCAAAACTTATTTCATGTTTTGATTAAAAATTAATTAAATGAAAAACAGAAAAAAGCGAAAACTCAACACTTATTTTAATAATTTTTACAATTCATTGACTAGTAAAAGAATATAGTTAACTCTTGTAATTAATATTCAATAAGTTAATAATCTCTATAATTAATAAAATTTTAAGGAATCAAATTAGGTTTTACTGTGGATAATTAATAATTTTATTACTTAATAATTAATATAATTTCTAAAAAATTATTTATAATATTAATTATTAGATAAATTAAATAAGTATACTTGTATTTATATATATTTCATTTATAATATGTCTTGAAGTTAAAAATATTGAAGTAAATTTTTTTTTGATATAAATAAGTTTATAAACATAACTTCTTTAGTTAAAAAGTACATGCTTTAAGTTAAATATTATGTGTATTTTTTTGAATAAAATATTATTAAAAAATTAAATATAAGAAATTTTTTTTTGACAAAATTCATATACATATATAAAATAAATTTTTTATTAATAAAAATAAAAATAAATTTTATAATTAATAATTCTAATAATTAATAAATTTTTTATTCCAATCAAGTGTATTAATTATAAGAGGGTGGGGACTATGTAAGAGACACAGTACAAGTCTTTAATATTATTTTTATAAAACCAATAATACTTCAAACAAAAATATGCTACACGTCATTATGTAAATCGATCTGGGCCTAACATGAAGTCTTACAACAATTCTCTTGGGTTCGAGCCTACCCAATCACACCCTGCTCTCTATAAAGAGAGAATACTCGGCAAATTCTAGGGCTATATAGATCTCTGAAGTCGAGATCTTTTTACATCTCCTTCCGTCACAATCGCAGGCTCCCATACGAACTCATGGACGCCTCTCGACCTCAATTGGAGAAGTTCCCGGGACTTTTTACGGGGAAAAGTGCATTTGCTTTGGTAATTTTTATGCGATTGCCTTTGTGTGTGTATATATGAATGAACTGATATACAAATACGCCACGATTGGCTGATTGTTGAACTCATTTTCTCCGATTTGGTAAATGGATGTAGGTGGCTCGTGTTTCCGCCTTCACTTTCGGCGTTGTTTATGGAAATATGAAGCTCAAGTATCTTAAGGTACTCTCCGTCGACATTATTATTATTATTATTTTTTTTGAATTTTGAGTATTTACACACTTTGCTAGGTAGAAAGTTCCATTTCAATAAATGTTCCATTCTACTTGATGAATGGTTATTCTATTATCCATAGTTGCATAGTGATTTTACAATAATTTGTTCCCATCATGCTCCTTGTTCCTGAGATTTTAAGGATTTTTTTTGAGCTGTGATAAAGTTGTATTATAAACAAAGTGCACGAGAAGGGTAGCGCATAAGGGATTGGCTACAAAAGTTGAAGCCTTGCCCCAAATAATCAATTAGTCTATATAAATTCACAGAGAAGTCTTCCTCGATCTAAAAAAAATAAAGGAGAGATTTTGAAAAAAATTATCTTTGAATTTGTAATTCATTTTTTTTTTCCCTCTCCTCACATGGACTTAAAATGCCAAGGCTGACCATATTTAGTGCCTTGATGGCTTGCAAGCCACTTGAACTATATTGGAATAGGATGAAATAGGAAAGTAGGGTTACTCTTTTGGTTTTTTAATGTAGACTATGGTGTGGTTGCACCAAAACCAAAACGAATTTGATATTTAGGTTTCACACCCACTCTAAAGTTTATAATTGATTTAACCAAAACTGGGGAATATATGGTTTCAACTAGTTGTGCATATTTGGACTGCATAACTAAGAATCATACGGAAAGCAATATGTGTGGTTTGAGGTTGGTTCGGTTTTGGGTAGAGTTGTTAGCTTACCAGAACCGAGAACTGATAATCTCAATGAAAAAACATTAACATCCTTGCTCGTTATCCTGGCTGCATCATTATCTTGTGCATCGTAATAGAAAATACTTTGTCTATAGAGGAAATTAGAGGTGTGGGACAACTTGAAGCTGTTAATAACAATGAATTTTTTTATGCATATATCACCTTTTGATGAGCTGACTCTTTTAACAAGCTGAACAAGTGAACCATATCTAATCCAATGCCAATTCTAGATGCTCCATAGCTCCCCTGGGGAAGAATTTCTTTCCTTTTAGCTCCTCCGCTATGACTTTTAGGTTTTCCATGGCTGGAGCACTTAATATTTCCAATGTGTAATGAAAAATGCCATACCAATGACAAAAGCCACACGGAGGAGAAAAAAATTGTTTCAAGTATGCTTTAAGATTTGTTTACTTAATAGGCCACTAGAAATATTAGATACAGTGATCTCAAATTTCTTTTATCACTTTTTAAAGCTGGTATCAGTTATCTAGGCTAACTTGATCAGTTCATATCTGATGATATTATTAAAAATTAATAATCTGGGAGTTTATAAAACATAGAATAAAGTATCTATTTTTTTATTTTGGGGGGGGGGGGGGGGGGGTGTTGATGGAAAATTAATGAAGACCTATGAGACAGTGGTTACTTTACTTCGTTATCACTGAATTTCATTAACAACCATGATTTTGACAATCATAAAAAAATAAAATACATTATAAAGTATAAACTATGAAATCGTATTCATATGAAATGTATATAACAATATTGTTTGAGATGGTCTTTTGAATTCTGAAACCAAGATCCATAATAATTGTAGATTCATGGTTACCACAATTTGCTTCCCACTAGCGAATTGGGATCGCAAGATCCAAAACATGGATCATTAGCAATTTGAAACATTAGATTTAACTTTCTAATTTAAAGTCCTAAAAAATTATACAACATACAAGAAAATACATACAAACATTGTTGAAATTTATTTTATAATGGCATGGATTTGTGGAGATTTTTATAATATATATATATATATATATATACACGAATATTATTACAAATGCAATAAAAAAACATATCACGTTCCAAATAAACCTATTACGATCCAACAAAGCGATATGAAGAAGCCTATTCCTAATGTACTACGTTCTATAACAAGTGATGATTTACGTTCCCGTTCTTCGTATCATAACGATTCACGTTCTAGGTAACATTGAGTAGATCTA
Source organism: Nyssa sinensis (assembly GCA_008638375.1). NCBI lineage: Eukaryota > Viridiplantae > Streptophyta > Magnoliopsida > Cornales > Nyssaceae > Nyssa > Nyssa sinensis. Next base: position 41,712,646 of record CM018033.1, read on the forward strand.
TACTCAAACTTGGTAAATCTACAACTAAGCTAGTAGATCTCAAGAAAATCAAACACGGGTTCCTCAAAATCCAAAAATGGGATAAACTAGAAGATCTAGAAGGTTCAAATTTCACAATATGTTGAGAGCTCGATATACATTGTTGACTCATTCTCTAATAATTTAAGCTTTTAGATGAGTTTTAGTTTAACATGATATTAGAGCCTTAACTATGAGAGGTCTTGGGTTTGAGTCTCTTCATTTGCATTTATTCCTCTGTTTGTTTATTTGTGCAAAGTTGCACTATGTTCTGCTCCGTGTTTATTGTGGTTTGTTTGTCTCTTTATGTATGAGTTTGGGGTCGCATGTGAGGGGGAGTGTTAAGAGTTTGATATATATTGCTAACCCATTCTTCAATAACTTAAGCTTTTAAGTGAGTTAGTAGTTTAGCACAATGGAAGCTAAAATTTGAGCTGAGAGGGGTTTTTCAAAAAGGGAGAGGAAATCTGGCAAAAAAAAAAGGCATAAAATGAGATTTTATAGTGGGGGGGCTACTGAATGTGGCATATCAATGCTAGTACTGTCCAATAGGATACATATTAATGCGTCTCGGCCAATTCTAATATACACTGATACGGATACATATGGGCCTATACCCATGCCATTTTTTTAATAAGTAATACCCCTGCAAAATTTGGACAGCTCGATATACCTGGGTGTATTGGTAACGGAGCGCTCCAAAGTCCAAACCCAATAAATCAGTACAATACGTATTGGCTGATATTTACATCAATTGTACTCACTAACATGATATATTCAAGTTGGTTTTCATATTTATTTAAAAAATTATATTTGATGGTTTTTTTAATTTATTCATCTTCATCTTATGTTCACTCTCTTTAGGCAGTTAGCTGTCTTCATTGGCTTCTAGCGATATGATTTTCAAAGTTGCATCAATTGTACTCACTAACATGATATATTCTTGTTGATTTTCATATTTGTTTAAAAAGTTGTCTTTGATGGTTTTTTGATTTATTCATCTTCATTTTATGTTTACTCTATTTAGGCAGTTAGCTGTCTTCATTGACTTCTAGCAATATGATTTTCAAAGTTGTGGTTAGTGGTCATATGTTCCAAAAGATACTTTTACAGTTGGACCTAATAATTATGTTCAGTACTGGATATAAATTATGGTGGGACCAAAATAATCTCTTGTAATCAATAGTTAATTTCATTGAATGTGTTGGATGGCTGGTTTGAAACTGAGCTTTAGGCTCTGCTAGGTGTAATCTCCTACTATCTGGAGATGCTCCCTTGGGAAGTGGCTCATTGGATGTGCTAAGTGCTGCATGTGCATTGATTTCATTTAATCTTATCACAAACTTAAGTGGATAACAAGGTGCTTGTTGATATGTGCGAATTCAAGCACATTATCTGGAGATGCTCCATTGGCAACTGCACAATTACACATGTTCCATATGAAGAACATCTACAAATGCATACAGACTCTTATGGCTATTTTCTTTTTACCCAGGCAAAGGCTAAATCTCATCAGGCACATCATTGAAGACCGAGGCTTGTGTTTTTTATTTCTGATAGAAATAATACAAGATGATAGACCTTCACCAGCATTTCTTCTGCTAAACTATTTCCGGACCTTGTTTCCGTGCTCATAGCTCTGGAATTTTGTTGAGATTTGTTTACTTAATTCTGACCTAGCCATTACAATGGTACTTCAGTTTCACTGCTCTGCAAACACAGTGGGGAATTGGGATGTTTATATATCCCTGTATTAAATTGTTCAGTACTTTTGGGTACCGTGTAATTGCATACTCCTTTCATCATGGTGTTTGGTCCATCCATTACAAAGCATGGTTTAGCATTCAGTACTCATAATCTGTGTTGTTGGAACTCAAAATATACCGAAAGTGGAGTAGCTGCTCGAGTCTATTTGGATGTGTTTTCTTCCCGCATGCATGTGCAAAGCTTAATTGGCTACATGTCTTCTTATTAATCCATTGACGGAGGAATAAAATTGCACTTCTGACCTAAATACAGCCTGAATATGGTATTTAATGGTTTTCATGCCTGCACAGAATATGGAACTCGTCAAAATTAGATTTTTCTCATCTCATAGAGACTCGAGTGAAATGATCCAAACGGATTTTAGAGTCTTAATGCGTTTGGATGTTCTTGTGTTGCCACCAGTTGCAAATGTTCTTCTCAACTACTTGTGCTTGAGCACTGAGGGAATGCTGCCTGCAATTTTGCAGTTTGCCATTTGCACAAGTGAAATACTTACTTGTGGTGTGTGTGTGTGTGTGCATATATTCTTAAAAAACCTGGTTTTACTGAATCATCATAGTGTTGATGTCACTCTTTTCTGGTGCGTTTCCTGAATCATCACACTGTTGATGTTATCTTCTTCTAATGGGTTTACTGAGAAATAAGCAATTACAAAGAAGGTATAACTACTAAGGAGAAAGGATGGAGAACAACACAAAAGAATAACAAAATAAGTACACTAATTAAGATTTCAGGCTTGTTTTCGCTCGTCTTAAATATACATAAGACATTCCCTTTTATAGGTATGGGGAGCACACACTATTCACCTAACTTTGCTTAACTAGAAGGTTTGGTAGAACTAACCAAGCCAACTAATCAAACCGTTAAATAGAGAGTACTTAAGTACACTAATTAAGATTTCAGGCTTGTTCTGGCTTGTCTCGAACTTACAGAAAACATCCCCTTTTAAAAGTATGGGGAATACACACTATTCACATAGCTTTGCTTAACTAGAAGGTTAGGTAGAACTAACCCAGCCAACTAACCAAGCCGTTAAATAGAGAGTACCTAATTATGTTACAACTTTATCTAATTTTTTAACCAGACTTTCAAAATCATACTTATTTTTTATTTTTTACCAAAAAAAGACTTTTAACACAACCTGACAAAATACTATTACATACTTTATATATGTTACTCTTTTCTGGGTTCAATTCTTTGATTATTTCCCCAGTGGGGATCAGGATGTCAATCCAACCATGGGCTAAATTTGGTCTTTCAGGAGATGGAAGGAGGTCGGAAAGCAAAATGACTTGTGAATCTCTGATGATAAATTTAGGTGCTATAACTTCAATGATTGTTCATGAACTCTAATTTTAAATCAGCGTAATTGCAATTAGTGTGACAGTGTGATGATAAACATCTGGCCATTCTGCTTCACCACAATCTCTAGAATATCCAAGGGAAATGCCAGCATTTCAATAATCGGAACTTCTCACTTCTGTGAGATAAAAGCTTATATTTTGCATGAATATATCACTATTGTTGTGTTCAGTTTTATGGATTAACTGAACATAGAAAATAAAACACAAATCAGTACAAGAGAAGAGGACAAGAGGAAGGCAATTTTTGGTAGTTTAGGACTGGGTCACATCATTGAACCCATCACGAGTCAGATGACATTGCCAAGATGAAAAGACATACTTCAATCCTGTCTAAGACTGAGGCCTCCAACCTGCATAAAATGAGGCACTTGCATAAATTTATAATGCCAAAACTTATGCAGGTCATTCAATATATTCATAACAGAAACTGTCCAATTCTAGATAAACAATACCATTCTTACCCAAGTTCTGAATACAATTAAAATGCCATCCCAAATAATCAAATTGGATAACAGTTCATTAATAGATACAAGGGCTATGGGTCTTATTGCAGTGAGCCAGTTTCATTATGTCAGTAAACTACTAAGCAGATGTAAGCACTTATTGGCATGCAGGATATGCATCCATGAGTACAATGTTAAGAACTACAAGATCATTTCTCACTCCCACATGAAGTTATATTCATCAAGGATAAAACTAACCTCTGGAGAAGCAAAGCCATGTCCAAATTTGAAGAAGTTTAAATTCCCAACAACTAGGGAGCATTACTTTACATAAATAATGCCTTCATCATCTGGATCATCTTCCTCCCATTCTCTTTCATTTTGGGGCAAATCAGATGACTCATATTGGTCATCAACGTGACCTGTAATATTTTTCTCGTTCTTTAACCTATCCAATATTGCAATCACCTGAAAGGTTTGAAATCAACATATCAGCGTTGGCCAAAAAAGCAAACAGAGCACTCAGTATGCTCACGGAAGATTAACAAGTAAATAATTGGAAAATAAAATAAATTCATTGTCAATACGAACTATTTCATGTAAAAATTCCTCAGATTTTGGTAACAAACAACTGTTCTACAATGATTATTTCAAAAATCCGTAAGTTTATAATATTCATCATTTAAATTGATGCTTAGTCGTTAGTCCCTCTGAGAAGTGCTAAAAATCCTCAGTTTGGTGACCTCCTATCAGTACCTACTCGTCATATACTGTGTATGACTGCGCCAATGCACTACTACATTAACAGAGATATAAAATTCTTTATCAGAACAGGTAAAATCAACAGCTACGTCAACCTTAGAAGGGCAAATTTGGGCCAACTTTTGAGCAACTGAAAAGGGTAACTATTTTAATTTAGAAACCAATCATCGAGTGGAAGCACAGCTCTAGGGTTCAGGACAAAGATTCAGACTAGAAATTGAGAGAAACTGCTTAATGATCACACCTGCATTGCCTCATATATAGAGTAAAAATTACCCCCAGAACATAATGAAATATAATCATATGAAGGAAAACCATATATGAGAACTTGTTACCCTGCTTCCTCGCTCTAAAGACTCATCTTCTATGAAGCGTATCTCAGGAGTCAGCCGTAACTTCATACGCCTCCCCAACTCACTACGAACATATTTTGCCTTTGACTTCAACCCAGAAATGTCTACCTCCCTTCCTCTTTCATCACCAAAGACAGATACATATACTTTAACCACCTATAAGAATGAAGAACAATTGCACCTCAATAACATTTAAAAAGTTAAAAACCATAAACTGTCAAATCGTAAATTTTACTACCCCAGTGAAACAGTACTCTACTGCAACCGCTATCACATAACCTTCTTCAGGATGAGATCACAACCTCTTCCTTGTTAGGGTCTAAAACGTGTTATGTGTGCCGATTTTTATACCCACAAGTTTCATTCTGGGGTTATTAGCTTACTGACACAAGCAACCTTCAAAAAAGAGTTAATTATACATGATTTAGGAGATCCATGTAGCATTTACGTAGTTGGGTATACTTTATATTTTATTTTATTTTTTGATAGCTTGAGTACAACATCACATTTACAATTAATTGAAGCAAAACCACCAACTAAAAGAGTTATGCATAACATATTCAACATTCAAAGGATAGACCGTGGAGCTGAGAAGAAGAAGAAGAAGAGACTAAAAAATGCCATGGACGCGTACCAAGAGAAAACCATTTTTTCTTTATAAGTGACGAGCGAACCAAATTATTATGAATAACAAGGAAATCAGAAGGGAAAAATAAATTCAAAGCACACATACTGCAATTATACATTTCAAAATAAATAAATCTATAAATAAATAAAATAAGTATTATTAGGAACAAAGTGTGTCTAGCCTAACGGTGTCAGGAGCTTATGCTTACTACTTTTTACACTCGCAGTAGACAATAACAAAGTGCAACACCTAGGAGGACCATTCCCTTTAATATAATACTTAACACAACTCAATAAAGCCTTTATCCCAATTCTAGGGTCGGCTATATGAATCTTATCTCGCCATTCTTTTTTATTTAAGTTCATTCTCTTAGTTAGACCACACATTATCATATTTTTTTATTTAAATACTCCTATCAAAGTTAATTTTGGTTGTCCCCGCCCGCTAGTGTGACCCTCAATATGAACCATGTCACCTTTAGTGGTGCATTTACTGGTCTTCGTTGTAAATGGCCATACCACCTTAACCGGTTTTCTCTCATTTTATCTCTTATAGGTACTACCCCTATCATCTCGCGAATGCGTTCATTTTTAATTTTATATTTTCTTGTCTTTCCACACATCCATCTCAACATCATCATTTCAGCTAGATTCATTTTATTAACATGTTATTTCTTAATTATCCAATATTTTGTTCCATACAATATCGTTGGTCTAATAGTTGTTATGTAAAATTTACCTTTAAGATTTGAATGTATACGTTGATCACGCAATATGTCAGACAAATTCCTCCACTTAACCTATGTTGCTTTAATTTTCTGAGTAACATTATTTTCAATTTCTCCCTCTCAATGAATAAATAAACTTAAATAACGAAATTTTTCACTTTTTATTAACTCTTAATTTTCAATCTTCACTATACCCCTATTTGTATTTATAATTTTACAGAAGTCATACACAAGATATCAATTTTTGTTATACTTATCTCGAATATTTTTTATTCTAAAACCACTCTCTAAACTTCTAATTTTACATTTATCCCTCTTTTAGTTTCATAAGTTAAAATAATATCATTAGTAAAAAAACATACAACATGACACTTTATCTTGTACATGCTTAGTCAACTCATCCTATTACTAAAGCAAAAAAAAAAAAAAGACTCAAAGCTAACCCTTGATGTAGACCTACTGTGATGAAAAAAAATCACTTGTTTCTCCAACAATTGTCCTTACAATAATTATAGTCCTATCAATCATATATATCTTTTATTATTTTGATATATCGTTTTGTAACTCATTTTTTTCTAAAACTAATCATATTAGAGCTTGAGGAACCCACCAAATATTCCCTTTAATATAATGAATGATTAAAAATATACAAGACGAAGAAACAAATACAAAAAATAAGATGTTGTAACTATGACCATATATTAGCATGTAAAACAACTAGAAAAGTCCCTTGAATTTTCTTCCAAAGATACAGTCAGAGACTTCAAATTTGTAATTACAACTAGAGTCAAGAGATTGGAATATGTTACATAGATTTTTACAACAACACAACCAACTAATTAATCAATCACCCCCATATATATGTATGCATATATAAACAACCAAAATAAACATGTTCAATATTAGCAATCACTCAAAATATCATCATTTTTAGATATAATGTTCTCAACCTAAAGCTTTATAAATTTAGGAAACAAAATTGCAGCCCCATACAGTGGGTATAACGAACTGCAGAAAGAGGAGCAGTTATAGGTATTGAGGTATTGTTCTTTTGCCAACAACTATTCCAGGGGTGTTGGAGTGTTTTAGGGACAAGTTCAACCATCATTTGGTGTAGTGGGACTTGGCTTGTTCCCCAGTTAAAAGGAAAACGAAAAAAAGAGCCCCAGGGGAGGGGGGGATGTGTGGGTGGCTTGGGCATCATCCTCAGGACCTTAGGTTTTGTGACAAAGCTTTATTTGAGAAGTGGCTTTGGAGATCTGCATAAGAGAGAAATAGCATGTGGAGGAAAGTTTTGGAGGGGAAATGTGGTGGCAGGAGTGATTGGTTGTTGGGGTGGGGCTCTAGAAAGCATTAGCAACTTCAGGAATGAGTTGTCTAAGCATATTATGCTTGTTGGGGGTGATGATCAAAGGGTAAGAATTTGGCACAATCAATGGTGAGGGATGGCCCTTGAAGTCACTTTTTATGAATCTTTCCATTTTCACAGTTGATAGGGAAACTATAGAAGCTAATAGTTTTGGGTTTTACACGGATGGCTAGTTTGGGACCCCGTGCTTTGGTGAAACTGTAGAAGAATTGGAGTTGGAGGTGATTGATGCTTCTTCCAGCATTTTCTATGCCACCTTTACGGATGAATGTTGAAGGCCTGGCTGAGATAGGTGGCTTTAAGAAAAAGAAAAGGAAGTTTGAGGTATTAAAGTCCCTTCCAAGGTGAAGAGTGAATTTTAGAAGGTCTTGACTATTGCTAATTTGGCCAGTAGGAAAACATTCATCCTCAATTGGTAACGTGTTTAAAAGGGTGCTGAAGATTATGTGAATCATTTGTTGATACATTACTAGTCTTTTTTTTTCTCTTTGGGGGATTTACGGGGTCATGCATAAATCAGAAGTCAAAGAACTATGGCAAGTGGCTCCACTATGTCTTTGCTAAAGAATTTGGAAGAAATAGAAGGAGCATTCTTTTGAAGGGAGGAGTTGCCAATTCTGAAATTAAAACATATGAGATTGGGTTCCAAATATTCTTGGTTAATATCCAGTTTTGGCTAATTATGGGAGACATGAAGATATAGATCATATACAGTTCGGTCTCTCTCTCTCTCTCTGCACATTTAGCATGCACATGGTTGTGTCCTTTTAGGCACCTTTTAGTGAATTGCTACCATCTGACACTTAAATAACTTCACTTCCGGAGTCCAGTAACCAGGAAAATAAAATTTCATCAATTAATTATCTTTTGTGCTCCTAAAATCATGTAATTTTCCAACAAAACCACCTATATGCTAAGATAATTGTGCACGTGTTTGTAGCTTGCACCCTTCCAGTGTTTACAGGGTACAAGGATGTGACATTGGCAAAGTTCTTCCAATGCAACGATCACACCCATTTTGTTTCCATTGTGGTTCCACCATTCACGGAGGGTACCAACAAAACTCATAGATACTGAAATCATAATGGAAGTCACATGGAATAATTTTCCCTTTGTTTGAAGTGATAGCATGGCAATAGCCACATCATTCTGCATTAGAGACTTTGTAATTATGATTGTGTAGCATTATTCGACTTGATATTCTGAGAAAAGCTGATGAACAACTAATATTTAAATTCCAAACCATAGTAACTATGCCACTTGTGCACCCATCAATACATTGTCATGTCATTCGGGAAGATACTTTTGGGATAGTTTTTTGGGATGTATAGCATTGCTCTTGTACACATTACCTAGAAGCACACATCCTTCTGATATGCACTCACTCCCCCTTCCTCTTAATTGTTAGGAGCAAGACTTATCATTATAAGGGGAAAAAAAGGAAGAAAGAAAAGAAGGGTTGGAATGTTTGAGGGCTGGATTAACATATATTCCTAGCACAGATCATATAGATATGATGCAATAGCAATACAAGTAATCAATTGTAATCCACACATGCACATTTACAATTTACGACCTAATAGGGAAAAAATGTTCACTTTTGACAAAAATACACAATCAGAATTGAATACAATCATGATACTACAGGTGGTAATACCATTAAATTAGGTTGATTTAGGTCCAATGAATCAAATGTTACCTGCAAATCAGCTGAAACTTCGACGTCGCTGATGGTGGTGAGGGATGATAGGTAGCGATCGGCACCGAGAGCGGCTTCAGGGAGGACGGCGTACTGTAAGACTTTATCAGGTGAGGAGCATGTCCGACAACTCTCTCCTAATCTGTTTCGCCACCATTTTCACTCTCCGTGGGTTCGCCATACACCTAATGGTCGCAATATGCTGTGGTAGACGCACGACACCGACTGCCTTCGGTAAGTGAATCAACGGCATAAATCTTCTTGCAGTGACCGAACATCTTTGGTAGAAACCAGAGGCTGGTTGTTGAGGATGGTAGTGATGAGAAATGAACGGCTGTTGATGCAAGTGTGGCTGATGGAGGAGAAGGTACGGCATTACAGAATTCCTTCCTCTTTCTTCTTCTTCTAATAATTATATATATATTTTGTCGAATAAAATTTACAAAATTTAATTTTACCTCTTTCTTTTTGCGAATTTGGTTAATTCTGTGACTGTGAGTTGAGAATGGAAAATTGCAGAGATGATGATGGAAGAAAGGGGGAAACTATTCTTCTACTCAAAAGAATATCCCTTTCCCAGTAAGGGTACTTTGCTTAATTCATCGTTTCCTGCCCTTGGGGAGAAAGTTTATGAATAAAAAGCCCAATTCTGCTTGGCCCACGAAGCCCCTGATACTATATGATTAATGATAGATCAAAATAAATTATTAATTGATTTATTCCATTTGTCATTAGACTATATAAAAGTAATACTTGAATGCTAATGTATACGTGCTGGTGTCTATATATTCACATAGGGTGCATCTACTAGTGATGGTTATGATGATGGGTTCTATTCTCAGTGTGAATGCATAGACATCACATGAATACAAATACATGAGTCATGAATCATGAATCACTACTCTTAATATAATGCTAAAGTTTTATGTTAAATTAATATATCCATTACTTAATATAAAAACAAGGGTTTTATCGACCTACTTCTCATGTCTTTTGTTGTGTAATTAAAGATCTATGCAACAAGAATTAGAAAGAAATCGATACAGAGAATTTACCTATTTCGGTAATATGCCTACATTCACGAGTGCGGTTATCTTTTACACTAATTAGAAAATTGGATTACAACGTATTTATATTGCATCTCAATTAAATCTTAACCTTAATCGGATATATTGAAATTCTCTAATATACCCTTACCATACTGCGGAGGGTAAGCCCTCGCCACATCCTTAACCTATTATTCGTCCCTACTAATATAACTAGGGTTAAGTCACATGGATATTATTTTCTTCGCTACGCTATATTATGCTCCGCACATAATACTTATATACCTAGTTTATTTGTTACAATAATATAAGTCATATTACTAACATCTTTTAAAATCTCTTATTACTTAATATAAAAATGAATGTTTTATCGACCTATTTCTCCTGCTTAGTTTTCATTCCACGATTTATGTATTTTTTTTTATATCTTTCAAACTTTTTTGTTAAATGAGATAATACGTAGAATTCTTGAGTTCGTGATTTAATTAGAATTTTAGGAACTTCTGGTGAGTCCCAAAAATTATAGAGGAGAATCGCAAATTTCTATGGAAGGAATTTCTATATTTTTCTTTGTCTCATTGGGTTACTGGCTGATGTATATACATATATTATAATAGAAAAAAAAATGTTATGGCCAATTAGAACTAGCCTGTTTGATAACTTATGGACCTCTTTCTACTCTAATTCTCCTTGTTAGGAGAATGTGTAGCTTCTTTGTTCCTCTCAGTTTTGGGTTAAGCATTTTCTCTATAGTTTTTATAGATTATTTGTGTCTAATTTGTTGGATTGTTGAAGTTTTTAGTATCCAGAATTAAGATTCGGAAAGAGGGTCTTACTAAGCAAGAGGATAGAAGGCAAAACATGATTTTTCTTGTAAAACAAGGATTATACAATACACCTTAACCTTATGTGGACAAAAAGGACAGAAAGAGGGAAAGTGTTGGATGTCATGGGTTGGGTTAAACTAGGCCTGAGCCTACATATTTTTATTTGGACCCAAATCTTATCCCAACTTGGCCCATTTCATTGGGTTTGTTTGACCTAACCGTTCATTATAATAGCAAGCCAGGCCTGAGTTTGAGCAGAACCCAGTTTTCAACCCTAGATATGGGTAGAACATTAGTGAGACCGCCAGGCAAAATAGGCTGGCATACTGGCCCATTCCATCAAATTGGTCAATTCCATGGAAATTTATAAAATAGATAGACAGGATGTGTGTATATATGTTTGCATGTCCCAAGAACACCCCAGCATATATTCCTCAAATCTTACAATATTTGGCTATTACAATCAAATATTACCGTGTTAGAAAGATCATAGGAGACAACAGATCATGGGAATGTCAAAAAAACAAAAAAAATGCATGAAACTTGAAAGGCTGCCCTTTTGATCTTTTAATTTCTTGGGTAGGTTTGCATACATCAATTACATATTGAGCTTGAGCAATGTTGTTAATTGTTATTCCCCTTAGTTTCAAATATCTACCCGGGGGGGAAGAAGGGTTTGAATCCTCCCATCTCTCCCTCTATATATAGGTTGATGGACCGCAATTTGTGATGGGCTTGTGATGGATGGCCCCGGTTCTCGCGGAGATAATCAATGCGCAGATTTTTAGTTTTCATAAAAGAGTCTACTTTTATAGTCTTAATAAAATTTAAAACTATCACTAATTTTTAATTAAAAATAATAATATACCGCATTGGGAAATCAATGTCACAAGGAATAATAATTAGAATATTTACAAGCGCAACTTTTTGATAGGTTAGTGATCAATAAGGATAAAAAAACAAGGACTCACTGACCGAATGTGACATCTTCTTAAAATTACCATAGGATGCACTTCCTCCATCCCGACTTTGTTACTCATGGGACAGATTTGCACATGAACCCTACTTCAGAAATGAAAGTCAATCCTACCTACTTAAGTGAAAAAATATTTCTTTTTATCTGAAAATCACGACTCTAGAAAAATAGACTTTTTTATTTCTTTTTTTTTTGGACAGATTAGGGATTGATTTTTAACCATTGACATTATTTGTATGTCATTTCTTTCATATATGATTAGGAGTGTCAATTTTTGACACGACACGATAACACGACTCGAACCCGACACGTAATTAGCGGGTTTGGGTTAAGCTTATATGGGTTTGGGTCATAAACGGGTCAACCCGTTTAACACGTTTAATAAACGTGTCATGTTCAGGTTGTAATCCGGTTGACTCGTTTAACACGAAATAACTCATTTAATTATTCGTGTCAACCCGTTTAATACAAACCCGACTAACCCGTCTGACCCATTTATTACCCATATAAGTAAGGTTAGTTTTGCAAATTACATCCAAACAAAATCCCTAATGAATATTAGATTTTAAAACTTACTCTCAGTTAAAAATAATTATTATTACTATAATATGTTAAAAAATGAATAAATTAGATTTTATCTAGTAATTTTATTATGAAAACAGGTTATACAATTTAAATGAGTTGTGTTATTCGTGTTTTAACATAACCTATTTAATAAATGGGTTATACGAGTCGTGTCGTGTTATTCGTGTTTTAACATGACCTATTTAATAAATGAGTTATACGGGTCGTGTCGTGTCACTCGTGTATTATACAGGTCGTGTTAGGGTTGAGCAAGTTGACACGATTAATTAATTGTGTCGTGTTCGAGTCGACCCATATAGTATAATACTCTTACCTTGACACGACACGAACACGAACACGACACGACACGACACGATTGACATCCCTATATATGATGATAGTCTCAAATAATTTATTTGCTGTCATGTGTCATAATCTTATTAAATTAATTAATTTTAATTAAAAAAATTAAAATTTATGAGGACAATTACACTTCATCATGCGATGATAAAGTGACCTTCCCCAGATAATTATTCCTAATAGATTTCTCTACTGGCACCCACTTTCTTTTTTCAAATTATATAAAGAAGTCGTCCACAGGTCTTCCCATCACATGGCCGTGAGCCCCTTGACAACAATTAAACCAACACCCAATCTGGTAAATATCTTCAAATCCAAGGCCATTTTGCTTCTAATAAGACCTTATATGGCCTCCCATAATCCCATTTTAAAACAACTGCTTCAACACACGAAAATTCCACCGCGCTCCGCCGCCCTCTCTTCAACTAAAATGTCACCGGAAATCGGAAAATACAATAAAATCCGGCACATTGTCAGAATCCGGCAGATGCTCAGGCGTTGGCGAAAGAAGGCCGCGTCTAACCGCCTCAATGAAGGTCGTGTACCGTCAGATGTCCCGGCAGGACACGTGGCGATCTGTGTGGGGACCAGTTGTAGAAGATTCGTCGTCCGCGCAACTTACCTGAACCACCCCGTCTTCAAGAAACTCTTGGTTCAGGCCGAAGAAGAGTATGGCTTCACCAACCAAGGCCCCCTGGCCATCCCCTGTGACGAGTCGCTCTTTGAAGAGATCCTCCGATTCGTGTCCCGATCCGAGTCGGGTGACTCAGGCCGGTTCGGAAATCTCGAGGACTTTCAGCGATGCTGCCACGTCGGTTTCAGAAATAATCTCGATCATCTGGGTCAATCTGGACCGTTACTTCATGGCTTAGCTGATAAATCAATCTGTTAAGCGACTAAGATTCCGTGTGAGTCAGTCAGAGTCGACTCGGACTAATTGTCCGAGTTTTGTGAACTAACTATAGTCACTTGTTTTAAACTGTTGTTTGAGTGACTTTTAGTGGGCTTTGTATTCTAGTATTTTTAACGTCTTTGTTGGGGGTGGGGGGTAGTGACTGAGTTTTTGCTATGGAGATGGCGAAGATGCTGGTTGTAACTCAACCGAGCCGTCCCGAGTTGGAGTTGAAAGAAGTGAGTCAAGTGTTGTTTATCAGATATTCGCCTGTAAACTCTCAATGATTTTTATTGATTAATCGTAGGAATTGCTGCGATATTTGGAGAAAAACTATTTTTGAAGTAATTGCAACTTTGTTTTATGGAAAGTAATACATAATCATTATAATTATAATTGTATAACTTTAACCCTTTTTTGTTTTTTTTGTTTATTATAGTGTATCCGTCTCAAAAAATCAGGACAGTTATGATTCAATTGCTGGATAAGAATTCAAATTCAGAGTCTTACTCTCTCAAATCAATGGTAGTTTTTTTTTTTAAATATAAAAATATTATTTACAAATATTATCTGTAATTACGAATTAATGTACATTTTTAAGGAGAAGTTATTAAGTAAAACTCACTCCAATTTGTTATTTGAAGAGAATGTGACGTGTCAGGAAACTTTTCATCTCCTCAAAATTTACTATAAGTATATAATTTTCTTATGAATTTAAAAAGAATAAAGAACTTGTGAGAGAATCTTACCATATTAAACAATGATGTAAAATGATAATTTCACCCCTATAATAAAATTACCTTTCTTTTCTTTTTCCACAAAAATAAAGAAAATATATTAAGAAATCAATCAAGGATTCAAGGCCATGGGGCCTACAATCCTAAGAAAAAGATGTGTTTAGCCAAGGATGATAATCATTTCTCTATTAGCAGCTCCATTATCGGATAAATTATTTCACGAGATCGTCATATTATGTCATCATGTGAGGATCTTTCACAAATATTTATTTATTTTTTAATTTGAGAGAAATTCATGTGCTAAAAAATTATATATTTGTGAGAGGCCATTACACTGGATAATTACTTTCATTGCAGGTAATTTGATGTGGAATGATTCTCGTTCACAAAGTCTTTCATCTATCCTGAATTTTAAGATAATTTCTTCTTCTATATTTTAAGGAAAATATTATGTTTGTGAGATGTCATCACTCTAAATTATACAATAATGTAGAGTGACGGTCATGCTAAATAACTTCTCAGTTAAAAGAAAAATTAATTGAATAAAATCTTTTATAAAACCAATCCAGAGACTGTTCTCATCGATACCCAATAAAAAACTTGAAATCGTGATTTTATGACTTTTTTATGAAAAAATAGACAAGATATCACTTGCATGATAAAATTTTTAACATTATAATATAATAACACATCATATTAAGATACAATTAAAATTATAAATTAAAAATACCTAATATTTTTCAATCATAAAATATCAATATCAACTTATAATATCCCTAAAAGTAAGTAACCAAATCCCATGAATCTTTGTATCTTTTAAGTGTTTTTAGGATACACTCTTGAAAGAATATTTGTCTTCTTTGTATCACGTAGGTCAGAACTTGGACTATAGGTGGAGTCCAAATTATCCAACAAGGCTCCCTCCTTTTATGATTTATCGTGCATGTTATTAATTATTTATAATGGGATTTCTTAATTACACTGATGAAACAGTCAAAAACTAGTCACCAAGTCTGAGTGGGTTTAGTGCTTTACACGTTAATTATACATAAAGTACACACTTAATGTCGTTTTTCAAACAATAATGCGATTTTAAAACAATTCTTTCATGTGTATCGACGTAGATCAGTACTATATTGTAATAATATATACATATATAATATATGGGTGTGTTTTTTCCTGTCGTTTATGCTGCAGCTGATCTGTTCAACCTCTCATGGTCCTGTGTATGATTAATGATTTTGACCGCCAAATGTCATTAATACACGTGGCCGGCCAACTCTCTCTCTCTCTCTCTATATATATATATATATGATGAATGAATATATATATACTGATCACAAGTAGTATTATTTGGTATAGAGCTTAGATCAATGACAAATATTAAATACATGTATGTTGTGACGGGTTTAAGCTTTAATCCAAAACCTGTAATTGATGAATAAAAGTATCAGAAAGCAAGTAAAAGTACTTAGATCACTTATATAGTCTAATACCCTCTTACTCACAACTGTGGCTACAAATACAATAACATGAATGAATATATACTCAGCACAATTAGTATTATTTGGTATAGAGCTAGATCAATGACAAATATTAAATATATGGATGTCGTCACAAGTTACGCTCTGATTCAAAAGTTATAATTGATGGGTAGAGGTACCGAATCACTTATATGACTTAAGATTCCCCTACTTACAATCGTAGCTCAAGACTCCCTTACTCACAACCTGATGTGGGATTGTGACATACTCTCCCACCCGAATTATGGCCTAAGACCCTCCTACTCACAACCGATGTGGGATCGTGACATACTCTCCCACCTAAATTTGCGATGCCCTCGTCACGGTCGGGTCTCAAAGCGGCTCCTATTCACAATCGATGTGAGATTGTGACATACTGGCCCAAGACCCCCTACTTACAACCTATGTGGATTGTGACATACTCTCCTACCAGAATTATGGCCCAAGACCCTCCTACTCACAACCGTGGCCCAAGACCTTCCTATTCACAACCGATGTGGGATCGTGACATACTCTCCCACTCGAATCTGCGACGCCCTCGTCACAGTCGGGCCTCAAGGTGGGTTCAGGTTTGGTACTTCATGGTTACCACCTAGTCATCGAAGTCTCAGGTTGACTCTGATACTATTGTCACGAGCTAGGCTCTGACTAAAAAACTGTAACTAATGGATAAAAATACTAAATCGCTACTCACAACCAATGTGAGATCGTGACAACTGTGCTTGCTTCCTATAAATAGCTTAGATTTAAAAGTATACGGACCAAAACTTTGTGTTCGATCTAGTTAGCCTACACTTCTTCCTAGCCATATTACTATGAGATTCCTTTGACATCTTTGCATATACATCAACTTTCTACAAACATTTACCACTCACAGTACATTTCCAACCTATATATACAACACAATTCAAGTCAACTCAACAAAATTTTATTTTAATTATGTAAGATTAACTTTATTAATCCCATTTCATTCTTTTATTTTATTTAAAATCGGTTTTCTCAATTATATTATACATTGTCTTATTTTTTTTAGGAATAAATTATATTGAATTCTCTTAAAATTTATAATAATTACACTGATATTTTTTGCTTTACTTAACAATATACAGATACTCATTTCTAGTCAAATTTTTTTCTTCAAAATAACAAAATTATCATTTTCTTATTTTTTTTTTCAATTGTTTAAGTTCTTATCAAATTTTTTTTCATTTTTCAAATAAATATTTATAAAAATCTTAAAATTATTTGTATATAAAATAAAAATAAGTTATTTACTTTAAATTTATTTTTAAATAAAATAATAAAAATAAAATCTATAAAAATAGTTAGAAAAAATTAGTTAAAACTAGAAAAATACAAAATAAATAAATAAATAAAAATGATAGTTTCATCATTTAAAAAAAGAATTTGACCGGAAAAAGATATCTATATATCACCAGATAAAATAAAAGAGTTCAATGTAATTTTATAAATCTTATAAAATATCAATGTAATTATTTACATCAACGTAATTTATTTATTTTTTTAGTATCTCTATGAATAAGTGAATTAGGTTGAGATCTTTCAACCTAACCCATCTATCAAGGCACATGGATATACGTTAAGAGTTTACTTGAAAAAGTCTTTTAAGTGGTTATAGAATAGGGAGAGACGTAATTGGGATCTCTACACAATGAAAGTTGATGGAAGGAGAGTACCCAGTGGTCTAACTCAGTTGTTTTGGCTAAAAAAGAAGACAAAGAAAACCATTCCTTTGAGATGAATAGACTTGACTTGAGTTGGAGTCGATACCGTCGACATTATAACAATGGTGGGCTCAACACAAAGTCTCTTTAGCGTAAGCTACATGCAAGTGCTAAGTCTACACAGAACCTCACACTAGAGAGAGATTTTATGTAAAAACGACAAAGGTTGTTTTCAGGGAAAATACGCAGACGAGGGTGTTATATATATATATATGTGTGTGTGTGTGTGTGTTTAAAATTTACTCTTCTTTTAATAGGGCATTTTCTAGTCTCAATCAATCAAGGAAGGATGTGAAGTGAAGAGAGAGTTGAAAATTCATTATTGTGGAAATAATTTTCAACTGAAAATGCACTTTCTGGTGGTATAAGAGGGAAATTGGAAGTCTCTTTTTCTGATGAAAGTAACTTTGATATATATATATATATATATATATATATTATGGATGGAATTAGGATGGACTTCTTTTTCCAAGGATAAGCCAATCAGGCAAAAGATTAGATAAGATTAGGTGCAGCTCTCTTTCATTTCACTTCATTTCGTGCCGGTGAAGAGATTTTGCTTAATTGATTCCATTATTGTAGATGAATAATTGATAAAAAAAAAAAGAAGGATCAATATTGATGATTCAGAAACGGTGGAAAAACATTCTATTGTCTTGGGTTTGATTTTGGAGTTCTTTGCACATTCCATGGTTAAGTTTCAAGCAACCATAGGTTGAACAAATGGATCATTGATCTTAAACTAAACGACTAATTATTTAGTAGTATGTCCTTAATATGTGTGTGATGATTTAGGAACGTGTGACATTTTAATGTTAAATTAAAAAAATACATATACATTATATAAGTGATAAATTATAATTAAGACGTACCTTAGTAATAAAAAATTCGTTCTACATAATTTGAAATTAAGTATTAGATGTAATTCTAATGATTTAAAGGACTAACTCAGGCAGTAATGTGATGAGTTGGAAGTCTGAACGTCTTAGAATCGAACCTTGGCAACTCTTTGGAATCAAATCATAAGGTTTTCTTTGTGAATTCTTTAGTCATGACATAGAAAACCTATTTTGATCGAATCGAAAAAAAATTAAATTTAATATGTACAAACTAATTTAGAATACCCTACCACTAAGAAAAAAGAAGAAGGAGAAGAGACAGCTCGCGTGAATTAGTTTTCTAACGTCATGCTTATTTTATATCGACCATATTAGTTGGAAATGCCATCTATGCCCATAGAATAGTTTCCAAATTAAGCCAATGGCATTAAGATGATGTAGACACAAGGCCTTGTTTAAAAGCCCATTGACAATTGGCATGCAGAACCAAACACCCGGTTGCACCCCAAAAGGGCTTTCAGGGCCCATGAGTCAGTTTATAACATTTACGAAGTAAACACTAGTGTAATTTAAACATGGGATATCTAAGAAATTGTCAAATCTCATATTAATTTGTTGACTAGTGTTAGGTATTTTAAATTTATATTTTTAATATAACGTGTCAAGATACAATAATTTTGAAAATCACATTTTGTAAAATTTAAAATCATCATATTTTCATACATCAGATTAAAAAAATAATTGAGAATATAAATTAAAAATACATAACATTTTTCTAAATTTTTTTCTAGATTTCACACAGAATTGAAGAAATGACTTTTTATTCATTGGGGTTGTCGAGTAATTCGGTATATAATTTGTTTGTAAGAATAAAGACATTTCAACAAATTGTATGCTATCTCTTTTAAGTTTTAACCCCTCATTAGGGATTATATGAGAACTTGAATTTTATTTTTTTCTCTGGTAATAAATTAATAATGTCACTGGACCACTGCTTGCTTTGCCCCTTATTAGAAGATTTTCAATACCCATTTTCTAGTGTTAAACAAATACTCAAAATTAAAATAAAAAAGGAACAATTAATCCTATCCTTCCCCTAACCCAAAATTATATATGTTTGGACACACATACTCACACACATATATATAGTAGCTTTGGTGGCCCTTAATATTGATAATGCGTAAAAGAAATTAATGAAAGCTACTATCAAAGACGCGCGGCTGCATTATTAATTTTGGAGATAAGCTCTATTATGGGAGTGATTAAGATGTTGGCAGTGACATCTAGCCGCCACCATGGAGCTTAATCTTTCTCATCATTAGTTGGTTGGGCCAAACATGAAGGGATTATATATATATATATATATATATATATAGCATGTTATGATAATATTTATGTTACATGCTTTAATTTAATATGCATAACTATATAATTATTTCATAATATTTTATATGAGATTTTTTTTTTTCAAGTCGTAACGCCATCTAAGTTTAGACTTCACTGATATATATATATATATATATATATATATATATATAACATGCCATGATAATATTTATGTTACATGCTTTAATTTAATATGCATAACTATATAATTATTTCATAACTTTCTATGAGATTTTTTTTTCAAGTCGTGACCCGCCATCTAAGTTTAGACTTCACTGCAGGACAAGCCTCTCATTTGTTGTTGTAAGATAATATAAAATTACACTCTATTTAATAACTTAGATGAGTGGGTAGTTTAACATAGTATTAAAATAGATAAAAATATCTCGTGTTCAAATTTCGTATTTTTTTGATAATATAAATTAATACATTTGTAGACTCTAAACACGCGTGATGATATTGATGTGATAAGAGCTTGTTCCATGTAATTAGGGTAATAATGGGGTGTATATATAATGATGTACACAATAACATATATATAATCTTTATATGCATCAGGGGAAGTCTTGTGTACGAGATTTTTATTATTATTGAGTTGGAATAACATTAGATATATATAGGCAATTTTACAAAAAAATTATTTAGTGAGACGATTATTTTTTGTCAGTATTTGATATGCAATCATAGCCTCACAAAATTTCAAGAATAGAAAAACGTTAAGACTTTATAAGAGACAATCGCACCACCTTGATTAATAATGTGAAATAACTGCCTCACCTAATCATTTCTCTAATTTTACCTCCAAAATATAGAAAAAGTATTAGACTTAACAAGAAAATGTCACGACACCTCCAATAATGAGCTCAAATATATAATCATTTCAGCATATAATTCTTTTATTTTATCCCCCCAAAAAATAAAAACCAAGAAGAAGCTGACATCATGCCACGTGGGCATGATGGTATAATATAAATATATGCTACTACAGTTATACATATAAATATATATATCAAGGTCATACCACGTGGGCATGTAGGTTGTATGTTGCACAAGTTGCATGAAGATTGGCTAAGTGTGGGGATAACGATAACGATAACGTGGTAGTCATCTCTAGCTAGCAATAATAACTCATATGAAGGGAAACACAGAAGATATCCAAACCGTCCACCAGATTACAACAATAATCAGAAGCTTTGAATTTCATAAGAGAGGAAGATTCCTCCATCGTTTTCGTGTTTTGGCACATTTTGTTACCATTTTCATCTTCTCAAAGCCTTCTGGCAAGACTATAGTTAAAAGGTCATTTGATTGATTGCGGTAATAATCACTCCAATAATTCAATGAAAATTATTTTTAAAGAGAGATGTGCAGTAAGTTTGAAGAGAATTTACCATGAATTAGGACATACCTCGGGTCTCAAATTTGAACCCTTCGACTTGAAGTAGGTTTGAATGCTGACTTTGTACAAGTATTAACTTGAGTTTTGTTGTATTCTACATATAAACTCGGATTCTGTTATGTTTGTCAGACTTAAAGTTTCTAATTTGAAACATTCCAAGTACTTTCTTTCAAACCTGCATCAACACATGACATAATTATGGATTAGTACTCAGACGTGGCATATCAACACAAATTGGTTAATATATAATGGGAAAAGAAGTTGAATTGAAACTTCAAACAAAAGATGGTGAGGTCAGGGAGATATTATCATTCAATGACAAAATGGGTCTTAGTTTAAATAATTAAGTTTTTGTTCAAGGATGATCCAAGATAGTGATAGGTATCACATTCACGTTCACGTTTAATAAAAAGGTCAGTGAGACAAGTTGTCTTATTCAAAATGAAAATTTTATCTTTTTCATCCATACGATTCTAGTTATAATCACGACATACACACAGGATTTAAGATTTTTCTTTTCTTCATATAGCTTATATAAAATTAAGTCTCACGGATGGTATCACACTTAAATTTGTGTATTCTACAAGATCCAAAGTCTTGCCCGGTGATACTATGCTCAAATTTAAGTATTTTACGAAACCCAAAGTCTTATCGATAATTTAATATAGTGCCATGTTCACATTTAAATATCACGTAAGATTCACATGAATTTCATGTAAAAACTTAAGAGGTAAATTACACTGATCTTTCATGAAGTTTCTAAAATTAGATAGACTTCTCATACTTTACTTGACAATATATGAGTATATTGGTGAATTAGAGTGTGAACCCTAACTTTTTAGGGCGAAAGAGTGAACCCAAAATCTCTTAGAATCAATCCTCTGATACTGTGTTAAATCACTTGTTACTTTAAAAACTTAATCTATTAGAAAATTAATCAACAATATATTTCAAGTTGTTTAACATAAATGATGAAGAAATTTATCTAACTATTTGATTATTAAAATCATTTAAACAAAAATCTTAGATTTTTCTTTTCTTTTTAACAAGAACAATGGAAACCACTTACCCAAAAAAAAAAAAAAACAATGGAAACCACTTCATGCTTGAAACCATTATTGTCCAATTTATATATGTCAACAAAAAAAAAATCTCCACAGATATTGTGGTTGGGGTGGGGGAGGGAGATGTGGAGGTTATTTGAATGTCTTGAAATTATATGAGGAGACAATAATGTATCATTTTACTGAATTAGTGCATTCAGTCAGAATACATATGAAGATTGAAGAGACAATAAAGGTTTGTTTGGTACCCGGAGTTGGGGAGTGAAGGGAATGGAAAAGGAATATGAAATGACTTATTTGTTCAGCGAAATTAAAACTTAAAATTTGTTCCAAAACAGTAGGGCACAATAATCACAGGATGACGAAATTACGTATAAAATTGAAAAAAATTCTCTTACATTTTCATTATGGTTAGCTCGGGGATGTGTCGGAGTGGGACTAAGGGACAAATCCCGGGTCTGTTCACCGGTCCATCAACACACACACACACATAAACTAGTTAGCCAGGCTATCATGGTGGAGACCCACACCCAGATCAGGTTATTAGCCATTATTAGTGACACACCTACCTACCTTTCTACACTTAGCGTCCGGGGGCTATCCCGAAATTTGAATGCTAACTTCAGTAGTAATTTGTTAGCACCTATCCAACTGAACTGACCCACGAGATTTAACATCTTATTTTTCTTACTAAGTACTAATTAAATAAGAAAAGATATAGTTTTTGATGCAGCTAATTTGGGCTCGTCATGGAATAATCTGTCGCCGTGAACCTGAAAAGAGATGATTTGTAAAAAGCCACCGGGAAAGGTTCCGGTGGTAACCTCTCCGATGGTTAAGTTAGTATTCTTTCTTGTGATCAAAGATTTGGCTCTTTTTTTCACACAATATTATAAAATGCAGATCCCCTTTTCATACCTTTTTCAGGGGAATTTATAGAATGGAGAGGCGGTGAGTTTATCTTCTGACAGGCGGTGGATATTCTGTTCACATGTAACTTTCCAAATTCACGGCTCCCTTTACACGTGTATGTGTAGAACTGGTTATCAAACCTGTATCTCCCTTTGGCAGGGCTAGGGCTCACCGCCTGTCAGGCTATAGCAGGGAAATCATGAATTTTCCATCATTCCTTTTGTCTCTTTTTCATTTCATTATTCCGATCTCGGTATACCGATATTGACCTCGGTATACCCTTTGCGAGTAAATATATATATAAATAGACTTACCCTTTTATGACGTACCAGTTACTCCCCCCTGAAGCCTTAGTTCTGTATCCTGTACAGAACTTTGGTTTTTTTTTTTTTTTTTTTTTTTTGTGAGGGCTGACGTGTATGGCCGTTTGAACCATTTTACGAGGGGTTTTTTTTTTTTTTTAGTAGCCGTCAGAAATAATTACTACGTGCGTTTTTAATTTTGGGAATTGGAACAATTGATTAATACAGCCGTCTAATTTAATGGTTTCGAGATTTTGAACGGATGTTCGTACCGTTTTGTGTGCAACATTTAATGCTGCATCTGTTTCTAAACAGTACGAATTTTTATTTGAAATCCGTTTTACCTTTCTCATACGATCGAGTGGTTTATGAGAGAAGAGTTACTGTTTCCGGCAAGCTCGCGACTTCCATCATTCTAGACAACATTTTCTCTTCTTTACCTGGTAATTTTTACTCTCCTTCTCTTCTTTTTCTCCTTTATTTACATCCTTCCTGATTCTTTCTCCTTTTTCCCTTGATCATGTCTGATCCAAATATAGAGGGAGTGAGAATCGAGTGTGCTACCATCGGTGAGGAGGGTCCTTCTCAACCGTCTAATGCTGAATCTTCCCCTTCCTCTAAGAATATTGTAGATTCTAGTGAGGGAGAGATTAATATATCCACTAGAGAGGAGGGAGCAAGTGCCGTAACAAAAGGCATGTTAAAATCAATTATGAAAAAATTTAGCTTCCCAAAAAATATAACCTGTAGGGTGCCAAAACCTACAGATCGTCCCTCCGATATAAAAAGGGGGGAAATCTGCGCCTATCTCGAATGGTTCGAGATGGGTATTCGTTTTCCTTTCCACCCTCTTTTCATAGAGTTTTTTACTTGGTACAATATCTGCCCTGCCGAGCTTAATATAAATAGCTGGAGGCAGCTTTTAGCTTTTATAGTTTTAGGTCACTTGAATAAGGTCCACATTGATCTGGATCTTATTCGGAGTCAGATGGAACTAAAGCATTTGATTGCTGAGGGCCTTTATTATGCTTGCTTTGATCAGAGATTTAGACCTCTGAATTCAGTACCGTCCTCCAACAAAACATGGAAAAAATGGTATTTCTTTGTTGGAGGAGGTTGGGAGCGAGAAGATTATGAAGGTCAGATGAGCCTTTTCCCTCGGCATTCCGGGCCCAAGGGTGAGTACTTTAGAGGATTTATAGGTTGAGAATTCAATATTTTTTTTTTTTTTAGATATAACTGAAGTAACTAACGGATTATATGATATGTTGGTTTGCAGATAGTGGGAAGTGGAAGAAAGCGGAGTTTACTCCAGAAATTGAAGATCGCTACCGACGTCTGCTCAAGCCAGTTCTTCGGCCGCATTACCTGATTCTATCACCAAAGAACCTGATGGATGCTGGTCTAACTAAGGAGGAGGCCGCAGCAATCAAGAAGAACATCTTGGCCGCTTGTGTCCCTCCTCCCAGCAAGCCGAAGGTCGGAGACCCCTCTAATAAATCGAAGGTTGGAGAGCCATCTGCTTCCTCTGAACCCCCACCGGTCAAGGAGAAGAGAAGATTGATATTGCGGGCCAAACGGGAGGCGCCTCGCCCTACTACCTTCAATCCTACTCCTGAGGAGGTGCCCCAAACTACCGAAGACATGGGTGTCGATGTCAGGCCGGTGAGTGAAACGTGTGGGACTGAAGAAGTTCCTGCCTCTACTGAGGTTCCACGGTCTGCCGAGATGGGAGAGGCAGGGAATAAGGTCCCTGGTGGACAATCCGTCAGATTGGATAGGGCTAACATAGCTCCTTTACATCCTTCCGAGGCCTCGTCAGGTACAGAGGCAATAAAATTGGCCTTAAAAGCGGCCCTCCCTCCTGGGTTTCCAGACCAAAGTACAAGGCGTACCTTGGGTGATCTGATGCTGGGTTATACCAGGGTAAGTGTTTTTATTTTTGTTTTTATTCCGTATTTGCGTGAATTTTAATTCTAATCTCCATTTTTATGTTAATAGGGTTTGCGAGCGGTGGGCATGTTAATGGATCGCGATGATCAACTTCAACATCTTACTGGGCTGAAAGGTGAACTACAAATAGCTCAATCCGAGCTGAAGACCACCCAGTCCGAGCTGAAAACCACCCAGTCAGAACTAAAGGCCACGAAGGCAGTACTTTTGACTGCTCAATCAGACATAAAGATTGCTCAGACGTCTTTGAAGAAGTCGCAGTCTGAGCTCGAGATATCCCGAGCTAAAATTAAGTCATCCGAAGCACAATGTTCAGAGCTCAAAAAAGAGCTTATGTTGGCGAGGAAAGGCACAGAGTCCTTGATATCTCAGAGGACAAAGCTGACTGAGAATGTAGCTGAGCTGAAAGAAAAGCTTAAGGAAGCCGAGGTATCCGAAATAAAGAAGATTGAAGAGGCTAAGGTTGCTAAAAATGAGGCAACCAAAGCCAGTATGATGGGGCTCCTGACGTCCATGGGCAAGGAGTTGTCAGATGCCGGTTATCAGTCATGTATCAATCGAATTCGAGTTGTGTATCCAGATCTGGATATCTCGAAGTTAGAGGGCGTGGTGGTAGCTCAGTCTCAACCGACCTCTCCTGAAGTCCCCATCCAAGATGACGTGTTAGAGGGCGTAGTACCCTTATCAGCTGTTCCTCCTAAAAATGTGTAATAGATAGGTTGATGTTATTTGCTTCTTTGTTTTGTATTTCGAATTGTTTTGGAAATGAAAAACAATTACAATTCTATGTTTTGACTTTCATCATCATTTATTTATTATTTTTATTTTTTGGTAATAAGACTATTTGATTGCTGTTTGGACATAACTTAAAGGTTATAGACCAAGATATCACAAAACATATTTCTCTTAAAAATAAGTACTCGGATCTGACCTGGTTTCTGTCGAAGTGGATCAGGTCGGTAAGGTTCTTGTATACATCGCCCAATCATTGCTCGGGGCCATACCTACAGCACTTATGCTTGTAGGGGCTTTGGTCAGTTCTGAGGTCAGGTCGGTAGACCAGTATCCTCATTTGGAGCCATACCTACAGCACTTACGCTTGTAGGGGCCTTGATGAATTTTGAGATCAGGTCTATAGACCAGTCTCTTTGCTTGGAGCCATACCTACAGCACTTACGCTTGTAGGGGCCTTGATGAATTTTGAGATCAGGTCTATAGACCAGTCTCTTTGCTTGGAGCCATACCTACAGCACTTACGCTTGTAGGGGCCTTTGTTGCAGAACAAGTTGGTAGATCTTTCGTGTTGAGAAGATATATCACCTGAAAGGTAGAAATAATTTTATTGATAATATTGTCTCAGGTGCTCAATGTTCCATGGTCTGGGAATCGGTTTTCCCTCCATATCTTCCAACCAGTAGGTTGTAGGCCTGTTAATCTTCACAATTCGGTAAGGTCCTTCCCAGTTTGGGGACAACTTTCCCATCGTAGGTTCCTTGGTATTAGGGAAGATTCTTCGCAGAACCAAATCGCCTAAGTCAAAGTTTTTACCTTTGACCTTTTTATTAAAACTTTTGGCCATCCTTCGTTGACATTCTTCCATTTGGATTGAAGCCTGTTCTCTTTTTCCTTCCAGTAAGTCGAGGTTCTCGATTAACTGAAGCGGATTTGCTTCCTGATTGAAGTCTTCTGTTCTCCATGTGGGCATACCGATTTCTACGGGAATGACCGCCTCGGAACCATATGTGAGTGAGAATGGTGTTTCCTGGGTAGCACTGCTCCTCGTCGTTCGGTAAGCCCAGAGTACTCCAGGAAGTTCTTCTGTCCATTTTCCTTTTGCTCGTTCCAGCCTCTTTTTGATACCACTTAGTATAGTCCGGTTAGTCACCTCGGCCTGTCCGTTCGCCTGTGGATGTCCTGGTGAGGAAAAATGATGGCTGATATGGAGATCGTCACAGAATTTTCTAAATACTTTTCCTGTAAACTGGGTGCCATTGTCTGATATGATAGTTCGTGGCACTCCAAACCTGCAAACGATATTTCTCCATGTGAAATTTTTTACATCCACCTCGGTAATGTGAGTCAGTGGTTCTGCTTCCGCCCATTTGGAGAAGTAATCAATAGCGATCAACAAATACTTCCTATTTTGAGGAGCTTTGGGCAAAGCTCCAACAATATCCATCCCCCATTGGGCAAAAGGCCAGGGACTGACAATGGGTACAAGCTCTTGTTGTGGTAGATGTTGATAGGAAGCAAAACGCTGACATTTGTCACATTTCTTTACATACTCTCTGGCTTGAATTAGCATTCCGGGCCAGTAATAACCATGGGTCAATGCTCTATGGGAGATGGTCCTGCCACCATTATGATTGCCGCATATCCCTTCATGAATCTCGGCTAGTACATACTCCGATTCTTCTGGAGATAGGCACCTCAGTAGAGGTTGGGTGTAGGACCTACGGTAGAGTAGCTCATTTAAAATCAGATACCGAGCTGCTCTGATCCGTAGTTTACGTGCTTGATTCCTATCTTCCGGGAGTTTTCCTTCTTTCAGGTATCTGAAGATAGGAGCTCTCCAGTCATGACATTGTTCTAAGATGTGAATTTTTTGAACTTTGTCAATACTGGGGTGATTTTGGGAGGAGATAATCAATTCTGAATCCCCTTTGGTACCGAGGTGAGAAGCCATATTTGCTAATGCGTCCGCCCTTGCGTTCTGTCTTCTCTCTATTTTATGAATACGGAAAGTGGCAAATGATTTTTGTAGAAAACTTACCATTTCGGCATATTTGATCATTCTGTCATCTTTCACAGCAAATTCACCCAGAACTTGGCCCACCACTAATTGAGAATCAGAGAAGGCTTCGAGGTTGTGAGCCTCATGTTCTAGGGCTAGTTGCATGCCAAGGATTAATGCCTCATATTCAGTCTCATTGTTTGAAGCCCTAAACCCCAAAGTAACTGCTTTCTCTGTAGAAATACCATTGGGAGATCGGAGGATAAGACCAACTCCAGACCCTTTATCAGTGGAAGAGCCATCCACATATAAATGCCATGTGGCCATGGTTGGGTTAGCGTCTAATTTCTGTTTTAGTGCCGGGGTGAATTCGGCAATAAAATTTGCCAAAGCCTGTGCTTTAATGGCAGTCCGAGGTGTGTATGTGATATCGAATTCTCCCAGCTCTATTGACCATTTCACGAGACGACCTGAAATTTCAGGTTTATGTAGTACGGCTTTTAAGGGGTATGAAGTTGGGACTATGATTGAATGAGACTGAAAATAAGGCCTGAGTTTTCTAGCCGATATGACGAGTGCGAAGGCTAGTTTTTCTATCTCGGGATACCTTTTTTCTGATCCAAGAAGTGCTTTACTTACGTAGAATATGGGTTTTTGAATCCCTTGGTCTTCTCGGAGTAACGCAGAGCTTACGGCATTTTCAGATACCGCGAGGTATAAAAGCAGCTTATCTCCTTTTGGTGTAGATAACAGTTCTGGAGATGCCATATATTTTTTAAGCTCCACAAATGCTTTGTCGCATTCAGAGGTCCATTCCAAGGTCTTATTTCCCCGTAGAGCTTTGAAGAATGGAAGACAGCGGTCCGTAGACCTTGATATGAAGCGATTCAGGGCCGCAATCCGGCCATTCAAAGTCTGTATCTCCTTCCTAGACCTCGGAGGCTCGAGTTCTGCCAAAGCTTTAATTTGGGATGGATCGGCTTCAATGCCTCGTTGTGAGACAAGAAAACCCAGAAACTTCCCACGGCTCACCCCAAAGATACATTTAGATGGATTCAACTTCATCTTATGTTTGTTCAGGATGTCGAAGGTCTTTTTTAAATGTTCAACGTGGTCCTTCTTCTGCTGACTTTTGACCAGCATGTCGTCGATATATACCTCCATCGTATCACCGATCAGAGATGCAAACATTTTGTTGACCAAACGTTGATAGGTGGCTCCAGCGTTTTTAAGGCCGAAAGGCATTACTTTATAGCAATACAAGCCTCGTTCAGAGATGAAAGAGGTCTTTTCTTGATCAGGAGGATACATCTGAATCTGGTTGTATCCTGAGTATGCATCCATGAAGCTCATCAACTCGTAACCAGCAGTTGCGTCAACGAGTTGATCAATTCTTGGGATGGGGAAGCTATCCTTAGGGCAAGCTTTGTTAAGGTCGGTATAATCAACGCATACTCGCCATTTCCCATTTTTCTTTTTAACCAGGACTGTGTTAGCAAGCCATTCTGGGTAAAATACCTCCCTGATCAGCTGTGCATCTAGTAACCGCTGGACTTCATCATTAATGATCTTATGTCTCTCGGGAGCAAATGTTCGTCTCTTTTGCCGTACAGGGTGGTACTCAGGATTTGTTGTTAGTTTATGGCAAATACATGAGGGGTCGATACCTTCCATGTCCTTAGTTTCCTATACAAAGGTTGATAACTGAGTTTTCAGAAACTCAATTATCACTTCTTGTTCTGGTGGAGATAAGTCGGCGCCCACCTGTAAATAACGTCCTTCTTCCTCACGTCCTACCAAGATCTTCAGTGGATCTTGGACCGGAGCAGCCATGCTATCTACGCCACGCGGGCTCAAAGGCGCATCAATCTCGGTGGGACAATACGTATCTTCACCTCGGTCAGACAGGTCGAGAATCATTTGCCTCCGAGATGTCTGTAATTGCTATTGCTGTTTGTTACCTTTGAGTGCAACAACATGGCATTCCCGAGATGATGATTGGGAACCTCGAATAGTGCAGATTTGATCGTTCTGTACATATTTGAGACACTGGTGAAGGGTAGACGTGACAGCTCCTATTTGATGTAACCATGGTCTTCCCATGATCACGTTGTAGGGAGATCGGCAATCCACAATCACATATTCAGATAAGACTGTTTTTTGTTCGTCGCCGACCCCAATAGTTGTTGGGAAGTCAATACCGCCCATAGGAGAACTTAGATGTCCATCGAAACCAACCATTACTGCCGAGGTGTCTTTGAGGTCAGACACGTTCAACTTCATCTTTTGGAAATGCTCAAAAAATAAAATATTAGTGGAACTGCCGGTGTCCACCAATACTCTAGAGATGTCGAAGTTGGCGACACGAAGAGTAATGACTAGCGCATCGGTGTGTGGGTGATGTACGCCAACTAGATCCAGTTCGGAGAATTGGATTTGTGGTGAGGGTTTCAGCTTTTTCTCCAGAGTCATGATTTGAACCAGAATTGGTGCCATTTTTGCTTCTCGCGCATAACGCTTCCTCGCCCGATTTGAAGTGCCAGAGAGAGAATTAGTGGCATGGAGGACGAGGATAACATGAGCATTGGCTTGTGATGGCTGATTCGTCCCAAGAGTGGACCCCTGATCTTGTCTTGGTGGCTGAGACTTAGGCTCCTGCCGAGGTTGTTGGGGTTTCTGAGTCTGATTATTTGGTCCAGATTCCCGTTGAACGAATTCTTTCAATCGTCACCTTCGAATTAGCTGCTCGATCTCCTGTTGAAGATGTCGGCATGTTTCCGTAGTATGTCCGTGATCTCGGTGAAATTCATAGTACTTACTACGATCACGGTGGTCCGGATCAGCGTATAATGGATCTGGACGCTTAAAATTTTCATGTGTCTTGACCTGACTATAGATTTCGGATATGGAAGCAGTCAAGGGAGGCAATGGCACACTCAGAGGTGCATACGATCTGAAACGTCCCGATGTTGTCTGATTTTGACCTCGGGATGTTTTCGTCTCAGGACTTCTCTGCCGTTTGCTTGTATTGCCAGTATTCTGCGTTTGTGACTTCCCCTCATTTTGTACTTGTTCTTTGGCAAGACGAAGGGATGTTCTGGTGTCTTCCAAGTTGATGTGTTTTCTTGCCCTCTCCATTAATGACGCCATATCGACTGGAGGATTTTTTGTCAGGGAATCATGAAAACGTCCTGGCCAGAGTCCAGCATGTAAGGCGGCCACCAAGAAGGCTGCACCACAATCGGTGATCTCGGTCAGCTCGGCATTAAAGCGAGCGATATAATCCCTGAGGGATTCTCCCTTTCGTTGTTTTATAGACAAGAGAAATTCCGGTCCCTTTCTGAGCCGTCTGCTGGTTAGAAAGCGATCAAGGAAGCGCCTGCTGAGCTCGTAAAAGTTGGGGACTGAATTTGGGGGGAGATTATGGAACCATCGAAGGGCTGCCCCTTTGAGACTTGTCACAAAGGTGCGGCATAGAAATGCGTCAGTGGCGCCATGAAGGGCCATGGTATGCTGGTAATTCGAAAGATGATCGCCAGGATCATCCAATCCTTCATACGGGGTGAATTTTGGGACAATGAACTTACGAGGACGCTCCTCGGCCAATATAGCTGGGGTAAATGGAGTCGTAAATCTTCCGAGAAGCTTTACTATTTCGTCCTGTTGAGGAGGTGGAAGTCCTTCTCGAGCAGGAACTGCTTGTCCAATGGAATCTGCCACTTCATCTGATCGTAGTGGTACTCTAGATGGGGCAGAGTGCTGAAATCCTGGTATACCACCCTCAAGCCCAGTAGGTTGAGGATTGTTCTGACTGGGGATTGCATGCTCGGGCTGTCTTTGATTGGACGCAGGTGCCGGTTGAAATGGTGGTCCGGATTGCACCAAGTTAGCACCAGAATTCGCAGGGCTAACAACATGGTCCCTGCTATAAATAACGTTGTTAGGTTGCATGTTGGGTACACCCCCTGGAACGTCATATCGAACTGGAGTTACACCCTGGGGAGAAAAGGGACGAGCGCTAGGGCCACCCTCTTCAAATTGCCTCCGTTGCGGAGGATACACTAATGGATATCCGCTTTTAGGCACTCCAGAGTGAGGGAGAACCGATGAATTTTGTGTCAAAGAAGCCAAGACTTGAGATATGGCAAAGAGCTGAGCCTGCGTTTGATCGGCTTGTTTCTGCATCTGAGCTCGAATTTGATCCAGCTGTTGCTGCACAGGATCAGAAGTTGCAACTTCTTCATCCTGAACGAGCGGTTGAGTGGATAGTGGTGCAGAGCGACGGTTGGAAGCCATGACTACCAAACACTTTAAATGAAAAAAAGAAGATAGAGAAGAACGCTAAACGTTCCCACAGACGGCGCCAAGCTGATGCAGCTAATTTGGGCTCGTCATGGAATAATCCGTCGCCGTGAACCTGAAAAGAGATGATTTGTAAAAAGCCACCGGGAAAGGTTCCGGTGGTAACCTCTCCGATGGTTAAGTTAGTATTCTTTCTTGTGATCAAAGGTTTGGCTCTTTTTTTCACACAATATTATAAAATGCAGATCCCCTTTTCATACCTTTTTCAGGGGAATTTATAGAATGGAGAGGCGGTGAGTTTATCTTCTGACAGGCGGTGGATATTCTGTTCACATGTAACTTTCCAAATTCACGGCTCCCTTTACACGTGTATGTGTAGAACTGGTTATCAAACCTGTATCTCCCTTTGGCAGGGCTAGGGCTCACCGCCTGTCAGGTTATAGCAGGGAAATCATGAGTTTTCCATCATTCCTTTTGTCTCTTTTTCATTTCATTATTCCGATCTCGGTATACCGATATTGACCTCGGTATACCCTTTGCGAGTAGATATATATATAAATAGACTTACCCTTTTATGACGTACCAGTTTTCTTTCATTGTTTGTCCTCTTAATAAATCTACTAAACTCGAGAGGTTCAAAGTTAAATTTGGGTAGGGTATAATATAGGCTAGAAGCGACAAGTGCCCAAAACATGATATGATAAATCTTGCATAAGTACAAAGTAAAATTAGAAATTAGGTTCGAGATTCTGATAAAAATGGGGAAACAAGAAGTGACATAATAATATTGCAAGAGACAAGTGTTGCGTTTTTTTATCATGAACAGACATTTACTTAGGTGATGTGTGATATATATATATATATATATATACATACACACACATATTGAGGATGAGGCTAAATGGACTCTAATTATTTATTTATTTATTTTTTGTCACTACAACAATATGCACATATTTTGATGCAAACTCTGTCGTCAGAATAAAAAGCGTCGGTAAAACAAGTATCTTCGACGAACAAATGTTAATGTCGGGTTTTAATGACAAATACCGACTCTATTTTTTACCGATAATAAAAATCGTCGAAAAAATGGAAGAAATACCGACGACAAAACTTAGTGTTGGAAATAGTTATTTTTTCTGACGCTTTTATGTGTCAGTAATAAGTTACTATTTAAAATAATGTCATTTTACTGAGCTATGTACCGAGCTTAGGACTGCGCGTTACTATTTTCGATGTTGTAATGCGTCGAAAAAATGAAGGCTAATTGTGCCGACGTTTTAGTGGGCCGGAACTATAAAAATATTGCGTTGGTAATATTTTTCTGACCATCTTAATACTGACCATTGTGTTTGACAATCGGAAATATATATTTTCAATGCTAAATAGATTATTTCCGACTTTATCTAAAGTCAGAATAAATAATTTGTCTTGTAATGTGTACTCGTACACTCTCGTTCATATAACATAAATTGAAGTACATGAGTATAAATAAGGAGTGCATTTGCAATCACCCATATATATATATATGTATGTATGTATGTATGTATATATCAGAGGCAATAATGGAGGGAGAGATTTTTTTTTTTTTGGTTGTTGTTGTGAGGAAGAGATTCTCTAGTAGATTTGAGTAGTATGGGTAGTATGGGGAGATAATACCTTTAGGACAGAGAACAGAGGGAGTTGGGAGGCTGTTACGTGAATAAGCCGTGAGTGTCAGATAGACTTTATAATGGTTGGAACAAAAAGAAGCAACCATTGCTTTAACATTAAGAGAGAGAGAGAGAGAGAGAGAGAGAGAGAGAGGACCATCTCACCACCGCAGCCACACTTTCCTTCTGTGATGGTGGCAATATTAAAAGAAGCCGCTACTCTCTATCAAATACTACTTGAATATATGGTTGGATAGTATACATGGCTCCATGATAGTGAAAAAGTCTGTATAATATGTTGTACAAATGTTAGCTACTTATC
The DNA here is from genome assembly GCA_008638375.1 of Nyssa sinensis. Lineage (NCBI taxonomy): Eukaryota > Viridiplantae > Streptophyta > Magnoliopsida > Cornales > Nyssaceae > Nyssa > Nyssa sinensis. Next base: position 41,747,311 of record CM018033.1, read on the forward strand.
TGTGTTTGTGTGTGTGCGTGTGTGAGAGAGAGAGAGTCATGCAACCCATGCATGTATATAGTTTTGCTTTCTTCCATCTGGTTCAAAAGTGTATTAGCTGTAAGTACTATTTGGTCCTTTTAGGCAAAGGGAAAATGTGAGGCTTATAATTTAAGTTAGCTTCTTATTAAATTTAGGAGTAGCTAGACAAAAGTACATCTATGAATGGTCTCTTTCACTGACAAACTCATTTTGGTAATTGGCCACTGCCCCCACAATCCCCAATTTATCCTACCCTACCCTACGATCTCTTCATATTTGTGTGTTACATTCATTAATCTCCATTATTGTTTTTAAGAAATTAAACTCTGATCACATGCATCCACCTCACAAAATATGCATCATTTAGATCATGAAAAATTACAGTAGTTGGGTTCCACACAAAATACTTCAATATACTTGAATTTGATATGCTAACCACCTGAAATAAGGAAATTTCTCACCTAAAAAGAAAAAGTTTTTTAATTTTGGAATTGAAATATTATTCATAAAAAGTAATAGCATGATGTCCAATATATTGTATTTATACAAATAAAACTATTAATTCTAATAAACTACTAATTCCTTTTTTTAAGACATTATTAATTCATTGTATTTGCAAAATAAGTAACTATTAATACTAATTCAAACACAATTAAAAAAATACAATGAAATGAGTCAAAATCGCGTCAGTTTTTTTTTAATTTTCGGGTCGCATTTGGATCATCATCGATTCATACATGACTTTGTTTTAAATGTGTTTTGAAACGCTCTAATTGATTGATGAAATCAAAGACTATTTAGAGCAACTCCAAAGGGAGTTGCTATTTTGGGGTGCCAAAACATTCATTTGCAACCTTGAACAGTGTTATGACATCCCTAAATTATAAATCTGTTCCAATAGTAGGTGCCAAAATAGGGGTGCTATTTTAATATTTTAATATTTTTTTGTTAAAAATAGTTATATTTTAATGAGTATAATTTTCATAACAATAGTAATTTAACGAATATATTTTTACAGTCAAAATTTCAAAATAAAAAAAATCACCCTTAATTAAAAAAAAATTAAAAATTAAATCAAATTTGAAAATTCAAATTAAATTACAAAAATTAATTTAATTAAAAAATCAATTTAAATTCTAAATAACAATTAACTAAAATAGAAAAAAATTCTTTAATTATAAAAATTAGATAAATAAATAAAATCACTCTAAATTAACAAAAAAATAATAAATAAATAAATAAACTAAAATTACAAAATTCAATTTAAATTACAAAAATTAATTTAATTTAAAAAATCAATTTCAATTCTAACAATTAACTAAAATAAAAAAAATTATTTTAAATTAAATCAATTATATATATATATAGCAAATGTTTTGATTTCCCTCGTTTCCTTCCCTTCCCCCTCCCCCTGCGGCTCCCTCCCCTTCCCCTTCCCCTTCCCCCCTGTGCCTCCCTCCCCTTCCTTTCTCTGCGCCTGCGCCTCCTTCCCCTTCCCCTCTCTCTGCACCTCCTTCCCCTCTTTTTGCACCCCACGCCTCCCTCCACAAGAAAAATCACGAGCAAGGAGCAGGATACTTCCTGATTTTCAGAGACGGCAAGCGATTTTTGATTTTCTAGGCCTTGGTAAGTTTTTTTTCTTCACAAAATCTCTGAATATCTGTATTTATAGAATTTTACAGTCAAAATATAGCCGTTGGAATGTTGTGTTGGAACAGTAGAATTAGAAATGGTTGAACGGTTCACAATGGCACCTCTCCCTCTTCTCTCTCCAAAGATTGTAAAAATATCACCCCAAGAACATGGATGACATTTTGCAACCCTGGATGCCACTCTCGTTGGAGTAAAAATTTTTGAACTTGAGGTGCCATTTCGGCAGTTAGGCGGTTGGCACCCTCAGATGGCACTCCCCTTGGAGTTGCTCTAATGCTGCATCATTGTCCCCTCAAATTTTCTTTATATTTATATAAAAGATCCTCTAATCATAGAGTATAGATCTGCCACTGAACCCAACGATTAATGAGGCCTGAATTATGCGTTGCTGGACCACATGCAGCGTGCCATAGGAGGAGGATAGGATAGGGTTAAGTAGAATGATGATGTGTTGGAAGCCATGCATGGCCATTGATCATGCATGAAAATTACAACTCATGAATACTGACATGCAATGCAAATGCAAGTGCATCTGTATCATCCATGCAATTTGGGCCTGGAGCTTGAATTGCTTCCATGGTCCACAATCCCAATGACTGATTTTTGTGATATATGTTAAGAGGTGTCCAATTGATGGAGAGGATTCTCACTTCTCAGGGTCTACTGTAGAGATCACCCACAATTAATTCCCACTGTAATTGTTTACCAAGAGAGAGAGAGAGAGAGGGAGATGTCACAGCAAATTGGGTCACTTCTTATTAAGCAACATTAATCTTATACTCTAAATGCATACTCAGATAGTCTATTGTTTGGTTAACATTCTTGAAAGTGTTTTCTAAATCTTCTTTTGGAAGATATTTAGTTGACTTAGTGAGATTTATAAAAAAAAATACATACATAGGACAACATTTAAGAGAAAAGTATGTCGTGTTTTAGAAATTGGCCCACCCTTTTCTCATGTGAAAGCTATTCTATAATAGCTGAAGTCCCTGGTGGAAAAAGCCACTATTTATGGAAAAAAATTAGGGTTGAAGAAAGTATTAAGTGTCATATATGGACACCACGTGATCATGTCACCAAATGTTACGTTACTTAGGTTTCATTTATTGTAATGGAGCATAACTTATATGTCACTCCATCACTAAACAAAGACATGGCCATCCATCTTGCTGCATCAGAGTACCAAGTATATTTTTTCACAACTGAGATTAGAATTGACTGTACACATTTTCTTTAGAGTTATGATAAATATTACCAATTTATATTTCAATAAGATGTGTCGGAGTATAATGGCTTAAAAAATTATATCGGGTGGAATCCGAAATTATTATATTCGTGCATCACATTGGGATATAATTAAAATATAAATTATGGATACATAACATTTTTTATTCTCTCAACGCAACAGTAGGTAATAATGCTTGAAGTGAGAAATGATACTGTCAATTTCGAGCGTAAAAATTTGTGATTTAATTACCGTGTACATTATACATGCCGATAATGCCGATTTCATATGCTGCATAATGCACGCACCAATCAGAATCACTGGCAAATGACTGACGCTATTCCTCTGCTAGAAGTAGACACAGCCGGTGGTGCCAAGCTAGTGAAATCCCTCGCAGTAGAAGACAGGGATAAAGACAACAGCACCAGCACCAGCCGTCCGTTTGTTCTTGGGATTCTCCAAATTTATTCGGTGATGATCCGTACATACTTGCACATTCTACGTATTCTGACAATCTATCCTGTTTGGTTTTTTTCAAATTATTTCCTCTTCCTAACGTTTTCAATTCTAAGTATTGTTAATTTGATCATATGCCCGAAGATCCTACTCTTTCAAAAATTTTAAGCCATGCACACATCTATTTAGTTTTTGCTCAAGAAGAACGGCTCTCCTTGCTAAGATTGGATTCTCATTTTTGGTGCAATACATGCTCATACATATACATAATACATACTTGTGTGTGTGTGTGTGTGTATATATATATATATATATATTATAATGTCGAGACTTAAAATATAAATCATTGACCTCGGCTTAACATTAAATTCTCTCTCAGGGTGCAACAAACACACCACTGTGAGGAAAATCTGAAACTTTTGTACAAATCTAACCCGGCCAGAAAATTTTCATGGGTTTTGGGTTAGAGTCATCAAAGAGTAAAAAAAAAAAGCCCAAAAGGGTTGAAAAGAGGAGGGAAGAAGAAGGAGAAGAAGAGAGACATTAAAAAATACAATGAAGAAAGATGTGAAAAAAAGAGAAGCAGCAATGTTGCTTCATCTTTGGCCATCTCTCTCCAATGAAACAAGTGTTTTTGCACCATTTTTTTCATCTGAGCATTGAAGTTAGAGAGCGAAAAACCACTTCTTCGCACGGAATTGTGAGACCCATTTCGTGATCAAATCCAAACTCTTCTTCGGCTCGTCGAAGAAGGCTTTGAAACTCAGGATGATCCAAGAATGAGATTGGAACTATGTATCTACTTCTGTTTTTTCCAACATAGACTGCAAAGTGGCCTTTTGGCACGTCGACCGGGAGGCCCCCGTCGTCGCCTCCGTGTTTTTTCCCCAAGCTTGAACACCTTCTGAGAATTTGCTTGAGTACTGCTGGCTGTGGTAGTTTGTTTGCTTTTCTAATGGCCATTTTTGAGTTTTGGAACTTAAGAAGAGAACTTGTGGCTTGTAAGTTGTATCAAGGAACGAAAGAGGAAGTTAAGATGACAGAGAGAGAAGGAGATTACAGAGGAGAGACCAGAGCAGAGGTGGTGATGGTGGATGGATAGAGGGCTGTGATGGGTATTTATGAAGAAAGCTGAGAAGAGGGGATGGGGGAAGGTTCATGTGGGGTGTGGGGGCAAAGGACATGGTTGGGGGGCAAGCCCATTGGGTCACCCCTCCAAATGACAACATGGACCCCCCCTCTCTCTCTCTCTCTATATATATATATATGTGTGTGTGTGTGTGTTTCTCAATTCAATCTTCATTTAAGCTAGTCTTTTTTGATGTTTAGATGTGCCTAATTTCACTCAGAAATTGACTTCAAAATTTCAACATCGCACTTTAAGTACATTTGTTTCTATTTCCAACATTATGTCTCATGTTCAGAACAATTTCAACAGGCTTTACTTCTCCCACCACATGTACATTTGAATGGCTGGTGGTATTTCTGTCCCAATTTCACCTAATCAATGAGTTTTGCTTTCTTATAGAAAATGTTGATTTTCATTTGATCAATACATAAACTAATAAAATTGATTCCTCATAGAAAATTTCATTTATTTTCATTTGACTAATAGATAAAAAAAAAATAAAGAAAAAAAAGGCCGGCCGGCTGGCCTTGGCATTCATGGATTCAAGATCTCTTTTTATGTGAAAATAAGACTCCATACATCTAATTATCTCCAAACTTGAGAAACCTTGGACTAATCCTTTCTTTTAATATATAAATAAATGTTTTTAAGTTTAATAATTCAAATAAGAGTGCGTATATCTAATTGTTTCCGAACTCGAGAAGCCTTAGACTAACTCTTTTTTTTTTAAATAAATAAATAAATGTTTCTAAGTTTAATAATTCAGATAAGACTGTGTATATTTAATTATCTCCGAACTCGAAAAATCTTAAATTAACCCATTTTTTTAATAGATAAATAAATATTTTTAAAGTTTAATAATTCAAATAAAATTATGTACATCTAATTATATTTCTAGACTCGATAAACATTGGACCAACACTCTCTTTTTTTTTTTTTATAATAGATAAATAAATGTTGCTAAGTTTAACAATTAAGATATTTTATAATGGTTTACAGTTTACACTTTCCTATGTTTGAAAATCAACCCACTTTCTCATTGAAGTACAGAGATGAGATGAATTAATAGTAAATAAACAAGTGTACTGAAGAGTACCAGTCTGTTAACTGTAAAGGGTTTGGTTTTTAGTGATTGCTGGGTTGGTGATTCTGTAAAAGCTGAGTGTCAGGTTGAAAGAAGAGTGAAGAATCCACATAAAATTTTGCAGAAAACCATGTGCACAAACTGCTAGCTAGCTTCGCAGGTTTAACTTTATCTTACTGATATCATATGATACTCTGCTCAAAACAAAAAAAAAACAAACAAATAAAAGCTAAAACCGTTGCTTGCGTGCGTTTGAACTTGTGCATTCTCCCTTCAAGTTCAAGATTGATAATTTAGTTTATTCTAAGTTTCAACACCTACTTCATACCCATGTTCCTTTGCTTTCTCAATCTCCCATCTCAACTTCCTTTACTTTCTTATACATTCATTTAAAAACTAAATTAAACTAAACTAAACAATTTCCCCCCCAAAAAATACAATAAACAACATGAAAAATTCTATGTATTTTCGGTTGTATTTCTTATTATATGTCAAGAATATAATAATTTTGAGTCTAATAAAATGTAATTTTGAAAATACTTAGCATTACTTAAAAAACATATGAAGATAAGAAATGAAAGCATCGTTTTGCTAGCCACTCATTAGAGAAGTAGATCGCTAGAGTAAAATGAATTGGATGGAATTAACATATATATTTTATGGGATAATTATATATTATGAAGCACCGATACTCTATTTTAACTAACATGTTCGCGATTCTCAAACACTTTTCGGAAACATGTCAGACATGAAAAAAAATCCAAATTTTTTATGTTTTTTGAATTTAAGACACATTATAGACACATTTTCTATTTTTTTTTTCTTTTTATTGAATTTTTTCTCTTTTTTCTCATCTTCTCCTTAGTTCTTTTTTAGTTATACACACACATACATATATATTCTATGTAATAGTTAGTAAATTTATCTTGAAACTTGAATCATGGATGTTGATGATTAAATATAGAAGTTTTTGAAATTTTATTCAATGATTTTGTTAGATTAAAAATTTATATATATTTAACGTGTCTTTAACTTGTCTATGTTATACTTTTTTTAAAAATAATTGGTCTGGGTGCCCATATTATGTCATATCTATATCCCGTATCCGTACCCATACTTATGTTATATGGACCTTCTTTATGTTCTCTTAAATTACATCCAACTCTCATTATGGTATTCATACAAAATTTGTCATTATAGTATTATAGTTTCAATCAAATTTTTTTTATGACTAAAATACTCTATAACGCTTGTAACACTCGTTTTTCTTATCTTTTCAAATATCACAGAAAAGGTTTCATGTACTTAAAATAAAGTTATAGAATTTATCAAACTACTAATTAACATGAATTTTTACAACTCTTTTTAAATTCTAAATAAAAGAATCAAGTTCTCTATTAATTTTAAAATACTCTTGACACATGTGAATTCCAAATAAATAAATAAATTAGATAAATTAAGCATTTCTAATTTTTCCCATTTGAATGTTGTTTCGTTAAAGATGAAATTGATAGCAAAGCATATTTCATGAGCCATCAGCTAACCCTAAATTCTTATTCATTTTTCTATATTAATGCAATTCCAATAAAAATGTGTCATTTGAATGTAACCGACAACACAAAAAAAAAAAAAAAAGGTGAGACAAAAAAAAAGGTGATACTGACCCTTGCTCAATTTTCAGAATATGCGTACAAGATGCATTAGTCCTCGGAGGTACCTCACCCGATGAGAAAAATAATGGCTTGTATTTTAAATAACAAAACTAACAAGTAAAAAAGATCAATAATGACGTTTTCTAAATTCTCAACCTACAAGCTGATTTTTGTGGCTGAATGACATTTCATACTTCACTTGATAGAAAAAGTTACGGTTATAAGTAGGCCTGACAAAACAAGCAAATTGAGCGAGTTTGGACGGGTTGTAAACGTGTCAGGTCATAAACGAGTTGAACTCATATTTGACCCGAATTGATCGGATCGAATACGGGCCAGGTCATAGACGGGTCGAGTCATATACGGGTTATAACTTATAAGTATGTCAAGTAGAGTATATGATGGTTTATTAAGAATTTAATCAAAAGCTGATTTTTTTTTAACTGGAACTCTTAGTAACGAGGTTGCCGTTGTTATTTGTAAATAGTTACTTATAATACATAGTTAAAGTTGGAAAAAAAAAATTCAAACCTACATCTCTTGCATTGTATATACAGTTTGATACTAAAACAGTAGCTAGTGTTTCCGCAATAAGGGGCTTTCCATGTGGTCCTCCGGCTGAAACCACGACCACCACCGAACAGAGGTGTTATAATCAGACACTAACCCACATCAAATGAGCACCACTTGTATATCTCTAGCATGGCCCCCATTTCCATGGGAAAAAGTTATATCTGCATGTTCTAAGGCTCAGAAAGCGATCTGCAAAGCAAAGATTAAATGCTTGATACGGCTATGTCCGGCATTTCTGTCTTCTCCTTTTGTTTTTACTCACAACCAACCCCAAATTGTCCTTTCCAGTACACTCATCCCCACAACCTTTACTACCATTACCATACATATGCACATCAACGAATATGCCATGCATTGATGGGTTTATAAATTAGCTTATATATATATATATACATACATACATACATATATACATACAATATATATATATATATATATATATATATCAACAAAGGCAATTTTCTTTGGAAGTTGATGGTGACCCAGCCTCTGGTACAGCACATGAAACCCATGTTACTCTTGCCCCCAAACCCGCCTGCATGTATAGACAACATAGCCTGTGAGATCAATTCCAACTACTTGAAACGGCTACCATATATGATGTTCAGAAACTGTAACTGCCCACTTCAAACTATATGGGACGTGTGTTAGACACACGGTCCAATCTCCTCTCATCCGACTGTGGAACACTAACATTTTCATCTTAGAGTAAGATAGGATTCTAGCTCTAACCCAACCTCCTCCTAAAAATATTTGACCGCTTTCATTTGTCAGTCCATTAGGGAGTCTAAACTTCTAGCCTAGAGGCAAGCCTTCACAGGTTTGTCCTTTTGGATCTTTAAGCTCCAAAAGGTGCCTCTTTTTAGAAGTATCCTGTCATGTTTTTATAAGTTCATCATAAACATCATCTGAATCCGAAGTGGGATATCAATACGATGCCATAACTTCTGTGCTACTTTCCCCCAAGCTACCTTTGTAGTGACACTAGCTTAAGAACATGGTAAGAATTAAGAAATGAGACCATGGTTACCCAGAAATATTTATGATAGCATCATCTAGATCTATAATATGTGTATTACAAGCATTGATTAAGCTGTAGAAATCAGATGAAATTAAAATAAGCATATAGAACTGATCATCTTCTTTTGGGTAGCAAGGGAAAAGGTTAATGGAGAAGTCTTGAAAATATGTGAAGATAATATCAAGATGAATGGTTCAATATGGGTTTTTATATATAGGCAGTTACAGGACAGCTACAAAAGATGAACATAATTGAGAAAAAGAATAGGGAGGTTTTTTATTGGACCTACCTAACGAAATATAAAAGAATTTCTGAGATTAAGGATAGGAATTCAAACCTTATACATTACCTGGTACGCGTCAAATAAAGTTGAGAGACAATTGAATAATATTGAGATGACCATTAACAGCACATGCTGTACCCATCAGAAAAACAAATTGACCCCATTGCCCCATTCTTTGTCACCACCTACATCCCAAGGGAAATTTTTTTAATAGACCGATACATTATTGTGCCAGTGTGAATAATATCAAGTCATGCTTGTTAGGACTCATATTTTTCAATGGGTCATAACATATACGACAGAATATTATTAAAAAGACATACTCCTATGCAGTGTATCAGACTTGCTGAAAAACACCCAAGGAGACAATGAGAAGGATAAAAAAAAATGTCTGAGCGTAAGGTAATATAGAAAAATTCTATTAATTTGTATCATGTCAGAGAAGTTTTTTCATGCTACCTTCCATTAGAGTATTTTTTTTCCTATGAAAATACATGAATCCTAGGTTTGTTCACTTTGTACTAAGTGGTACTACAAAATACTTGCATTGCAGTTCATAGAACAAATAGTGGTACAGTCAAAGACTAATATGAAGTTGGAATTTGAATACTAGCTTTAGAAGGAATGCTACCATCAGTCGCGACAGTTGAAAATTTGCAATATAATTAGCATGCAATAAACGCATAGTGTGTATTGGCCGCACCAATTTCGTCGCGACTTAACATTCCTACTAGCTTTAGATTGAAAATGATAACAAAGCCATGAACCTGAGTGTTCCAGCAAACCCACATGCATAAATTAGAGAAGATTTATGTGGGATGATTGTGTGAGGTTTTCACTCTTCTATTGCTATATAGAAAGTTGATCTCAGCAAAAGGATATATCACCCAAAATCAAGTGATATCTTAACCTAATCATGAGATATCAGCTAAACCACCATTTAATAATCTTAACATTGATCATATAATAAGCCCTGATCGATAACCTCAAGAAAACAGAGCACAACTTTGGTTATCCCAACCTGCCAATGCAAATACTTGTCTATAAGAATATGCATGAGTTGAAATCATCCAGCTTCCAGCCCAACTTTCAAAAACAGGAGATTTTCCTGCTTCCTTTTTAAGTTTTAACCAATCAACACCAAGCAGCTAAAGCATATAATGCTATCAAATGTAACGCTATTGGGAACTGAGAAGTACACAATTTCAACTGGAAACAGCAATATAAAGTAAATTCAAATTTTAACTCACTATAAATCAATTGTTCCACATTCATTTTCCTGCTGTTTTGTACAGATAAACTATTAATCAACTCTTGAAGAATTACAATAAAGAGAAGCTACAACATAAAAAGTACATAACCCTCTGGACTAGAGCAACTGCATAGTATCATCATTCTGAGTGGAGAAACATATGGTATCATCGCAATTTTTACCATCATACAACAAATAAGGGTTTTGGCCATAACTTTTTGAAAAAGTAAATTTTCATAAATTACGGGAGAAATGATGTACATTCACGGGTCAGAAGCAGGTTTCAACTGTTGATGTTGCCCATCTATTACACTCAACTGCCTCCTGAGTCTAGCGATATGAGCCTGGACCTATTGCATGTAAATAAACCGTTAAAAATCTGGCCTTGCACTTCATTGTAGAGATTGAAACAATTTATTTCTACCTAGACATATGGACATGAAAAAGTAAAGAGTAGAACCCAGAATGCATTGTTGCCAAAAAGTTGCAAGGTTTTAAGGCTTCTATAGCTCTGCCGGCATGAAGAAGTCCCAATTAGTAAAACAGAATTAAACAAAATTATGGTCCTATCCAATCAGTCCTGCAGAGCATATGAAATCCTTTCTGAAATACAAGGATCCATGAAATATCAAAAAGTACAAGTGCTAGGTGTTTCAGGCGAAGCAAAACTCATTTGCCTTTGTGCAATTCATTAATGAATTATTAGAACAAGAAGTCGCACAGCAAGAAAATGTCATGGTCCAGGCAAGTCAGATGATCAGATTTTCACCAAATTTAAGTAAAGAATACATAACCCAACATGCTTGCAAGAATGTATATTTCTATCACTTGAGTAGAAGAATAGTGTACAATACATGGGATTTTCATGCAAAACTGAGAGAGAAATGATAGTGATGAGAAGCATCCCTTTCATACTGACCTGCTGACGAGCTGCTGCAAGCTTTAAGAGCTCATCTGCTTCTGAGAAATTGGTGAACCACTGATTTAGGGGATTATCTCTAGTGTCACCTCTCTTCCTTCTATCCACATCCTCAATTGGTACTACAGAAAGTAAAAAGCAGTTTAATACCTCAAAAGCACAGTGAAGTGCAAGATCTATAAAGTATAAAGAAAACAGTAAAAGAGTAAAACACACCAGGAGGTACATTGAAACCAGGAGGTAGCCTAGGCACTATTACGGCTGGATGATTCTGCACACGCGCAAAGAAACCCTCTGAAGGTTCACTGAAACAAATCTCATCATAAGATTCCACAACAACAGGCCTTTTAATGGACATGTGACCAGATTCATCCTCCGGATACAACTTTAAATGATGAAATCTGTATAAGGTAGAACATCAGAAAATGTAAACATAATTAAGCCTATTGGAATGATTGTATTCATAGCTATGAAAAAAAAAAAAAAAGATAGTTGATTCCCAATTTGTATAAGAAAATATGATTTGAGCACACTTTTGAACCTTCTGGAGTAAACCGTCCAGGATCCAACAATCACTAGCCCAATTTTATGGTTTTCATATATAAGACCAATATAAATTTAAACCAGACACGAGGAAAGCAACTCACAAGAGCAATGTCTTATCACAAACATCACTGTGGAAATGAAGGGTAATGGCGATTTCAAATTCACCCCAACCAGACTCTGATAGCTCGAAAGGCGGAGACTCCACGACCCTTATGGGGTTATTGAAACTGGCATGCAATTGGAAGACAGCGCGCTCTATAACTACACCGAGATCCTCATTTGTTGCACCACGAACATAAACAGTCCATTTATGAGATTGATACCTAATTAAACGTTGGCAAACTTAAATAGGCATTTAATCAAACAAGTGACAAACGAGTGGAAAGTCATAAACTTTTAACAATACTTACTCATTCGCCTTCTTACCCAGCCAGAATGCCATGCTACCGTATACTATTGGAACACTAATTTCACCATATTTGAGTTCTTTGTTCAAGCTCTACAGAAAACCATTAACAATAACGGAATAAATATCAACCCTTCGTTCAAGAATACATCTGTTCTGCGATTATGGGTCAAGTGATTTTGGTGATTTAAACAATGGGTAGTCGTTAAAATGTGAATTGAAACGAAAGATACCTTCTTGTCAGTGTCATCTGCAGATTTAACCATTTCGGCGTGCTCTGATTTTGGAGTGGGCCCACTAAAGTAAGGATGAGCTGAACCTTGCTTTTTGTCGCCGGCGATGAACTCTCAGGAATCCTACAAAGTTCCTCTTCTGATAATTAATCGAAAGGAAGAGCAAAGAAATTAGGGTTTCAGATCATACCCTTCTAAATTGCAGTACAGCTCCAAGGTCTCAGCTTCGAAGAGAGATCACCTACGGCCGGGTTTACGTACGATTTAGATATAACAAATCACAACGGAAGTAGTTGTGTTACCGAAGGGCCTTTCAGTCAATCAATTTTTTAAAAAAAATTATGCATATTTAATAGGGAATTAGAATAATATATATTTTTTTTCAAACATATAACTTTATTAAATTTGTCAAAATTTTTAATAAATAATTAAAAAATACTAATATAAATATTAATTACGTAATACAAAACACTTTTATTATTTTATTTTATAAAATCAAGATGAAATGGGATGAGTTGAGGAACTCGGCCCAAACCATATGTTTTATTAAGGGTGTGATATGATAGGTTTCTAAAGGCATTACTAGCTATGAATCAAATTTAGACTCAAATTTAAATTTGAATTAAAATTTTTTAAAAAATCTCTTCAGTAATAGACTCAAAGTTATATTAAATCTATTTTTACTTAAACTTAAACCTAAATTTGCAAAATACTATCGATAGACTTAAATTTATAATGATTATAAACTATTCTTGAACTGTTAAAGAATATCAAACTTAAATGAAATTTTTACTCAAATTTGAATATATATTTGAGTAAAAATTTAAGTTACTGCTGAAAATGGTCAAATAGAGTGAGTTAAATTATCATATCTATTTGTAACTTTTTTTTTTTTTTTATAAAGAAAGCGATGGTATTACAATAATTGAATTACAATCAATCAACTCAATACTATTACAATCAACTAACATAATACATTATTATAATCAACCAATATAATCAACTCTACTTAAAAGCAATTCCAACCCACCATTATTAAATTCATCTTCATTTTGACATCTTCTTCGTATTTAAAGATGATGAGTCTCACATTTTTACATTTTCATTTCAACCATACTAAGCTTCAAATCACTATTCATTATTCAAATCTCACTTTTTATAATATTATTTATGTCTAAAATATAATTATTTAACATATATTTATTTAAATTTTAATTATTCATCACTTTTTTTTTTTGTTAAAAACTCAGTAATATATTCAAGAAATATCTTGATAATAAATAATTGTTAAAAAAAACTCTTGATAAATTATTGTCAAATTTTAAATATTTATTTATATAATATAAAAATAATTCATTATTAATTTAGAATATTATAAAAATAATTAGTAAATAAATAGTGAATGAATAGTTGATAGCAGATGAATAGTGATTTGAAGAATAAAGAGTAAATCTTTAAATATGAAGATCAAAATTGAAAATACTATTCATTTCTTCAAACTTGATACCAATTTGAAAATGGATTAGAATGTCATTTTTTCTTTTCCACTTTCAAATTTGAAGATTTGAAAATAAGTTGGAGATTGTCTAAATCAACAGTTTCTCAAATTTGAAGTCTGAAAAGCAACTCAAATTTGTTCATGACCAAGTAGAAATTATGCTTACATTCCTTAACGATAGAGAGAGACTTGACCTCCCTATGGAGGAGAGCATTATGTTGACACAACTAAGAAATTGAAAGAAATTGCATATAGTTTTTCACGTGATGGTTGATTGTACGATGTACACTCCTGAGGATGTGAAGCTTGGGTCTGCAAACCTGCATCCAACTGCGATGATAACAATGTTGGGGGAGGAATTGAAACTTGAAAGAGATAGACATGTAACCATATTGCATTCGCTTACCATGGAACCCTTTAGATTTGGAAGTCTGATGTTATCCAATTTATGAATTAAAAATCACTTCTTCAGGATGTTCTGCATCAGTGGAACTTGACACATTCTCAACAGCAAAAGACCACATTTTGTGGTTCAATTAACCGATGTCTGGTCATGTAATATGCTCCGGATGAATATGACAATGGTGTTGGCGACATTATTGAAATCACACCCTTTAGATTCTTAGCCAGTGGTTTTCAGATCGTTGAAAGCAATATCCACAAACTTTGAAACAATCTTCGAAAATTTGACAGAAAAGGAAGCAGCACCCTTTCAAAAGTATTCAGTTCTCTTGCCGGAAAATTGAGAGGTTGTTAGGCATCAATAAAGAGGGTCTGAAACATAGCAAAAGTTAGAATATTTGTCTCTTCTTCCCTTCTTTCCACTATTCATTTCAAGTATTTGATGAGATGCTAAAATTCAATCCCGTGACTTACAAGACTGTAATATTAGCTCAAATAGGGCTTAAATTAATCAAGAATTGAGTCTCGCCTCTTCAGTAAAACAAAAATGATTGCTCTATAGATACCACAAGTTTCAATGAAATAATCATCTGCAAATTCATTTTGCACAGGGCGCAACTTTTAAACAAGCAATGCCTCCCGGTAAACCACTGAAAGAAGAAAGAAAATTGAGTAAAATAAATACTCTCTTTCAAAGCTGATTCCCTCCAATTACACTAGTGACCTCTATCCAACTACATCCAATGTCTTTCTTTAAACCTCTTTCTTTCATCAACTCCCTCAAATGCCCAATCTCATCCCACAGGCCATACCTAGCATACATATTTGATAACAAAACATATATCCCGACATTCTGAGGATCCAACTCAAGTGCCCTTCGAGCAGCCAATTTACCCAATTCAATATTTCCGCAATCAATACAAGCATTAAGCAAAGCACCCCACAGCGAGACACTGCAACTGCCATTCTTTACACTGGGCATCTCATTCACCAGCTTCCATGCCTTCTCCAACTCGCCAGCCCGACAAAGCAAATCAACCAAGCAACTGTGGTGCTCAGGGCCAGGGCTCAGACCCAAGTCATGAGCCATAGACTCAAAATACTCAATCCCAAGATTCACTTGGCCAGTGTGACCACAAGCTGAGATGACAGTCAAAAATGCCACCTCATCTGGTCTGATGCCATCCATCAACATCTCTTTGTACAATTCAATCACTTCTTTAAAATGCCCATTTCTTCCATACACACCAAGCATTGAAGTCCACAAAACAACATCGCTCTTTCTCACTATTTCTCGTCCAAATCCTGCCATATTGAAAACTTCCCTAGCCTTCTTTACTAATCCACACTTGCCATACATTTCAATCAACGAACTCTGGAGAAACACATCAGCTCCAAAATCGGGAACAGTACGGATAACATTTGCATGCACCTGCCTACCAAATTCTACTGCAGATAGTCCGGCGCATGCACGAAACATTGCAGTCAATGTCAAATTATCATAATTCAAGTTCAAGCCGGGCATCTTGCGCACTAGTTCGAGTCCCTCAACCCACATCCTAGCCTCAGCATAACCTGATAAAAGTGCATTTGCACACACAGTGTTCTTAACAGGAATTTCATCGAACATCACTGATGCATCATTGATAAGTAATGATTTTGCATATAAATCAACCAAAGCACTGCCCACAAACACACTTGATGACCAACCTGATTTTTCCACATAGGTATGTAATTGTTTACCAAATTTAACAGTTTTGATACAAGATGAGGCCGTTAAAGAGCTACACAAAGTGTAGGTATCTATAGGAACACCATTGGTGTGCATGAAAGAGAAGGTCCGGAGAGCAAGAAAAGGAAACCCATTTCGACAAAAATCAGATAATATTGAATTAAAGGGCAATGGGTTGCAGGGGTTGATGCAGTTGAAGAAGTTGATGAGAGTTTGAAGGTTGTTTTTGTGAAGGCATGTAGTGTATGTGAATATGAGTTTGGTGTGAAGGTTAAGAGAGAGAAAGAGTAAGCCTGTTCTTAGTAGGTGAGCATGAAGTTTGTTAATGGCTCTAAAATCCTTTGTCTGAGTCCAATGATGCAGGAAATGAGTGATACGATGAAAGTGGAATAGATTGGTCATCAATGATGGAAAAAATACGGGTGAGGTGTTGAAACACAGTTACAGGTTGCTTATACTTCTTACAACGAGAGAAGTTTTCTTGTGTGACCACATTCACTGATCCCGTTAATGAATTAAGCCAATTATAGTTTGCTAAGTAGATATAAATTGCTTTTTCCATTTCCTTAAAACTAAACAATATATCAACATGGCTGAGTGTGATTAACTTGCTCCATCAATTAACTTCATACAAAAATTTCTTTAGAAAAATATTTTTATTGATAAATTTTGGAGAAAAAGTGACGGAGATATTACTGATAATTTATCCAATAGTCAAATTTATATTTAAAAAATAATTTAATAATAAGGTAGTATGAAAAAAGTCAGTTGTAAAATATATTTTAAATTATAACATCATCATAACATATTTTTTTCACTTGTTTAAAACTTATTTGTATGATCACTAACTTTCTACATGCTATTTTACCACTAAACTTTTTTCGGTTCATATTAAACCTCTCAAATTAGTCTAACTAACCATTATGTCAACAGCAAAGAAGAAAAACCCATCGTCCTAAAAACATCTTTTTTTTTAAATTTTATACATACTAAAATATATGTTATTAAATTTGATCCGTTTAAGTAATAAATTTATTTGATTCGAGTCGAATCAAATCACCAGATTAAATTATTTATTGAAGTCAAGATAATCACAATTCGCTTTATTGACATCCCTAATTTAAGTGAGTAGGAAGACTACAAATAATAAAATTTTGCAACTACATGAATTCACATGAATCCAAACTGCCTTTCAAAGTCATCCATGCCTTCATGCTCTGTTGGAAAGCAAAAAAAGTTATCAAATTATCCACTTCTTTGAGACCTTGTGATGATTGTTTTAGATTGATGAAATTAAAATCAATACCGGCGAAAGAAGTCAAATGGGTCTTAGGACTTGTTTGAGGCCACATGTCATGCCCAAATTACAGGTCCGATCTTTGATTTTTTAGAACTGCTCAGAGTAATTTTTTAAAATTACTAAATTAGCCTGTAGTTTTAAGTCACGACTGTCCTACCAAACATAGTCTTAATATACAAGGGGATTAGTAAGCGGTTTCTCTAAGAATGTAGCACGAATTCTCTAAAATTGTCTTTAATAATGCAATAAACAAGGAATGAATGATAAAAAAAAAAATTAGATAATAAATTAAAGAATTTTTATTGTGTATTTCTCTTGTGTGGAGACTTTCTTATATTTTCCCTCCCTAAACTATTGTACAAAAACAGAAGAAAAAGAAGAAAAAAAATGTACAGACTGTCATTTCCTGCTCTACAAAAACTATATGTCATGATTTGTGTTTTCCATTTGAGCTCTCTTTCTCTCTCTACTTTCATAATTCACTCAAACAAGAAGTAAGATTGAGGAATGTATCTTCTCTGCAAGGAATTGTGAGACCACCCGTGGGATGATTGAACCCAAATTCTTCTTCAGCCTTTTGTAGCAAGTCTTGAAATAAAGGTTGGCTCAAGTATGATATTGGAACCAAAAATCTCTTCTTCTGAACCTCTCCCACATAAACTGCTAAGTAGCCCTTTGGGACACGTACAACATTGGAATCTGATCGTCTTGCCGGCAATATAAATTGGTGAAAGATGGCCAGAGCATGAGGAATACCAGGCAACCGGATAACCATGGTCTTCTATGGATATATATAGAACAAGAAAGGGATCTATATGAGCTTGTTTAAATGGGGAAGCTTTAACAGAGGAAAATGTGAAGACTTGTGAGTGAAGTTGTGATATTTGAACCACTAATACATGAGTATATATAGATGGAATGGTATATGGGAAATCCTTTGAAGTTGTGGTGTGTGTGTGTGTGTGTAGGGACATATAGATGGGTTGTGATGACAGCTTGCAAAGAGGCATAGTTGATGAGGGATCACATGGTTCTGTTTTCCAAGTCATTATGAAGATTTGGGACACTTTACACTTGTGTCCTACAACTTGGGACATATAAGCCCATCGGATGAATAATAAGAAAATCTCAAGTTGATTTGAACACAGAACCATTTGATGCTCAGATTAAAGACAGGCATGAGACATCTGATGTTGGTTATGGATTACCAATCAAGCAAAGATAAAGAAGCCAGATGCAGGATACATCAGTGTCAACACTAAGTGAAGTGCAGTTGACTTGTGTAACAATTTCAGTACAACAATTCTGCAAAGTTGCAAATGCAAGATAAATTATGGGCAATATGCAATAAATCGAGCCAAATTCACACAAAAGTCAGCAGGTCTCATGTCTTCCTTTGTCCATGGCCATCTTTCCCGTAGAATTTTCTTGACTCATCCCGCCTACCAAAATTTACAGACAAAATAGAAAATAGAAGAACTCCTACATTCTGTGGATGCAATCTAAGTGCCCTCTGAGTCAACTAACTCACTCAAAATTCTCATAGTCCTGCCAGAAGTAAGGAGGAATCGGAATGCGTCTTTGAAATGAAATCAGTCCCCCCGTGTACTGGATGACATCTAAAATTAGTCCATTTGGAAATCTTCACGGCATTGGCATCCATTTTATCATTCTTCTGTCCGAGCAACAACAATGGCCTGCCTAGGTCCAGTGCCGGTAGAGCAACCACTAGATGCTCTAACATTGCACCAACACTTAGATTCTGCAGTTGTCCAGCCATTCTACTTTCGACAGAAGCCAAGTTGAAACTTGAGATTACCATAGCAATTTTAATCAAAAGCGTATATTGTTGAAATTTTATGAATATCATTTTAAGTATAGTGATCTCTACTATATAGAAATTTCTCTGTTCACAATTTACACGGTTCATTGAACTGAAGGTGGGATCAATGGTGTCATCCGCGCGAGAAATTGTAAAACTATGCATTGGATAATCATGCCGATATTCTACCTCAGCTTGATTATGCAAGTTTTGAAATGGAAATAGGTTCAACTATGATATCAGAATTACAGAATGTGTCTCTGGGTCTTTCCAACATAAACAACAATTACAAATTACACATGTTCTGAAATGTAGGTATTCTTACCATTCATGCTTGTGCGGACAATTATATTTTGTGTAAAGACATACCTATCTTGATCACTGAATCATTCTTAGTAAAACATACAGAAAAAGTATACGAGAATGAAAAGGGAGTTCTCTCTTCAACTAACTTTTTTTTGCCAAAAAAGGGGAAAAAAGGAAGAAATGATGTGCATGCAATTAAGCATTCCTAATCTACAAAACTTTCCTTAATTGATGCTTTCAGCATTTTGCCTCTTTCTATAATGTATCTGTACTCTCATAAAGCACTCAAACGCGAAGTAAAATCAAGGAAGGTATCTTCTGTGCAAGGAATTGCAAGACCGCCCATTGGATGATCAAAACCATATTCTTCTTCAGCCATGTGCAGCAACTCTTGAAATAAAGGTTGGTTCAAGTATGATATTGGAACCAAAAATCGCCTCTTCTGAGACTCTCCAACATAAACTGCTAGGTAGCCCTTTGGGACATCTATAACATTTGAAGCTCCTGCAGTCAGCAGTGATCGGCGGATAATTTGCTTAGCATTGAGGACACCAGGGATCCGGATACCCATGATTATCAATGGATTAGCTCTTCTGAAACAAAGAATAAAACTGTTTTTAACTCTCAAGTTCCAATGGGCTACTAGAACAGGTGAGTTTTGGTTGTAGAATGTGTGTGGTTGAAAAGTTGGTATATGATGTATATATACAGGAGGATGGTAAATGGAAAATACTGAGAAATTTGAAATAAGTGATGTAGACATCTGGATAAAGTTTGGTGAGAGACATAGCTCATGGAGGATCAGATGGTGCTGTCTTCCAACTCACGATCAAAGATTGGGGGACCAAGGAATCATTTTGCCTCCATTTCTTCAAACACAGCATGCCCTACAACAGGGAAATTAAACCAATGAGGGCCATCATGGAAACTATAATGCATGGTGAAAATCACTTGTTGATTTAGGCATAGAATCAATTGGTTCTTAAATAAGGGGCAAGTTAAGAGACAACCATTGTCAAACATAAGTTCTCAATCAAGCAAAAATATACAGCAAGATACAACCTACACCATTAATGCTGAACATTATTTATGATTTTCATGATTTTGAAACGAAAGTACTTCAAAAACTTTCTGTAATGTGCAATTTGACACTTGTGACAATCAAGGTGCTAATGAGAACAACAAACTCACAGATGAAAGACAATTTATATCAATAGAAATAAAAATTATCATTCTATTTGGAGCTAAATTCAACGCATAGTAAGCTCGTTACATCTAATTAAGCAAAAACAATGCATTCTTTGACCATCGTTGACTTATATTAACCTTTTGTACTTCCCGGCCAGCTAATACTGCATACCTAGGAGACAGATTATACAATGATGTATAAATCCCAAAATTCTGTGGATCCAATCCAAAGGCCCTCAGAGCATATAAAATGTGTCCATTTTTTGTTTCGTGGCATTGGTATCTGTTGAACTGTGTTTCTGTCTAAACAAAGAACATGGTGGACTAACTTCCCGTGTTTGAAGGTCGAGAGAAATTCTGAACTAGAAATCATAAAGCAACTGGTATATGTAATCAAATTGTTCATTCTTTTGGCCACAGAAAACATTGGTATGCATGAACAATTTGCAGATTCTAACTTTCTTATGCAAGTATTCACCATGAATTCATACAAAACTATTTGCATCTAGAAGTCTTGGGACCTCTCAGGTTTCACAAACCATTCAAATAGAAAGTGAGATTAATGAAGTTGTCTACTCTGCAGGGAATTGTTAGTCCACCAACTGGATGAACAAACCTTTTTGTTCAAGCTTGACTGACCAAATTTTGAAATGAAAGTTGGTTCAAGTAAGATATTGGAACCACAAGCCACAGCATCTTCCGTGTCTCTTCAACATATAATGCAAGGTAGCACTTTGGGACATTTGCAACCGCAGAAGCTGATTTGTCCGCAGTTGAAAAGGACTAAGAGAAAATTTTCTTACCATGTATACCCCAATCATGTATACTGATGAGATAATGGGAAATCATATGATACAGAGACTAGTCAAGAGACAATGGGATTGAGAGATCACACGGTTCTGTCTTACACGGCATCATCAAGAACACAGGAGTGATTAAATTGACTGTATATTTGTTGGAACACATCATGTCCCACCTAGAAAAAGGAATAGCAAAGGACACAATTTGAAATCAAATTAATATTAATAAGAGAAAAACTGTTGAATTAATCATACTGCCAGTTGAACCACTGGATTGGACACATGCTTGGGACATCCAAGTGTTCTTGCTCTTGGCAAGAACAATTCAGTAATATGTCAAATTTACATATAAATATCTCTGAAATTTTCTAGGATAGGAGAAGGCCTCCTGTTGATTTAAGCACATTATTATGTGACCCCTTGAATCATTAACCAAGATTATGATGTGTTAGAATCACATTCTGTAAATATACAAATTCCTCTGTATTCTTTACTTGCATAAAAGAATACTGAGTTAACTTGAATAAAATCCAAGACAGCAGACATTTAATCCAACACTCGCTGGGACATTCAAAAAAAGAAAATAAATGCAGAAGAAGCATAATTTTTTACCCGAACCGGGTTGTTTTAAATCTTATCGACCCAATCCATGCAGTTTGAAACTTAATTCCCGGACCCATGTGATTTTGAAAAGTGCATCTTCGAAATGCACTTTTGATGCAAAATTTTCAACAAAAATGCGCTTTTAATGCAATATTTTCAAAATGCGCCTAAGGTTTAAGTGCGTGCGTAATTAAGTGGTAATTATTAATACAAAGACACATCTTGTAGATGCACCTTTAAAGGCTCATCTTCAAGATGAGCTTTTATTAGCAACTTTACACACGTGCCAGCCCCCTCTATATATATGATCCAGATTAACCATGCTTGTCATTTTTTTCAATCAAATTACTTCAAACACTTGTATATATTGGCGAAGGAGTGGTAGGTCTTGGTCCAGAATTGGTTTGACTCTTTTTTGTGTTGTTGATATTTTTCCTCCTTAAATCCTAGGAATCAATACATTAGAAGTTTTAAGTTTTTTTGGTCCCTTTAACTTGCAAAGTACCCTTCTAGGCTTATATTTTTTTCATCCGATCACTTCATGCAACTACATTTATGTATGAAGGTGTGATATGTCTTGATTCGGAGTTGGTTTGACTTATTTTTGACATTTTGACCCCCAAACCCTAAAAATCAATAAATCAAAAGTTCTAAGTTAGTTCGGTCCCTTTTAACTTGCAAAGTACTCCTCCGAGCTTATATTTTTCCATCTGATCACTTCACACAACAAACATATATATTATTTGTTAAAAGAAAGTGTGAAGATATAAATGAATATATATATATAATAACACTTGTACAATATATGTGCATATAATAACATTTGTTTGATTTACATATACAAAAAATCTCATACATGTGCATTTACAAAAAACTGTGTGCATATTATAAATGCATATAATAACATTTGTTTGATTTACATAACAAAAAATTTGATACATGTGCATATAAAAAAACCAATGTGAGTCCGCTACATAACCAATGTGGTGGTCTCTTCTTGTTTTGTATAGGTCATCGGTCTAGCTCGATTGGGATCGGTTGCTCTATGCCTAGTGTAAGTTGTGATGGACTAATGTCTATGGACTGACGGCCTCTACCACGTCCTCTACCCCGTAGGTTTACTCTGAGTGGCTGTGACTGCACCTGTGTCACTCCCTCCACAGGTTCCTCCTTGAAGACATCATGTCATGAATGAACAGGAAAAACATGTGGTGATAGTGCAAGTCTCGATGAAGGAGAAACTTGTTCTAAAGGCATGACATGCAAAGACGAGGTCCACTTTGTATATAAGCTCGACTCAAATGCTTGTCAGATGACGTGGAGACCTCGATGGCATATGTTGGTTGGGGAGGAATAAAACCTCTCGGTCGTCTTTAATGAGGCTGGGCTTGGGGTTGGGGTTGGGGCTGGGCTTGGGGTTGCGTCTGGGATTGTTGCTCATACAAACGTCGCTTCTCATATACAACCTCTAAGCAAGTGGAAGACATGTTCCGAATTTTCCGTATAGTGTCCTTCAAGTCTCTTGGGAATGTAACGCCTTGGTCGATGTTGAGTGAAAGTTGGTAAATACGTGCCATGGTATCCTTCTAGGGAAAAATTAAAAAAAAAAAAAGATGTCAAAGAATGGCTCATGTTGACACTAATTTAATAAACTAAATTGATGTAAACTTATATCATACTAGTAGCTCTCTAATGCTAGCCATTGGTTGGAAGCCTGATGGCTTATAAAACGGAGGACCAATGAGTCTGCGAGTAATAACTCTGTACCAGTGCATGTAGGGATCACTCTCATCTATCTGACCAGTGGTAGGCTCCCCCAGTGATGAGGTGCTCGTGACGTTGTCCCCATAGCTCAATGTAATCCCGATGACTGTGTGCCTAGTCATACCCAAGTTGCCTACACCTATCAATCGAATGTAGGTCCGAACTGGTATCACAGCTAGCCGGTATCCTCTGTACAAGACCGAACTGCCGCAAGACATGGTCAGGAAGATGCCACTCAACCACTGAGAAGTAGACCAACAGCACCCATGCAAGCCATATCTCACGACCTCGGAGGCAATACTCCAGCAAGGCTACGAGGACATCTGCGGTATATGGCTCCCACATCATCTAGACAAAAAAAGGGTTGTTAGTTACTTTTTATGCTAATATAACATATTAGTTATGCAAAGTAATTATGTACATACCTACTCCTCCCTCATCTGGTCCAACTGGTCCCTGTAGTGTCGTAGAACATGAGAGGGGGTGTCCTTCTGCGATAGTCTAACATTCCACCTATGCCAAACAAATATTCAAATGTGTGAATTATGCAATAAAAAGATGAAAACAATTATGATATGACACCGAATCAAAAATTATACTTGCACCCTAGTGGAGCAGTCGGTAATAGTGCTGGTGGTGCCTGAGGATGGATGGCGAACCGCTGGGGGCAAAAATGTAGAAGTCACTCCCATGCCTATAACTATATATATTATAACAATGTTATGTGAGTTTAAAATCTAGTTGTAAATGTCCTACATACCATCTATATAATATCTAGTAGTTGTACCTGTAGTAAAACAAGTGGACCTCCAATCTCTAATGGCTCAATTCTAGTGGCAAGACAAAGCTCACGATATAGGCACGCTAAAGCTGCACTACCCTAGCTAAGTCTACTTATAACATCAAGATCCCTGAGCAAAGGCAATAAGAAAAGCTTCACCTTGTTAGAAGACTTATCCGCAAAAACACAACCGCCGAGCTGTACCAAAATGTATGTTCTCGCGTAACCTTGAATCATGTCGTCGTAAGCATCATCAAGGATTAGCTGGGCTAAACGCTCTGTCAACCCATTGATCTTCAATCTCGAGCCATCGATGGCAGTAACAAGCGGGGTGATACCAAGTAACTCGTGGCACAACTCTTGCCACTCCAATACAGTTCGCTGTGTATCTTGCCCAGTGACTACATCTCCATCAATAGGCAGCCTAAGTAAGACTGCAATGTCCTGCAAAGTAACGGTGGCCTCACCTACAGGTAGGTGAAATGTATGTGTCTCGATACGCCACCACTCCACGAGTGTAGTGATGAGATGTCAATCGAGCTGCATAAATCCCAATCGGTATACCCCATAAAAACTTGCCCTCAGTAGGTATCCAAGCACTCGATTGTCGAAGGAGCCGACCACTCGACGCAAGGATGCCTCACTACGCCAACAACTCAATCGCTCAAAATCCCACCCCTCCCAAATAGCAATGGATCGATGTTGTGACTGCAAGTGTAGCATCGATGGATCAATGGGCCCCGGGTCGGGCAATCCTCTATGCCAATCCACTGCAAGTGTCGTGAATGGACTCGGAGCATAACTCGTACCCCCTCCTCTGATCATATGCTTTGTTTCCACATACAAGTCAATGCTATTTATTTTATCACTCTCAAACACAATATCAAGCACATCATCAACACTATCATAGTCAACGATTTCCAACGGCATATATTTTGTCATCTGAGGTCCTACTGTCGACGGAAATCTACAAGTCATCTTTAAGTGAAATTTTTTTTTGTCTAGCTGCATCACATTGTAAACTATATCCAAAAATTCATTGTAACTAGTTCCGCGCTTCACTCAAATGCAACGTCGGGTAGTAGGAAGATCATAAGAAAGCCCTTCTTCCCCGTAAAACGTATTCCCTCCAGAGAAAATCATTACACTTGCGTGTCTTTCCGCCATTTACAACCTTTATAGAGATTTAAGAAGTTTCTTTATTAGTACTTTAACAAACATATTTGTTGTTATAATAAAAAAATATTTTCTATATAGTCATAAGAGATTCCTTCTTGAGAATTTGTTCCATATGAACAAACAACTCAATAGCACGTTCATGGTCGGACCAATTCTTATGAGGTTTTTATAAAACAAGCACACCTTAAAATTGAGTGAGAGTGAAGATTGCTTATGGTGTGATATCCCAAATACATATATTAGGTTCTATATAACAGCACAAAACACAATGAGTCCAAGCAAGATATTATCACTATTGAAAGATAACAAGTAATTCACTTGTCGTAAAAAAAAATCAGAAGAAAAGATCATCATAAGATGACTGGAAGGAATTGTAAATCCAAATATAAATCATTTGTAAAGTGGCTGTATATAGAGTTACCTGACTTCAATTTCACTTGGTCAACACACTAAGGTGCTCAAGTGACAGCTGCAGCAGTACCACATCGGTTTTCCATTGATCCATTACGCATACTTGTCTCTGAACAATCCAAGTACTTCTTTCAAAAGCCTATATCTACAATAAAAACCACCACTGAGGTCAAGAAAACATCTTTACTCATATCTCTTCTCCTCATCCAATCCCACTAAACGCGGGCATTTTCTTCAACCATTATTAGTCCCTTTTACTAAATTTTCCCTAGAATGAACCTATGAATGCATTTGCAGACAAACTGTTCATCACAGGAGTAGCAAAACAAGATCCATCTAGCCAACCCCAAATAGTTCAGATAAATAATTAGTTGAGTTGAGTGTGTTTTTACAGGACTCGGCCCCGTTTGGTTAGTGTTTAAAAACCTGTTTCATAGTTTTCGAAAATTCAATTTGTGTTTGGATAGAATTTTCAAATGTTGTGTTTCAAAAACTGATTCTGAAAATTCATTTTCCACGTTTTTGAAAATTTTCAAAATCTTCCTCCCTCCATTTCTCTATCTCCTCTCAATATCTTCCATGGAAGCGGAGGAGAGTATCAACCATCTTTTTTCTCATTGCCCACTTACTAGAGATGTATGGAATCTCTTTCTTTTGCTTTTTGTATAGATTTGGGCTATGCCCTGTACAGCCAGAGAATTTTTGAAGATTTAGCATGGCTGCAGGGTAGCGGGTGAGGCAAAGAAAGTGTGGCGTCTTCCTTCCCATTGTGTTTTTGGGGATTATGGTGTGAAAGGAACAACAGGATTTTTTAAGGGAATGTTACTTCCCAATACAGGCTTAAAGGATATAAAATTACACTCTATTTTTTGGAATGTAGAATCTTCTCCTCAATGTATAGATTCTTTAGTAAATTTTTTGGGGGGCCTTAGTCATTGATTCTCTCAGATCCCTTTGTATCTTGTAGCCCATCACGGGCTGTTCTAGTGATATGTTATTACCTATAAAAAAAAAAAAAAAAGGATATGGCTAACTTTCACGGGACTTCCAATTTTTTTTAATAGATGAAATAATTTTTTTTTCAAAAGTGGACTATCTTAAAGAGACAGTCTCATATTACCTTATATCAAGTTAACAATGGCACTTATCCGGCCGTTGCATGGGCTGAGGGCGTAACTAGATAATGTTTGCAATGAACAATGATTTGCAAAAGCATTTATAGGAACAATGAACTTTCATGATAATGATAATGATAATTTGACCTCAAGAAAAAAAGAAATTATTAAAAAGTGGTTTTTATTCTCGTAAACTTAAATTCAAATATTATTATATCCAAACACATTTATACCGTTTTAAACTCATAAATTAAATTTTGATTAGTATAACCAAACGTATTTCCGTCATTTTCAAAAAAATTAATTACAAAATTCTGAAATATATTTTAAAAACATTTTTCAAGAAAATCATATCTGAATCACTATCCAAACGCAGCCGAATTTGCATCATCAGTTTAATAACTGCAAAACGATAGCCGACATGATATTTCCATTTGGGCATGTGCTCGTTTACCAAGAAATTCATAGGTTCTAATCGAAAATGGTGCTCTTCAAGAACGAGCACCATCAATGTACATGAAAGATCAAGGTTTGGAAGTGTTGAAAGACATTACCCATTTCAATTAGAAAGATGGTTTTTGCAAAGGTGCCTGGATTTCAATAGATTTATATCAATTTTAGCAAAAATAACAATAAAAAAGGTAGAATTTTTAAAATCTTTGAGGAGGCCATAGCACCCTTACCACTCGTTACATCCACGAGGACATGTCAAATACCATATTGGTTTGAATGTGCAGGTTCAACTCCACTGAAACCATAACTTACAGCTCTTCCTTCCTTCCTTCCCTTAAGCCGAAAGCAGCTAGAGCAACATCTACTGAGTACCAGTACTGGCTTGCCCAAAACTACCAAAGAAACTGGAACCCATTAGAGAGAGACTAGGCCCGAAAGCAAGAGAAAGAAGATTTCGTTTACCACTGGAACTGGAGTAACGGAACTGACCTAGCATGAAGAACACGCTCGGCACTCTGTCGAAGTGACCCGTTATCATTCTCTAGCAATTATAAATAATAGTCACAATATTATTATTTTTTTATTAATATCCCTCGTTCCTTGTAAATGTCATTCCACGGGTGATTAAGAAGTAATTGACCTCTTTAAACACGGACAAATCCTCCAGAACACATGCACATGGAGACCTCCATTGGATTTTGCAATAATGGATTATCATAAGGGAGATTGCTTGTGATCTCCTCCACCTCTTTGGGTTAGAAAAGACTTTGTTTTTTCATCCCTCTTTCTGTTGAGAGAATGTTTAAATAATTAATGTGGTTTCTCGATCTCTCCAAAGTAAAAAGCTTTGGAGAGAAAAAAAATAATAATAATAAATTTTATTATATATAAAAAATACTATTAAATATAATTTTAAAATTAAGCATTAAATTGTCAAATAATAATATCATTTTTTTTTCTTTTCTTTCTATCACTTTAACTATTTTAAAAAATATAGATATATTTTATTTTATGTTATCAAAGATTGAGAAAATCTTTTACTTTATCATAAAACTAATTAGGTGGATCAATAGGGTAGGCATGTAAATGGATTGAATTCGGATACAATCAGGGTTATTTGAATCTTATTTGTTAAGAAAAGTATTAGATCGGATTGGATTGGATTGGATTGGATTTGATCCGTTTCTATTTCATAATAATACTAATATATATTATCTATATAAAATATTATGTTATAATATGTAAATTTTAAAATATATAAATTCAAGTCAAATTAATTTAAATTTTTTTATATAATTTGATATTTAACATATTATAAAAAATATAAATTTATATATCTTAATTAATAATATAAAAAATTGATATACATGTTATATTTAATCGGATCGAATTATTAACGGATTGGATTTACTTAATCAATTTCTTATTTATTTAACTAAAGAAATTAGTAGATTCGAATCAGATCGGATCATCGAATCAAATTATTCGAACCGTATATGAATAAATAGATTAGATTCGGATAAGAAGATAGCCCTATAGTAGGGTATCTATCTTAGTGCCAACCTTGGCTCCATGTCGCCCTCAAAGAACTGACATGCCTGTTCTGATGGTCAGGTTAACCTAGGGTATTTCATTTTGTCCTCTCTAATAGTTTTAAACTATGTGTCATGGCATCACAAATAGACATTTTTTCAACGTGTGCTTTGCATAAAAACTACATTTTATAATATATTTATGCATGTATTCATACACATATATGTAAGAATATCAAGGCAAGAGAACCATAGAGATCTCCAAGATCCCTTTTTAAGTAGATAAATTTTTTTTTTTTTGAACAGAGTTTGATTAAGGAAAAGATCTTTGCAATTGAATTCAAGAGAAAAATGGATACCGAAATTGATGTAGAATATCTGCAGACAAAAATTTCAATGAAATGATGCTTTTGCCATGAAATTGACAGTGTGAGAGAAAACAATAATCTCCATTTATAGTATTCAGACATGGGAAGAGTCAAGACTTCTCTTTTGGAGTCTCTTTTGCTAAAGAAAATAAAAAAGGTAGATGGAATGGTGGTTCTGCTTTACAAAATTGTGTTAACTAATACAGTTTAACATCCTATCTCATAAATCATTCAAGCGAGAAGTGAGATCAAGGAAAATTTCTTCTCTGCATGGAATAGTAAGCCCACCCATAGGATGATCAAATCCATATTCTTCCTCTGCTTGACTCAGCAAATCTTGAAATGAAGGCTGGTTTAAGTATGATACTGGAATTACAAATCTCTTCTTTTCACTGTCTCCAACATAAACTGCAAAATAGCCCTTAGGGACATCTGTAGCTGTTGAAGCTACTTGGTTTGCAATCAAAGAAGGCCTTCTAAGAATTTTCTTGGTGTGAATAATACGAGGCATATGGATACCCATGTTTTTATATGGATATATTTCTTTATGAAGAACTAGAAAAGAAACAGAGATCACAAAAGAATGCAGAAGATGGGAAACTTTTGAAAGTGCAGAATGCGAAGATTTGTGTTGGTTATAGACTCAAGACTGTCTCATATGAGTATATATAGATTAAAGGGTATGTAGAAAATCCTCTGAAATGTGGAATGAGTGGTAAAGAGGCATTGAGATGGGGTCTAGCGAAAGACATTATCACATGAAGGATCACATATTCACATGGTTTTGCCTTCCAACTCATTGCCAAGAATTTGGAGTGACAAGAGACCAACATTTATATTTATTTGAAAACATCATGGCCTACCACTTCTGGACATATAGACTACAGAGGATCCCATGACATTATGAGATAGGATAGGAAATAGACCTCTGTTTTCTTAGTATGGTAACTTAATATAAGCATCTGCAATATTTTTGCTCACAGAAGAAACCACTTTATTGGTAAATGAAGTCATACTTGACATTTCGAGTTTTAAATTAACCATTGTTTGAGATTAAATTGAAGTCAACTTACATTTGAAATCTCATAACAAGAGCATACCAAATATCTTGGAAATAAGCACCAGAGTCCAACTGTGGTAGTTGGGCTAATTAAACTCTAATCAGCCTGAAATCTAGTAAATCTAAAGTCCTCTTAGACCTAGAGGTGTGGAAAGACCTACATTTATAGCAATACCCATTCAAAGAAATGCATTGACTTGCGAGAAACATCAACTTGGAGGACAAATCCCTTGAAGTCCATGTAAATCAAGACCAAGTAGTGGTCCTCATCACTACTCTTCCCATTTGAACTTCCTAAAATTCTATTGTCACAAATGCAGCAACTGCAAACAAACAATGGGACTAATCTTGGTTGCAATGATTTGAAACCAGCCTACCCATTTCAGGGGATCTTTGTTCCCTATTACTTCAAATACTGGAAACTGTACTGACTGAATGATCAACATCTAATTTTCAGATGCTAACCAAATGGACCTGCCTAGCTAGGTGCATTGTGCAAACCAAATATGCCAGAATACCTACAAAAATAAAGCATTTTGTGAATTCTTTGCTTTTACCGTAGATTCTTTTTCTTATTTGGTTAATTAGTCTAATGTGGTGGGTTAACTGGGAGAACGATAGAAGGAGAAATAAAGAGATAACCAGGTTAGTGCACCACTGATAATTGGTTTTTATATCTCTGTTGTAGGGTCCTTAGAAAACATTTGGCTTTTGATCACTAATAAATGACAGCAGAATTATATTGTTGTTATTGCAGATAACTAGATTTTGTGTTGAAAGAGCTATTTGATTGAAGAAAATCGAATAAAAGAGAAAGTAGATGTATTCAATTTACATGAAGAGATTCAGCTACCCATATACATTGGATTTACAAAAACAAAAAACCAGTTCTCCTAATTGGAGAGGTTGGTTTTGGGGTCAATGACTTTAGTGTTAGTGTCCTGTGGGTTAGCATTTTGGCATCTCTCTCCTCCTTCCTTATGAGCAATTCAAATTGCAAGTAAGATCAATGAAGGTTTCTTCTCTGCACGGGATTGTGAGGCCACCCATTGGATGATCAAACCCAAACTGTTCTTCAGCCTGGCATAGCAAGTTCTGAAATGAAGGATGCTTCAGATAAGAAATCGGAACAACAAATCACTTCTTCTCAGTTTCTCCAACATAGACAGCAAAGTGGCCTTTAGGTACATCTGTAGACACTGGAGTTGAAAGAACCTGGTGGATAATCTGCTTAGCACGAACAATTCGGGGGAAGTGGAAACCCATGATTCTTATGAACTATTTTTCTTAAACAAGTAGTGGAAAGTAACTGATCTCAAGGACTTTGTTAACAAGAGAAGCTTTGACAATGGGTGGCTTATGTTAGAATACATAATTATAGGGCAAATGTTCTATAACCAGCATTCTCATATGGAATGCATGCAGTGTGGCCCACTGAAACCCTATGTCATGGGGTATCACATGGTTTTGCTTCCCCGCATAAATACATGAGGATGATATTCACGTGAATGTAATACATTTGGGATGATTTGTGTTGCCCTATCACTATAACAAAACAAACAGAAAGGTCCACTTGAAACCATGTGTGTGTTTGCAGCCTGCTGATTATAATGTATATCCAAATCACCATTAGGATCAAAGAGTAATTAGTTGAGTCTAATATGCAGATTACCTGCCACATATTCATTGAGCAAAATATATGTTGCTGCATTACACATTTGTTAACTAGTTTTGTGGTCAAAATAAACACAAAGGTCACCAATACTAGAGTGTTATGACACCGCCGAAAATGGGATTGTACAAGTTAGCAATGTGACCTGCGTCACACATTTGTTAGTTTTGTGGTCAAAATAAACACAAAGGTCACTGATAGTAGAGTGTTATGACAACTGAACATGGGATTGTACAAGTTAGCTGCTCAATGTTTCTTAGGACATACTAGTGACAATTGTTGAAGACATGAAGTTGGGCCTAAATTTGAAAGGATAATAGGTTTGACAAGAAGTACTAAATCAGTCAGGCATATGATGTTTTTCTATAATGATGGTATGTGACCCAACTGGACCATAATATGAAACCAGTGAGCCATAAATTGGATAAAATGTTGAAATGCATTGATGACCTGCGACCAAACATGATCCTATCCATTACTTGGTATTCAGTCAAACGTTCTTATAAAAAAAAATTCAAAAGAGTGCCAAAAGGTTCAAGTACAGAACCCTAAGACTGCATACAAAGTATTTATATAGTGGCTGCATTGTGGCTTGGTATGCACCAAATGGTCCTACAGGAAATCCTTGCCATATTTATGGGTCATTCAGTTTTATCTGGAAAATGTCTTCAATGTTTTGACATTCAACATGTTAGAGACACATTGAGAATTTCCTCTTACTAACCTACACTATGAGGGATAATGTGTACAGGGTTCCTGTCCTGTACTCCATATTGTTTTGAACAAGGTAGACCAATCAATGATCTAAAACTGTCTGTTTAGTTAAACAACTTTTGACTGAATCAACTTTCTGAATGGACAATTAATAAATTATTCAGTACTTTAAAATTTTCTTTGTTCTTTCTATAGTTTTACAATCCTTTCTTATTCATCAAAGTTTTCAAATTTTTGCTATTAATTGAGAACAACTCTTTTTGATGAAGTCATAGACTCATCGCTTGTATCCCGGTCAACAGTATAGCTATGTGGCTGCTAGCCTGCTACACAGTCCAAGCATATATGACTGACATTTGAGGACCAAGCAGAAAATGTAGAATGATGAATCATCGTAACATCACCCATATAATTCCTATGGTACATCCTATACTATAAATCAGCCGGAAAATGCTCGCCTGAGATCAAAGGGATAAGAATAGCAGAAGGCTTCCTCATCCGGTTGATGTCAGTATAAGTACTCCCTTTGGAGAGACGCTTGAGAAGAAAAACTTATGATAAAGAATAATCTGCAGTACATCAAATTTTACCTGAATGAATAACAATAATTTCCAATTCTGTTAGTTAATCTATCTGCGAAAGATAGCTAGGTGTTTAGAAAGTACTCAAGCATTTGATGCCTCTTCTAGAGTTGGTCTCAACTCTCAGCTACCAAGGGATGCATAAATGTTTGGATAGGTATATATAGAGCAAATACTAGATGGGAAGCATCCACAAATAGAGTGAGCATGCAGGAGAAATCTGCAAACCTTGACTGAAGAACATTGTCATTGGAATTTCATCAAATGTCTTGATGCATCAACGAATTAGGCAGTCATTATTAGTTTCAGCTCATTCTTTTAAAAACTCTGCCAACAGATATTTCCATTTGGAAATGAATTATTGCACTAGTTTAATAGTTCCAATGTAAGATGGGGCAGATATAAAAACAAATAAACATGTGGGGCAAAATTAAAGTCATTAATGCACATTAAAGAGTAGGCTTAGTG
Organism: Nyssa sinensis; assembly: GCA_008638375.1. NCBI lineage: Eukaryota > Viridiplantae > Streptophyta > Magnoliopsida > Cornales > Nyssaceae > Nyssa > Nyssa sinensis. The sequence goes on from CM018033.1 coordinate 41,781,513, forward strand.
CCACAAAACAAATCCATATTTAAACAGAAAAGATTATAATTTCATTGAACATTTGGGTAACATTTTCTCTTCTCCTAAAGAAGAAAAAAAATGCACATAGAATGGTGGTTACTGCTTTACAAAATTGTGTTTACTAATACAGGTTAGCATCCTATCTCATAAATCATTCAAGCAAGAAGTGAGATCAATGAAAATGTCTTCTCCACATGGAATAGTAAGCCCACCCATAGGATGATCAAATCCATATTCTTCCTCGGCTCGATTCAGCAAATCCTGAAATGAAGGCTGGTTTAAGTATGATACTGGAATTACAAATCTCTTCTTTTCGCTCTCGCCAACATAAACTGCAAAATATCCCTTAGGGACATCTGTAGCTGTTGAAGCTGCTTGGTTTGCCATCAAAGAAGGACGTCCAAGAACTTTCTTGGTGTGAATAATACGAGGCCTACGAATACCCATTTTTATATGGATATATTTCTTTCTGAAGAACTAGAAATGAAACAAAGATCACAAAGCAATTGCAGAACAAATTAAAGCTTTGAGAGTAAAGAATGTGAAGACTTGTTTTGGTTGTAATTTCTCAGGCATTTATATAGATATCATCAAATGGTATGTGGGGCATCCTCTGAAATGTGGAATGAGCTGGTAAAGAGGCATTTAGATGTGGTCTACTGAGAGACATTACCACACTGAATGATCACATGGATTTGTCTTCCAGCACATTGTCAAGATTTAAAGCAATGACTAAAATGTATATTTGTTGAAGAACATCACGCCCTACCACTTCTGGTAAAATAGCCTACAGAGGACCCCTATGAAATTAAAGAGGTAAGGATAGTTGACAGTGCAGTGAAGAGACTAATGCAGTGTGGTCCACTGAATACCTACATCACAGGGTATCACGTGGTTTTGGGTTCCCAACACAAATACATTAGGATGATTTTTTCGTGAATGTAATCATCTGGGATGACTTGTCATGCCCTATATTTATAACAGAACAAACAGAAAGGTCCGCTTGAAACCATATCTGTGTGTGCAGCCTGCTGATTATAATGTATATCCAACAGACCATTTGGATGAAAGACTAATTAGTAGGGTCTATTATGCAGATTACATGCCACATATCAATTGAGCAAAATATATGTTGCTGTATTACACATTTGTTAGTTTTGTGGTCAAAATAAACACAAAGTTCACCAATAGTACATATTGCAATGACACAACCGAACATGGGATTGGACAAGTTAGCTGCTCATGTGACAATGTTTCTTAGGACATACTAGTGAGGATTGGTGATGACATGAGCTTGGGCCTTAATTTGAAGGGGTGACAGGTTTGACCAGAAGCACTAAACCAGCCAGGCATATGATGTTCTTCTGTAATGATGGCAAATATTTGACCCAAATGAATCAGAATATGAAACCATTGAGCCAAAAATTGGATAAAATGTTGAAATGCTGTGATGATCTGAGACCAGACAATATCCTATCTATTACTTTGAAGGTAATCAGTCAAAAGTTCCTATGAGAGAGAGACAAACAAAAGGTTCGAGTGTAGGAACCTTAAGTCTGCATACATAGCATTTAGGTAGTAGTGGCTGCATTGTGACCTGTTATGCACCAAATGCTCCCAAAGGACAATTTTATGGGGCAATCAGTTTTATCTCGAAAATGTCTTCAATGGTTTGACTTTCAACATGTTAGAGACACATTGAGAGATCTGTTGATATATGACATTTTAAGGTCTCAAGTTTGACCTTTGGAACTGCTAAAGTTCATATAAGATGCTCCCAATTGATCATTTCTATATAGGACAATCAATATTACAACTCATTTCATCTGACCCAATCTTTAAGTAACTTGTTTTTGAAATCAAGATTATAAGAGTTAATCAAGTGCACTTCGAAAGATTAGAAAAGAAAAGGGATAAATTACTAATGCCTATTTATTTTCTGAAAAAAACATTAGTGATAGAGCATGCCTCTCATCCTAATTTGGCATGTGTTCAACATATTGGCAATTTATTCATTTTCTCTTTTATGCGCAAAGTGGAATATTGCAAGAAGATTTTTCAAAGTAACTTCTGATTTATTCTCATTAACATATTTCTGGTTTTCTTTCTTCTTACGAACCTACATTATGATGAATAACCAACTTTTGACTGAATCTACTTCCTGAGTGGACGATTTATAAATTATTCAACACTCTAAACTTTTCTCTATTCTTCTGTAGTTGTACAAGTTTGTCATTCATCAAAGGTTTCACATTTTTTGGCATTAATTGAGAACAACTCTTTTTGATGAACTCGTAGCTTGATTGCTTATATTCCAGTTAACAGTACAACTATGTGACTGGTACACAGAACAAGCATCTGTACGATTGACATTTGAGGATGTCAGTATACTCTTAACTGGGAATAAAGAGGGAAGAATAGCAGAAGGCCTCCTGTTGATTTCAGTGCAAGTACTCCCTCTAGAGAGGAGACATGCTTAATAAGGAAAATTTATAGTACAAGAATAATCTGCAGAACTTCAAATTTTACCAGAATGAACAACAATAATTGCCAATTCTGATAGTTAACCAATCTGATAAAAATAGTTTGGTGAGTAAAAAGTACTCACGAATTTGGTGCCTCTTCTAGAGATAGGCTCAACTTTTATCTCCCAAGGATGTATAAATGTTCAGGTAGGTATATATAGAGCAAATACCATATGGGAAGCATCCACAAATAGAGTGAGTATAGAGGAGAAATCCACAAAGGTTTTCTGAAGAACATTGTTATGAGGCATCACATGGTTTTGTCTCCCTAATAAAGTTTTTGTATGAATGGCATGTATCCAAACTGACCAGTAATATCAAAGACTAATTGGTTGAACATGTGGATCAAATCTCTGGAATGCACTGAAGTAACCATGTGCTACCTATGCCAGTCACTCGAAATCTAAGGAAGACAGTGTTCAAATCTAAAATTGTGTCACATCAACAGCCTAGCCTCTGCACTACCCAATATGAGTGCATTTGCAGGCAATGTTCAGTCGTTGGAATTTCATCAAATATCTTGATGCACCAACAAATTAGGCTGTCATAATTAGTTTCAGCTCATTCTTTCAAAAACTCTGCCAACATAATATTTCCATTTGGAAATGAATTATTACACTAGTTTAATAGTTTCAATGTAAGATGGGGCAAATAAAAAAACAAATAAACATGTGGGGAAAATTAAAGTCATATTAATGCACATTAAAGAATAGACTTAGTGCCACAAAACAAATCCATATTTTAACTGAAAAGATTATAATTTCATTGAACATGTGGGTGACATTTTATCTTCTGCTAAAGAAGTTAAAAAATGTACAAGGAATGGGGGTTGCTGCTTTACAAAATTGTGTTAACAATACAGGTTAGCATCCTTTCTCATAAATCATTCAAGTGACAAGTGAGATCAATGAAAATGTCTTCTCTGCATGGAATAGTAATACCACCCATAGGATGATCAAATTCATATTCTTCCTCGGCTTGACTCAGAAAATCCAGAAATGAAGGCTGGTTTAAGTATGATACTGGAATTACAAATCTCTTCTTTTCGTTCTCTCCTACACAAACTGCAAAATAGGCCTTAGAGACATCTGTAGCTGTTGAAGCTGCTTGGTTTGCCATCAAAGAAGGCCATCTAAGAATTTTCTTGGAGTGAATAATGCGAGGCATGCGGATGCCCACTTTTTATATGGATATATATCTTTCTACAGAACTAGAAAATTAAGAAACAGAGATCGCAAAGCGATTGCAGAACAAATGAAAGCTTTGAGAGTAAAGAATGTGAAGACTTGTTTTGGTTGTAGACCGACTCATTTCTCAGGCATTTATATAGATCAAATGGTGTGTGGGACATCCTCTGAAATGTGGAATGAGTGGTGAAGAGGCATTTAGATGTGGTCTACTGAGAGACACTACCACATGAATGATCACATGGATTTGTCTTCCAGCACATTGTCAAGATTTAAAGCAATAAGGACTAAAATGTATATTTTTTGAAGAACATCATTCCCTGCCACTTCTGGTAAAATAGCCTACAGAGGACCCCCATTAAATTAAATAGATAAGGATAGTGATAAGCATATTTGCTTGTAGATTTAACCACCAATACTAGCTTACCCTTGGATCAGACATCTTAGTCTCCTCTTTCTCTTAAAATGACAATATGTTATTTAAGCATTGATAGTGAAATTAATACCTGTTAAGAAACCTGAAATTCTTAAGGATAAAAACTATGCAATCCATTTTTCTGTTCTGACCAAACAAACTACTCAATTGAATGAAAGCATGGATGGCAAATATTCCGAGTTCTAAACCAGTGGCTGAGATCATATTAAGATTCAACTTACATACTCATGAAAGCATGCCAAATATCTTTTTTATAAGCATCATAATACAAGAATGGTAGGCAGAAACATTAGACTGGAAGGATGGGGTTCCAGTCTTCCAGAGCTACCCAAAAAACAGCTGATTTGATATTAACTTCACGTATAAACACGAAGGTAGTGAATCCAAGCTAAATTACAGCCGAAGGCCTAGAAAAATCTACATGTCCTGAACCGAAAATTGCATTAACTTGCAAGAAATATCCCGTGAAGTTTGAATGAATTCAATCATGACCTACTAGTGGTCCTCAAGGTTATCCACCTCTTTTGAACATAGCAAAATGTTGTTAACTGCTAACTAATGAAGGACCATTCTAGGCTGCAGTTATATGAAAGAAGGATAAACTTTTCAGGGGAATCTTGTTCCATATTGTTCCAAATAGCCCAATGTCATACTGATTGAATGATCAACATTTTTCGGATATTTTCCAAAAGGACCCACAACTTTCCTAGCACCTTTCACTCTTAAAATAAAGCACTTAACTTGGTTATTCTTTATTTTCTTATTTGGTTAATTAGTCTAACACGATGGGTTAACTGTGAGGACCAGAGAGGAGAGATAAAGAGATAACCAGGATAGACCCCACTGATAATTAGTTTTTATATTTGTGTTATGTGGTCCTCAGAAAAGATTAGGCTTTTGGTCACTAATTAATGACAACAGAATCATATTAATGCTATAAAACAGATAGAAATAAGGGAATGCGCAGATAACTATTTGATCAGAGAAAAGCTAATAAAACAGAAAGTCAATCTATTCAATTAATATGAAGAGATTCAATCATCAATATACATTGGATTTACAAAAAAAAAAACTCCTAATTGGAGAGGTTGGTTTTTTGGGTCAGTGATTTTATGTTTGTGTCCGGTCTGTTAGCATTTTGGCATCTTTCTCCTACTTGCTTATTAGCAACTCAAACTGAAAATGAGATCAATTAAGATTTCTTCTCTGCATGGGATAGTGAGGCCACCCATGGGATGATCAAACCTAAACTCTTCTTCAGCCTGGCATAGCAAATTCTGAAATGAAGGATGCTTCAGATATGAAATTGGGACCACAAATCGCTTCTTCTCAGCTTCTCCAACATAAACAGCAAAGTGGCCTTTGGGTACATCTGTAGCCACTGGAGTCGAAAAAACCAGCTGGATAATCTGCTTAGCACGAACAATATTTCTGGGGAAGTGGAAACCCATGATTCGTACTAACTATTTTCTAAACAAATAGTGGAAAATAACTGATCTCAAGGACTTTGTTAACAGGAGAAGCTTTGACAGTGGGTGGCTAATGTTAGAATACATATTTATAGAGCAAATGCTTTATTGCCAGCATGCTCATATGGAGTGTGAGGTGAATAAACTACTGCAATGTGGCACACTGAATACATATATGTCATGGGGTATCACATGGCTATGCCTCCCAACTGGAAATACTCAAAGAAGATGATATTTTCATGCTGTAATAAATCTGGGACGACTTGTCAGTGGCCTATCACAATAACAGAACAAACAACAAAAAGGTCCATTTGAAACTAAATGAGTGTGTGCAGCTTGTTGATTATACTGTATATCCAACAGAACATTTGGATGAAAGACTAATTAGTGGGGTCTAATGTGCAGATTACATGTTACATATTCGTTGAACAAAATATATGTCACTGCATTACACATTTATTAGTTTTATTGTCAAACAAACACAAAGGTCACCTACACTACATAGTGTTATGACACAACCGAACATGGGATTGGACAGGTACGCTGCTCATGTGACAATGTTTCAGTTGCTGAGAATTTGTGATGACATGACATTTGACCTGAATTTGAAGGGATAATAAGTTTGACTAGAAGAACTAAATGAGCCAGGCATACGAATCATATGATGTTCTTCAAAAATGATGGTATTTGATCCAAATGTACCAGAGTATGGAATTATTGAGCCATAAATTGGATAAAATGTTGAAATTCAGTGATGACCTGAGACCAGAGGATATTCAATCTATCACTTTGGAGGTAATCAGTCAAAAGTTCTTACAGAAGAATAACAGAAGGTTGAAGTGCAGGAACCCTAAGTCTGTATATAAAGCATTTATGTAGTGGCTGCATTGTGGCTTGGTATGCACCAAATGCTCCCAAAGGACATCCTAGACAAATTTATGGGCCATTCAGTTCTATCTAGAAAATGTCTTCAATGGTTTGATGTACAACATGTTAGAGAAACATTGAGAGTCCTGTTGATCTATGTCATTTTAAGGTCTCAAGTTTGACAATTAAAACTGCTAAAGTTCATGCTTCCATATCCAAAGATGCTTCCAATTGATCATCTCAATATAGGACAATCATTATTACACCTCGTTTCAGCTTTCCAATCTTTAACTGACTTGTTTTTGGCATCAAGATTATAAAAGTTAGTCAAGTGTACTCAAAATATTAGAGAAGATAATGTTGGATAAATTACTAATGGACTTTCATCCTATGTTTTGGCATGTGTTCAATATGTTGGCAGCTTATTCATTCCCTCTTTTATGTCCAAGTGGAATGTTGCAACAAGTTTTTGCAATGTGACTTTTGATTTATTCTAATTAACACACTGGTGGTTTTATTTCTTCTTACTAACCTACAATGTGAGGGATAATGTTTAGAGTGTTGATTAAAGATATTGTTTATAACCAATCATTGATCTAAAACCTGTATGTTTAGTTAGACTACTTTTGATTGAATTGACTTACTTGAGAGGACAATTTATAAATTTTTCGACGCTCTAAACTTTTCTTTGTTCTTTTATAGGTGAACAAGCCTTTCTTATTCATCAAAGTTCACACATTTTTGCCACTAATTGAGGAAACTCATAGCTTGAGAAACTGTACAAGTGCAAGCAACTTGATACCCAATTGCCAACAAGTAGAACAGTACAGACATATGGAATTGCTGATCATGTGAAAAAGTTCCACAGTTTTAACGCAGCATTTTCTTAAGTTCGTATTAGTTCCTCATCAACAGCCTAGCCTCTGCACACAACCCAATATGAGTACATTTGCAGATACAGTGTTCTTCATTCGAATTTCATCAAAAATCTTAATGATCAATGATTAGGCAATCACAATTAGTTTCAGTTCATTTTTTCAAAACTAAGTAAGTTCAACATGATATTTTCAAGTGGAAATGTATTATTGCACCAGTTTAATAGTTCCAATGGAAGATGGAGCTGAAATAAAACCAATATACACTGTGGGGCAAAATTAAGGACGCTAATGCATTATGGATGAAAAGATTATAACTTCATTTTTCTCCCTGACATGGGGTTACGTTTTCTCCTCCCCAATCTCTTCTGCTAAAGAAAAAATAAAAATAAAATGTACATGGAATGCATCACAAAATTGGGTTAACAATACATGTTAGCATCCTATCTCATAGATCATTCAAGCGAGTAGTGAGATCAATGAAAATGTCTTCTCTGCATGGAATAGTAATCCCACCCATAGGATGATCAAATCCATATTCTTCCTCAGCTTGACTCAGCAAATCTTGAAATGAAGGTTGATTTAAGTATGATACTGGAATTATAAATCTCTTCTTTTCGCTCTCTCCAACATAAACCACAAAATAGCCCTTAGGCACATCTGTAGCTATTGAAGCTGCTTGGTTTGCCATTCAAAGAAGGTCTTCTAAGAATTTTATTGGTGTGAATAATACGAGGCACGCGGATGCCCATTTTTTATATGAATATATCTACCTTCGAAGAACAAAAGGAACACAGATAAAAATGCGATTGCAGAACAGATGAAAGCTTTGAGAGTGAAGAATGTGAAGACTTATGTTGTTTGTAGACTCACTCGTGCATTTATATAGATCACATGGAATGTGGAATGAGTGGTAAAGAGGCAATTAGGGTCTACTGAGAGACATTTCCACATGAATGATTACATGGATTTGTCTTGTAACACATTGTGAAGATTTAAAGCAATGGGGACTAAATGTATATTTGTCAAAGAACATCATGCCCTAACACTTCTGGTAATATTGCCTACAGAGGACCCCCATGAAATTAAAGAGATAAGGATAGATGACAGCCTCATATAGATTTTAAGCACCATGCTAGCTGACACTTGGATCAGACATCTAAGTCTTCTCTCTATTGTATGAATGCTCTATAACTAGCATTAACATATGTAATGTGTGGTGAAGAGACTAATGCAGTGTGGTCCACTGAATGCCTATATCATGGGGTATCACATGGTTTTGCTTCCCAACATAAATACATGAGGATGATATTTCTGTGAATGTAATACATCTGGGATGACTTGTCATGGCCTGTATTTATAACAGAACAAACAGAAAGGTCCACTTGAAACCATATGTGTGTGCAGCCTGCTGATTATAATGTATATCCATGAGATCATTTGGATCAAAAGACTAATTAGTAGGGTCTAATATGCAGATTACATGCCACATATCAATTGAGCAAAAATATATGTTGCTGCATTACACATTTGTTAGTTTTGTTGTTAAAATAAACACAAAGGTCACCAATACTATATATTGCTATGACACAACCGAACGTGGGATTGGACAAGTTAGCAGCTCATGTGATAATGTTTCTTAGGACATACTAGTGAGGATTGGTGATGACGTTAGCTTGGGCCTTAATTTGAAGGGATGACGGGTTTGACCAGAAGCACTAAACCAGCCAGGCATATGATGTTCTTCTAAAAATAAAATGACGGTGTTTGACCCAAATGTACCAGAATATGAAACCAGTGAGCCACAAATTGGATAAAATGTTGAAATGCAGTGAGGACCTGAGACCATTCTATCTATTAATTTGGAGTAATCAGTAAAAAGTTCTGATGAAAAAAAAATCAAAAAAGTGACAAAAGGTTTAAGTGCAGGAACCTTGAGTCTGAATAGGAAGCATTTACATAGTGGCTTGGAAATGCTCCTAAAGGACATCTTTGACATATTTATGGGCCATTAGTTTTATCTTGAAAGGTCTTCAATGGTTTGACTTTCAACATGTTAGAGCATTGAGAGTCCTGTTGATCTATGACATTTTAAGGTCTCAAGTTTGACCATTGGAACTGCTAAAGTTCATAGAAGATGCTTCCAATCAATCATCTGTATGTGTGACAATCAATATTACACCTCGTTTCAGCTGATCTAATCTTTAATTAACTTGTTTTTGAAATCAAGATTATAAGAGTTAGTCAAGTGCACTTCAAAAGATTATGAAAGAAAATGTTGGATAAATTACTAATGCCTATTTATTTTCTGAAAAAATCATGGTGTTAGAGCATGTTTCTCATCCTAGTTTGGGCATGTTTTCAACGTATTGGAAGTTTATTCATTTTCTCTTTTACGCGCAAAGTGGAAGGTTGCAACAAGTTTTCACAATGTTACTTCTGATTTATTCTCATTAACATATTTCTTGTTTTCTTTCTTCTTACTAACCTACAATATGATGAATAAGCAACTTTTGACTGAATCAGCTTCCTGAGAGGATGATTTATAAATTATTCAACACTCTAAACTTTTCTCTATTCTTCTATAGTTGTACAAGCCTTTCTTATTCATCAAAGGTTTCACATTTTTTGGTATTAATTGAGAACAACTCTTTTTGATGAACTCATAGCTTGATTGCATTTATCACAGATTACAGTATAGCTATGTGGCTGGTACACAGACCAAGCATCTGTATGATTGACATTTGAGGATGTCAGCATACTGTTAACTGGGATTAAAGAGAGAAGAATAGAAAAGGAGACATGATTGATAGGAAAATTTATGGTACAAGAATAGTCTGCAGTCCTTCAAGTTTTACCTAAATTGAACAACAAAAATTGCCAATTCTGTTAGTTAACCCATCTGAAAAAGATAGCTTGGTGAGTAAAAATTACTCCAATTGGTGCCTCTTCTATAGTTATCTCAACTTTCAGCTCCCAAGGGATGTATAAATATTCGGATAGGTATTTATAGAACAAATACCATACGGGAAGCATCCAAAAATAGTGTGATTATAGAGAAGAAATCCGCAAAGGTTTTACTGAAGAGCATTGTTGAGAGGCATCAGTATCACATGGTCAACTGACAAGTTACATCAAAGACTAATTGGTTGAACTTGTGGATCAGATCTCTCGAATGCATTGAAATAACCATGTACGACCTATGCCAGTCACTCAAAGTCTAAGGAAGACAGGGAATATTAAGGCAAGAAAACAATAAACATCTGCACGAGCCCTTTTAAAGTAATTTTTGAACAGAGTTTTTTTTTTTGGTTAAGTAAATTTTTTTATTGGTTAGTAATTTTTTAACAGAGTTTATTAAGGAAAAGATCTTTGCAAATGAATTCAAGAGAAAAATGGATACCGGAGATCCCGAAATTGATGTAGAATATCTGCAAACAAAAATTTCAATGAAATGATGCTTTGGCCTTGAAATTGACAGTGTGAGAGAATACAATAATCACCATTTTATAGTATTCTGACATGGGAAGACTTTTCTTCTCGAGTCTCTTTTTCTAAAGAAAATACAAAATGTACATGGAATGGTGGTTACTGCTTTGCAAAATTGTGTTAACTAATATAGGTTAACATCCTACTCATAAATCATTCATGCGAGATGTGAGATCAATGAAAATGTCTTCTGTGCATGGAATAGTAAGCCCACCCATAGGATGAACAAATCCATATTCTTCCTCTGCTTGACTCAACAAATCTTGAAATGAAGGCTGGTTTAAGTATGATACTGGGATTACAAATCTCTTCTTTTCACTCTCTCCAACATAAACTGCTAAATAGCCCTTAGGGACATCTATAGCTGTTGAAGCTGATTGGTTTGCCATCAAAGAAGGCCGTCTAAGAATTTTCTTGGTGTGAATAATACGAGGCATACTGGATACCCATTTGATTATATGGATAAATTTCTTTCTGAAGAACTAGAGAAGAAACGAATGATCACAAAGTGAATGCAAAGCAAACGAAAGCCTGAGAGTAAAGAATGTGAAGACTTGTTCTGGTTGTAGACCGACTCATTTCTCAGGCATTTATATAGATCAAATGGTATGTGGGACATTCCCTGAATAAAGAGGCATTTAGATGTGATCTACAAAGAGACATTACCAAATGAGTGATCACATGGATTTGTCTTCCAGCACATTGTCAAGATTTAAAGCAATAAGGACTAAAATGTATATTTGTTGAAGAACATCATGCCCTACCACTTCTGGTAAAATAGCCTACAGAGGACCCCTATGATATTATGACAGCAGCATGTAATAATGTAAAGAGTATGCAGAAAATCCTCTAAAATGTTGAATGGGTGGTTAAGAGGAATTTAGATGGGGTATAGAGAAAGACATGATCACATGAAGGATCACAAGGGTTTGCCTTCCAACTCATTGTCAAGACTCAGGAATTTAGAGTGACAAAGACTAAAATGTATATTTATTTGAAAACATCATGGCCTACCACTTCTGGAAATATAGCAAACAAATGATCCCATTTATATTATGAGATAAGGATTGCAAATAGACCTCTGTTTTCTTAGTATGGTAACTTAATATAAGCATCTGCAATATTTTTTCTCACAGAATAATTCACTTTGGAGTCAGTGAAGTCACAGTTGACATTTCGAGTTTTAAATTAACAATTTTCTAGATGAAGTTAATTTACAAATGAAATCTTATAATAAGAGCACGCCAAATATCTTGGTAATAAGCACCAGAGTCCCACTGTAATAAACCTGAAATCTAGTGAATCTGCAGTCCTGTTAGAACTAAAGGGGTGGAAAGACCTACAGTGATAGCAATACGCATACAAAGAAATGCATCAACTTGGAACTTGGAAGACAGGCCCCATGAAGTCCATGTGAATCAAGACCTAGTAGTGGTCCTCATTGCTACCCTTTCCATTTGAAGTTACCATAATTCTATTGGGACAAATGCTGTAACTGCACACAAACAATGGGACTAAGCTTGGTTGCAATGATTTGAAACCAGGCTACCCATTTCAGGGGATCTTTGTTCCATATTACTTCATGATACACCATAAAGCGATAGAACCGGTCCCCATGTGACACGTATGACTACAAGCTCGGTCATCTAGAACCTATAGAACAGACTCTACCATTCAGAGCAGGCTTGAGTAATTATCCTTCAGAACTCATTGGTTCGAGCACAGGGACTTCAGAGCTTCCTTCAGGGTTCAGAGCTCATCATCGCCTTCAACATCCTCCCAGGGCAGAGGATAAGGAAACAGTCTTCAACAAGGAAACTATCACTCACGGATATCTCAAGCGCAGTATCCAACATGGAAAACTGCTATCTCCGATGATCAAATCCCTACTTCCATGGCTCCAAATCCTAATCAACTTAGGAAAGCCACCGCCTATAAATTAAACCCTAAAGGTACACTTTATTTTTTATGCTCATTCTTTGGCTTACATTAAAGTCTTTCAATTCAGTTTTATTAACTTAAGCATCAGAGTGACTACCGCTGGAGCCAATCTGGTGGCCCTCTAATCTTCTTTTGAGTGTTCTTCAGGGAGCAAAGCTCGGAATCGACATCAGCCAAAAAGTGCAGCATCACTTCAAATACTCAAAACTGTATTGACTGAATGATCAACATGTAATTTTCAGATGTTAACCAAATGGACCTGCCTGGGTGCATTGTGCATACCAAATATGCCAAAATACCTACGAAAATAAAGCACTCTTTGTATTCTTCGCTCTTAACTTAGTTATTATTTTTTCATATTTGGTTAATTAGTCTAATGCTATGGGTCAATTGGGAGGACCACAGAAGGAGAAATATAGAGATACCAAGGTTAGCACGCCCCACTAATAATTGGTTTTTATATCTGTCATATGGTCCTCAAAAAAGATTTGGCTTTTGGTCACTAATAAATGACAGCAGAATCATATTGTTGTTGCAAAACAGATTAAAAAAAAACAACAGAACTTCCAGATAACTAGCTTTTGTATTGAAAGGGCTATTTGATTGAAGATGAACTAATAAAAGAGAAATTCAATCAATTCAATTAACAGGAAGAGATTCAGTTATCAATATACAATGGATTTACAACAAAGAAACCCAGTTCTCCTAATTGAGGAGCTTGGTTTTTGGGTCAATGACTTAGTGTTAGTGTCCTCTCGGTTAGCATTTTGGCATCTTTCTCCTCTTCGCTCATGAGCAATTCAATCTGCATGTGAGATCAATGAAGGTTTCTTCTCTGCATGGGATTGTGAGGCCACCCATTGGATGATCAAATCCAAACTCTTCTTCAGCCTGGCATAGCAAGTTCTGAAATGAAGGATGCTTCAGATATGAAATTGGGACTACAAATCGCTTCTTCTCAATTTCTCCAACATAAACAGCAAAGTGGCCTTTAGGTACATCTGTAGCCACTGGATTTGAAAGAACCTGGTTGATAATCTGCTTAGCACGAACAATTCTGGGGAAGTGGAAACCCATGATTTGCAATGAACTATTTTTCGTAAACAAGTGATGGAAAATAACTGATCTCAAGGAACTTTGTTAACAAGAGAAGCTTTGATAGTGGGTGGCTTATGTTAGGATACATATTTATAGAGCAAATGCTCTATAACCAGCATTCTCATATGGAATGTGTGGTGAAGAGACTAATGCCGTGTGGTCCACTGAATACCTGTGTCATGGGGTCTCACATGGTTTTGCTTCCCAACAGAAATACATGAGGACGATGTTCTGGTGACTGTAATACATCTGGGATGACTTGTCATGCCCTATCACTATAACAAACATAAGTTCACTCCATATCTGTGTGTCCAGCCTGCTGATTATAATGTATATCCAACAGAGCATTTGGATCAAAGACTAATTAGTAGGGTCTAATATGCAGATTACATGCTACATATTCATTCAGCAAAATATATGGTGTTGCATTACACATTTGTTAGTTTAGTGGTCAAAATAAACACTAAGGTCTCCAATACTATATATTGATATGACACAAACGAACATGGGATTGAACAAGTGAGCTGTTCATGTGACCATGTTTCTTAGGACGTACTAGTGAGAATTGGTGATTACATGAGCTTGGGCCTCAATTTGAAAGGACAATAGCTGTGACTAGAAGCACTAAACCAGCCAAGCATATGATGTTCTTCTATAATGATGGTATTTGACCCAAATGGACCAGAATATGAGACCAGTGAGCCATAAATTGGATAAAATGTTGAAATGCAGTGATGACCTGAGACCAGACAAGATCCTATCTATTTCTTTGGAGGTAATCAGTCAAAAGTTCTTATGAAAAAAAAATCAAAAGAGTGACAAAAGATTTAAATGCAGGAACGTTAAGTCTGCATACAAAACATTTATGTAGTGGCTGCATTGTGGCTTGGTATTCATCAAATGCTCCTAAAGGACATCCTTGATATATTTATGGGGCCACTCAGTTTTATCCGGAAAATCTCTTCAATGTTTTGAATTTCCACATGTCAGAGACTCATTGAGAGTTTTTTCTAACTAACCTGCAATATGCTGGGATAAGTATATATAGAGCAAATGCTTGCAGCATCAGCAAATAGAGCGAGTGGTGAAGAGAAATCCACAAAGGGTCTGTTGAAGGACATTGCCCATGAGGAATCACATGGTTTTGCCTCCTAATAGATTATTTGACTTTGATTGTTTGTATGTTATAGTTTAATTGTTGCAATTTGTTAGGGCCAATCATTTAACTGAACAAATGGCAAAGGCTCACTTGAACATGTTACTGGTGCATACTATCTGCTGATTATGGCATATATCTAACAGAATTCTGATTGTATCAGTGGGCAGATCACCATCATGTAAAGGACAATACTAATCAACAATCATGTAGTTAATCATTCGATGAGATGATATTGGCCTCTAATCCACAGTCCACCTTCATTAGAAGTTTCAGAAATCTAAAGTAATATTCTAAGAGGCTCTCGAAGAATTATGCCTATCTCATTTTTCCTGAGGAAAATAAAAGAAAGAAGCTAGAAAGAAAGGGGAAGATAGTTTTTAAAATATAAAAGGGAAATTATACCAGTTGTAATTCAGGGAGAGAGAATTTATTTATTTAATGTTCATCTCCTCAATTCCAAGGAAATATTATTTTGGGTTTAGAAATGCCATATTTTATATCTGAAATATATAAATTTTTTTGGTGGGCCATTTTGATTAATCAAACTTGTCCTCTGCCCAACTTGGTGAGTTTTTGTATGACAGGGTTTGACCAACTTAAATGGAAAAGTGGCTTTCAGGAGACATCGCCTATTCTAACATAGAAAATAATTTCTTTATAGTCATAAGCTGAGAATTTGTTCGGCATGAGGAACCAACTCAATAACACATGTCCAGTGGTCAAACCAATGCTTATAAGGTTTTTTATAAAACAAGCACACCTTAAAATTGAGTGAGAGTGAAGATTGCTTATGGTGTGATACCCTCTAGTACATACATGAGGTCATATATATCAGCACAAAACACATTGAATCCGTGCAAGACTATTATAAATATTGAAGGATACAAGTATTTCACATGTCATAAATAGTTCAGAATGAATTGAAGGAACTTTAAGTCCAGATACAAATCATTTGTAAAGTAGCTGCATATAGAGTTGACTTCAATTTCACTTGGCCAACACACTAACATGCTCAGATGACAGCTGCAGAAGTACCACATTGGTTTTACTTTGATCCATTACTAGTACTTGTCTCTGAACAATCCATGCACTCCTTTAAAAAAGCCTATTTCTAACTCTACACACCACCACTGAAGCCAAGAAAATGTCTTTAGTCATCACCCTCCTCCTCGCCCAATCCCAGTAATAGAGAGACATGCAAATTCTGATCTCAATTGGTAAACTCCTTAGAAAACCATAATTGCACACCAGAGATTGTACACATCATGTGTACCAATTTCACTTGCATATAATGCAGACATAAGCAGGTAATTGCTAATAAGAGATTCAAAAACTCCAAATTCAACACGGGCATTTTCTTCAACCATTATTAGTCCTTGGTAAACTTTTGCCATAATGAATGCATTTGCAGACAAACTGTTCATCACAGGCAATGGCGAAACAGGATCCATCTAGCTGACCCCAAAGAGTTCGGATAAATAATAAATTGAGTTGTGTTTATTACAGGAATATTTTCAAACAGTTGTTATGCATCATCAGTTCACGGACTGCAAACCGATAGCCGACATGATATTTCCATTTGGGCATGTGCTCGTTTACCAAGAAATTCAGCAGTTCTAATCGAAAATATTGGTGTTCTTCAAGAGCTATTTATTACATATATTGAACGAGCACCATTACTGTACATGAAAGATCAAGGTTGGAAGTGCTGAAAGACATTACCCATTTTAATTAGAAAGATGGTTGATGCAAATGTGTCTGGATTTGAATAGGTTGATATCAATTTTAGCAAAAAATAACAATAAAAAGTTTGAAATTTTAAAATATTTGAGGAGGCCATAGCACCCTTACCACTCGTTACATCCACGAGGACATGTCAAATACCATATTGGTTTGAAATTACACAAAAGCTATTTGTTTCTTTTCCTCCTCTTCTTGGATTGACTTTGTTGTGGGGGTTCAACTCTATTGAAACCTTGACTTACAGCTCTTTGTTCCTTCACTTACAGGTTTACCTAGAAGTCAAAGTGCCCTTTCTTTAAGCTGAAAGCGGCTAGAGAAACATCGATACTTCCTTGCCCAAAGCTACCAAAGAAGCTGGAACCCTTGAAAGAGAGACTAGGCCCGAAAGCAGGCGAAAGAAGGTTTCGTTTACCACTAGAACTGGAGCAGCGGAACTAGCACGACGAACAATGCTCGCACTCTGTCAAGTGAGCCCCTCTCATTCCCTAGCAATTATAAAAAATAGTTGATCCCAGATCAATCACCTATATTTTTCACAACATTATTTTCTTTTTGATTAATATCACTCATTCCTTTTAAATGCCATTCAAGGATAATTAGGAATTATTGGAGCTCTTTAGATCCGGTAAAATCCTCTAGAGCACATGGATTCCTCCATTGGTTTCAGCAATTATGGGTTGTCTCAAGGGAGATTCCTTCAACTTTAGCAAATAATTCTTTTAAACAGAGTTTGATTAAGGAAAAGATCTTTGCAATTGAATTCAAGAACCGAAATTGATGTAGAATATCCGCAAACAAAAATTTCAATGAAATGATGCTTTTGCCTTGAAATTGACAGTGTGAGAGAATACAATAATCTCTATTTATAGTATTCTGACATCGGAAGAGTTCTCTTCTTCTGGAGTCTCTTTTGCAAAAGATTAAAAAATGTACATGGAATGGTGGTTACTGCTTTACAAAATTGTGTTAACTAATACAAGGTTAACATCCTATCTCATAAATCATTCAAGCGAGAAGTGAGATCAATGAAAATGTCTTCTCTGCATGGAATAGTAAGCCCACCCATAGGATGATCAAATCCATACTTCTTCCTCTGCTTGACTCAGCAAATCTTGAAATGAAGGCTGGTTTAAGTATGATACTGGAATTACAAATCTCTTCTTTTCACTGTCTCCAACATAAACTGCAAAATAGCCCTTAGGGACATCTGTAGCTGTTGAAGCTACTTGGTTTGCCATCAAAGAAGGCCTTCTAAGAAATTTCTTGGTGTGAATAATACGAGGCATACGGATACCCATATTTTTATATGGATATATTTCTTTATGAAGAACTAGAAAAGAAACAGAGATCACAAAAGGATTGCAGAAGATATGAAACTTTTGAAAGCGAAGAATGTGAAGACTTGTATTGGTTATAGACTACCTCGTATGTGTATATATAGATTAAAGGGCTTGTAGAAAATCCTCTGAAATGTGGAATGAGTGGTAAAGAGGCATCTAGATGGGGTCTAGCGAAAGACATTATCACATGGTTTTGCCTTCCAACTCATTGTCAATAATTTAGAGTGATAGAGACTAAAATGTATATTTATTTAAAATCATTATGGCCTACCACTTCTGGAAATATAGCTTACAGAGAATCCCCTTCATATTATGAGATAAGGAAATTAAATAGACCTTCATTTTCTTAGTATGATAATTTAATATAAGCATCTGCAATATTTTTCCTTACAGAAGAAACCATTTTGGAGCCAACATTGAGTTTTAAATTAATCATTGTTCGAGATTAAAGTTGAAGTTAACTTACAAATGAAATCTTATAATAAGAGCACTCCAGATATCTTGGAATAAGCACAGAGGCCCACTGTGGTAGTTAGCTCATTACATTGTAATAAACCTGAAATCTAGTGAATCTTAAGTCCTGTTATAACTAGTGGTGTGGAAAGATCTACAGTAATAGCAACACCCAGTACAATTAACTGCATCAACTTGCAAGACAAACATCAATTTGGAAGACAAACCCCATCAAGTCCATGTGAATCAAGACCTAGTAGTGGTCCTCATCACTACCCTTCCCATTTCAACTTACCAAAATTCTAATGTGACAGATGCAGTAAATGCAAACAAACGACTGGTTGCAATGATTTGAAACCATCGATCTATTTCAGGGGATTCTTGTTCCATATTACTTCAAATACTTGAATGTGTACTCACGGAATGATCGCCAATTGATTTTCAGATGTTAACCAAATGGACCTGCTTAGGTGCATTGTGCAAAACAAAAATGCCAAAATACCTAAATAAAAAAAAAAAACATTCCATGAATTCTTTACTCTTAACTTAGTCATTCTTTTTCTTATTTGGTTAATTTGTCTAACGCAATGGGTTAATTGGGAGGACCATAGAAGGAGCAATAAGGAGATAACCAGGTTGGCACACCCCCACTTATAGTTGGTTTTCATATCTATGTTATATGGTCCTCAGAAGAGATTTGGCTTTTGGGTACTAATAAATGACTGGCAGAATCATATTGTGGTTACAAAATAGATAAAAATAAAGAAACTTGCAGATAGCTAGATTTTGAATTGAAAGAGCTATTTGATTGAAGAAAAAATAATAAAAAAGAACGTCAATCTATTCAAGATTCAGCTACCAATATACATTGGATTTACAAAAAAGAAACCCAGTCCTAATTGGAGAGGCTGGTTTTTTGGGTCAGTGATTTTAGTGTTCATGTCCTATTGGTTAGCATTTTGGCATTTTTCTCCTCCCTGCTTATGAGCAATTCAAACTGCAAGCGAGATGAATGAAGGTTTCTTCTCTGCATGGGATTGTAAGGCCACCCATTGGATGATCAAACCCAAACTCTTCTTCGGCATGACGTAGCAAGTTCTGAAATGAAGGATGATTCAGATATGAAATCGGGACTATAAATCGCTTCTTCTCAGTTTCTCCAACATTAAACAGCAAAATGGCCTTTAGGTACCTCTGTAGTCACTGCAGTTGAAAGAACCTGCTTAGGACGAACAATTCTGGGGAAGTGGAAACCCATGATTCGTAACAACTATTTTTCTTAAACAAGTAGTGGAAAGTAACTGATCTCAAGGACTTTGTTAACAAGAGAAGCTTTGACAGTGAGTGCCTTATGTTAGAATACATATTTATAGAGCAAATGCTCTATAACCAGCATTATCATATGGAATGTGTGGTGAAGAGACTAATGCAGTGTGGTCCACAGAATACCCATGTCATGGGGTACCACATGGTTTTGCTTCCCAACAAAAATACATGATGATGATATTTTGGGGACTGTAGTACATCTGGGATGACTTGTCAGTGCCTTATCATTATAACAGAACAAACAGAAAGGTCCACTTGAAACCATATCTGTGTGCATCCGGCTGATTATCATTTATATCCAACAGACCATTTGGATCAAATATTGATTAGTAGGGTCTAATATGAAGATTACATGCTACATATTTATTCAGCAAAATATATGGTGCTGCATTACACATTTGGCAGTTTCGTGGTCAAAATAAACACAAAGGTCACCAATACTAGAGTGTTTTGACACAACCGAACATGGCATTGTACAAGTTAGCTGCTCATGTGACCTGCATTTCACATTTGTTAGTTTTGTGGTCAAAATAAACCTTAATGTCACTGATAATAGAGTGTTATGACAACCGAACATGGAATTGTACAAGTTAGCTGCTCATGTGACAATGTTTCTTAGGACATACTAGTCAGAATTGTTGATGACATTGGCTTGGGCCTAAATTTGAAAGGATGATAGGTTTGACAACAAGCACTAAATCTGCCAGACATATGATGTTCTTCTATAATGACGGTATTTGACCCAACTGGACCATAATATGAAACCAGTGAGCCATAAATTGGATAAAATGTTGAAATGCAGTGATGACCCGAGACCAGACATGAGCTTATCTATTACTTTGGAGGTAATCAGTCCAAAGTTCTTATGACAAAATAAAATAAAATAAATCAAAAGAGTGACAAAAGGTTTAAGTGCAGGAACCTTAAGTCTGCATACAAAGCATTTATGTGGTGGTTGCATTGTGGCTTGGTATGAACCAAATGCTCCAAAAGGACATCCTTGACATATTTATGGCCCATTCAGTTTTATCTGGAAAATGTCTTCAATGGTTTGATTTTCAAGATGTTAGAGATTCAAGTAGTGTTTCTTCTTACAAACCCATAATATGAGGGCTAATGTGTACAGTATTAATTAAAAAAAATTTGAAAAGGAATCCTGTCCTGTACTCCATATTGTTTTAAACAAGAGTAACCAATCAATGATCTAAACTGTCTGATTAGAGGCATTACATGGTTTTGTCTCCCAATAAATAGTAAGATTTTGGTTGTCTTTATGTTGCAGCTCTTTGTTGATAATGTGAAAAAGATCATAATAGTCCCTCATCAATTGTCTAGCTTTTGGGTAAATGGTTGTGGAGATTTGGCACGGATAATAGGGTTTTGTGGAGGAAGGTAATTGCTGCCAAGTATGGGTGTGAGGAGGGAGGCTGGAGGTTGGGCAGGGTGTAGGGGCCTTGAGGTTGTGGGTTGTGGGGAGCCATAATGGGGGTGCGGAAGGAGTTTTGGGAGAGGGTTAGGCTTGATGTGGGTATGGGATCTTGGGTGAAGTTTAGGGAGGATACATGAAGTGGAGATGAGCCCCTAAGGGTTTCTTTCCCGTCTATGTATAGTCTAGCTTGCAATAAGGGGGCCTGGGTGAGGGAGTGTTGGGAGAAGGTTGCGGATGAGTTTGTTTGGAGTCCTAGATTTAGGAGGGAGTTGGAAGAGGTGGGATTATTTGTTGTGCATATTCATGATGTGTGGGTGAGGGAAGAGGGGGAGGATGGTATGGTTTGGAAACCAGCTGAGAAGTCTTTCACTGGAGCCTGATTGATACAGGAGACTTAAATTTTCCTTGGAATCTTATTTGGTATTCTGGGGCTCCCCTGAGGGCAGCTTTCTATGTTTGGGAGGCTTCTTGGAAGGCCTTTCTGACCAAGGAAAACTCGAAGAGAAGAAGTTTTCAATTAGCAAGCAGATGTGTTACTTGTGCAAGGAGAAGGAAGAAAGTGTAGTTCATGTGCTTATCCAATGCCATGTGACTAGGGAATGTTGGGATTTGGTATTCGTCATTTTTGGCCTCTCTTGGGTTGTGCCAAATTCAGTTAAGGAGCTTTTGTTGGCTTGGCAGGGATGCAAGATGAGAAGAGAGGTGAAGAAGATGGCTCCAATCTGCCTTATGTCAAGCATTTGGAAAGAGAGGAATAGACACGTTTTTAAAGGGGACGAGCATTCCTTCATGTCTTTTAAGGACAATTTTTTGCGCTTGTTATTTTTTTGGGCCACAATGGCTTTCTCTATAAATGCTTCAGCTATAGTTGATTTTTTGGGGTTGTTAAAACTTTCATAAAGTTAATTTAGGTTGTACATTGGGTATGCCCCCCTTGGGCACCATCTATATATTCCATTTACTTATCAAAAAAAAAAAACTCCCTAAGCCTCTGCACAATCCAATATGAGTACATTTGCAGACACAATGTTCTTCGTTGGGATTTCATCAAATATCTCAATGCTTCAATGATTAGGCAATCATAATTAGTTTCTTTTAATTTTTTTTTTCAAAATCTGTGTCCAACAAGATATTTCCATGTGAAAATATATTACTATAATAGTTCCAATGGAAGATGGAGCCGATATATAACCAAATAAACATATGGGGGCAAAATAATAACATTGATGCACATTAGAGAGTAGGTTTAGTGACACAAAACAAATTCAGTTTGACTGAAAATATCATTATTTCATTGAACATGTGGATGACGTTTTGTCTTCAGCTAAAGAAAATAAAAAAATGTACATGGAAAGGTAGTTAATGCTTGACAAAATTGTGTTAACAATAGGGGGTTAGCATCCTATCTCATAAATCATTCAAGCGAGAAGTGAGATCAATGAAAATGTCTTCTCTGCATGGAATAGTAAGCCCACCCATAGGATGATCAAATCCATATTCTTCCTCAGCTTGACTCAGCAAATCTTGAAATGAAGGCTGGCTTAAGTATGATACTGGAATTACAAATCTCTTCTTTTCACTGTCTCCAACATAAACTGCAAAATAGCCCTTAGGGACATCTATAGCTGTTGAAGCTGCTAGGTTTGCCATCAAAGAAGGCCGTCTAAGAATTTTCTTGGTGTGAATAATACGAGGCATACGGATACCCATTTGATTATATGGATATATTTCTTTCTGAATAACCAGAGAAGAAACAAAGATCACAAAATGATGGCAGAACAAATGAAAGCTGAGAGTAAAGAATGTGAAGACTTGTTCTGATTGTAGACCGACTCATTTGTCGAGCATTTATATAGATCAAATGGTATGTGGGACATCCTCTGAAATGTGGAATGAGTGGTAAATAGGCATTTAGATGTGGTTTACTAAGAGACATTACCAAATGAGTGATCACATGGATTTGTCTTCCAGCACATTGTCAAGATTTAAAGCAATAAGGACTAAAATGTATATGTGCTGAAGAACATCATGCCCTACCACTTCTGGTAAAATAGCCTACAGAGGACCCCCATGAAATTATGACAGTGGCACGTAATAGTGTAAAGAGTATGCAGAAAATCCTCTGAAATGTTGAATGGGTGGTAAAGAGGCATTTAGATGGGGTGTGGCGAAAGACATGATCACATGAAGGATCACATGATCACATGGTTTTGCCTTCAACTCATTGTCAAGAATTTAGAGTGACAGAGACTAAAATGTATATTTATTTGAAAACATCACGGCCTACCACTTCTGGAAATATAACAAACAAAGGATCCCCTTGATATTATGAGATAATAATTGCAAATAGACCTCTGATTTCTTAGTATGGTAGCTTGATATCAGCATATGCAATTTTTTTTCTCACAGAAGAATTCACTTTGGAATCAGTGAAGTCACAGTTGACATTTCGAGTTTTGAATTAACAATTATTCGAGATGGCACTGCCAAACATCTTGGAAATAAGCACCAGAGTTACACCGTGGTAGTTGGGCTCATTAAACTGTAATAAACCTGAAATCTAGTGAATCTAAAGTCCTGTTAGAAGTACTAAAGAGGTGGAAAGACCTACAGTGATAGCAATACCCATACAAAGAAATGCATCAACTTGCAAGACAAACATCGATTTGGAAGACAAACCCCATCAAGTCCATGTGAATCAAGACCTAGTAGTGGTCCTCACCACTACCCTTCCCACTTCAACTTCCAATGTGACAGATGCAGTAAATGCAAACAAACAATGGGATCAATCTCGGTTATAATGATTTGAAACCAGCCTATCTATTACAAGGGATCCTTGCTCCACATTACTTCAAAATACTCAAATTTGTACTCACTGAATGATCACCATTTGATTTTCAGATGTTAACCAAATGGACCTGCCTAGGTGCATTGTGTAAAACAAATACGCCAAAATACCTAAAGAAATAAAGCATTCTGAGAATTCTTCGCTTTTAACTTGGTTATTCTTTTTCGTATTTGGTTAATTTGTCTAACGTGATGGGTTAATTGGGAGGACCATAGAAGGAGAAATAAAGAGATAACCAGGTTAGCACGCCCCCACTGATAATTGGTTTTCATATCTATGTTATATGGTCCTCAGAAAAGATTTCGCTTTTGGTCACTAATAAATGCAGAATCATATTGTGGTTACGAGATAGAAAAATAAGGGAACTTTCAGATAACTAGTTTTTGAATTGAAAGAGCTATTTGATTGAAGAAAAAATAATAAAAGAGAACGTCAATCTATTCAATTAACATGAAGAGATTCAGGGACCAATATACATTGGATTTACAAAAAAGAAACCCAGTCCTCCTAATTGGAGAGGTTGGTTTTTGGGTCAATGATTTTAGTGTTCGTGTCCCGTTGGTTAGCATTTTGGCATTTTTCTCCTCCTTGCTTATGAGCAATTCAAACTGCAAGCGAGATGAATGAAGGTTTCTTCTCTGCATGGGATTGTGAGGCCACCCATTGGATGATCAAACCCAAACTCTTCTTCAGCCTGGCATAGCAAGTTCTGAAATGAAGGATGCTTCAGATATGAAATTGGTACTACAAATCGCTTCTTCTCAGTTTCTCCAACATAAACAGCAAAATGGCCTTTAGGTACCTCTGTAGTCAATGGAGTTGAAAGAACCTGTTGGATAATCTGCTTAGCACGAACAATTCTGGGGAAGTGGAAACCCATGATTCGTATGAACTATTTTTCTTAAACAAGTAGCGGAAAGTAACTGATCTCAAGGACTTTGTTAACAAGAGAAGCTTTCGACAGCGGGTGGCTTATGTTAGAATACATATTTATAGAGCAAATGCTCTATAACCAGCATTATCATATGGAATGTGTGGTGCAGAGACTATTGCAGTGTGGTCCACTGAACACCCATGTCATGGGGTATCACATGGTTTTGCTTCCCAACATAAATACATGAGGATGATATTTTGGTGACTGTAATACATCTGGGATGACTTGTCGTGCCTTATCATTATAACAGAACAAACAAAAAGGCCCACTTGAAACCATATCTGTGTGCATCCTGCCGATTATAATGTATATCCAACAGACCATTTGGATCAAAGATTGATTAGTAGGGTCTAATATGCAGATTACATGCTACATATTTATTCAGCAAAATATATGGTGCTGCATTACACATTTGTTAGTTCTGTGGTCAAGATAAACACAAAGGTCACCGATACTAGAGTGTTATGACACAACCGAACATGGGATTGTATAAGTTAACTGCTCAAGTGACCTGCACTACACATTTGTTAGTTTTGTGGTCAAAATAAACACAAAGGTCACCGATAATAGAGCTGTTATGACAACCAAACATGGGATTGTACAAGTTAGCTGCTCATGTGACAATGTTTCTTAGGACATACTAGTCAGAATTTTTTATGACATGAGCTTGGGCCTAAATTTGAAAGGATGATAGGTTTGACAACAAGCACTAAATCTGCCAGGCATATGATGTTCTTCTATAATGATGGTATGTGACCCAACTGGAGCAGAATATGAAACCAGTGAACCATAAATTGAATAAAATGTTGAAATGCAGTGATGACCTGAGACTAGACATGATCCTATCTATTACTTGAGTCAAAAGTTCTTATGGAAATTTTTTTCGAATGAGTGACAAAAGGTTTAAGTGCAGTAACCTTGAGTCTTCATACAAAGCCTTTATGTAGTGGCTGCATTATGGCTTGGTATGAACCAAATGATCCAAAAGGTCCAGGACATCCTTGACATATTTATGGGCCAGTCAGTTTTATCTGGAAAATGTCTTCAATGGTTTGATTTTCAAGATGTTAGAGACAAATTGTTTCTTCTATCAATCCTACAATCTGAGGGCTGATGTGTACAGTATTAATTAAAAAAAAATTGAACAGGAATCCTGTCCTGTACTCCATATTGTTTTAAACAAGAGTAACCAATCGATGATTTATAAACTGTCTGATTAGAGGCTTTACATGGTTTTGTCTCCCCAATAAATTGTAAGATTTTGATTGTCTTTATGTTGCAGCTCTTTGTTGATAATGTGAAAAAGATCCATTAACACGGCATTTTCCTAAGATCCATATTAGTCCCTCATCAAATGCCTAGCCTCTGCACAACCCAATATGGGGCCTATGGGCACATTTGCAGACACGATGTTCTTAATTGGAATTTCATCAAATATCTCAATGCATCAATGATTAGGCAATCATAGTTAGTTTCATTTCATTTTTTTTTCTTTCAAAATCTGTGTCCCAATGATATAAGCATATTTATTGAATATTTGTGTATGTTAAGGCATATACATCATATTCATGATAAATGACATAATAGATATATACTATGTAATATCCACGAATTAGATAATTTGACACAAGTTTCATATAAAATAAAAAGTAAAACAAATAGCAATTTAAACCTATTATAATTAGTAACTTAGTATTAAAATAGTTATTTCTCTACATTTAGTTTTTCTACTACTTTTCTATTATTTTAGGGAAAATAATAGAAATATCTTCTTGTAATGTTGAGTCTTAATCGTTGAAAAATAAATGGATATAATTTTTTACTAACTTCTAAAATTATTGTTGATACAAAAGAAATGTTTCCTTTGATTCGGTATGTTTCCACGGAAACAATTTTGTTTCCATGGAAACATGTGAATTTCGATATTCCACTAGTGTTTCGTTTCGGTTCCCTGAGAAACGGAAATGTTTCGGCCGTTTCGATGGAAAAGAAACGAAATTTTGATCCTTGATTCCATGTGGAAATGTATTATTATAATAGTTTCAATGGAAGATGGAGACGATATATAACCAAATAAACATATGGGGGCAAAATAATAACACTGATGCACATTAGAGAGTCGGTTAAGTACTACAGAACAAATTCAGTTGGACTGAAAAGATCATAATTTCATTGAACATGTGGATGACGCTTTCTCTTCTGCTAAAGAAAATGAAAAATGTACAAGGAAGGTAGTTATTGCTTTACAAAATTGTGTCAAAAATACGGATTATCATCCTATATCATAAATCATTCAAGCGAGAAGTGAGATCGAGGAAAATGGCTTCTCTGCATGGAATAGTAAGCCCACCCATAGGATGATCAAATCCATATTCTTCCTCGGCTTGACTCAGCAAATCTTGAAATGAAGGCTGGTTTAAGTATGATACTGGAATTACAAATCTCTTCTTTTCGTTCTCTCCAACATAAACTGCAAAATAGCCCTTAGGGACATCTATAGCTGTTGAAGCTGCTTGGTTTGCTATCAAAGAAGGCCAGCTAAGAATTTTCTTGGTGTGAATAATACGAGGCATATGGATACCCATTTGATTATATGGATATATTTCTTTCTGAAGAACTAGAAAAGAAACAAAGATCACAAAGTGATTGCAGAACAAATGAAAGCTTTGAGAGTGAAGAATAATGTGAAGACTTGAGTTGGTTGTAGACCGACTCATTTCTCAGGCATTTATATAGATCAAATGGTATGTGGGACATCCTCTGAAATGTGGAATGAGTGGTGAAGTGGCATTTAGATGTGGTCTGCTACGAGACATTACCACATGAATGATCACATGGATTTGTCTTCCAATACATTGTCAATATTTCAAGCAATAGGGACTAAAATGTATATTTGTTGAAGAACATCAAGCCCTATCACTTCTGGTAATATAGCCTACAGAGGACCCTATGAAATTAAATAGGATAGTTGATAGCCTCATGTAGATTTAAGCACCGTACTAGCTGACCCTTGGATCAGACAATCTAAGTCTTCTCTTTCTCTTAGAATGATAACAAGTAACTTAACCATTAATGGGGAAATTAATACCTGTTAAGAAACCTGACTTGCTTAAAGATAAAACCTATGCAATCCTTTTTTTCTGACTAATAAACAAGTCAATTGATGAAACCAGAGACTGGTAAATGTGTTGAGTTCAAAACCAGTGGTTGAGGTCATATTAAAGGTCAACTTAAATTCTCACAAAATCATGCCAAATTTCTTTTTTATAAGCATCAGAATGCAACAATGGTACTTAGAAACATTAGACTGGAAGGGTGGGGTTCCAGAGCAAGCCAAACAACAGCTGATTTGATATTCACTTCAGTGTATAAACGTGAAAACTAGTGAGTAGTGAATACTTAACTCAACTCAACAAACCCTTTATCCCAACTATTTGTGGTCAGTTACATGAATCTTGTTTTGCCATTCGACTCTATTTAGGACCATTTCCATAGTTAGAAACATGAAAACTAGTGAATCCAAAGCTATATTACAGCTGAAGGCCTAGAAAGATTTACATGTCGTGGACCAAAAAATGCATCGACTTGCAAGACAAATCCCATGAAGTTCGCATGAATTCAAACATTAGCTACCAGGGTTGTACACCTCTTTTTGAACTTGCCAAAATGGTGTTAACTGCTAACAAATGATGGAGCATTCTAGGCTGCAGTAATTTGAAAGAAGGATAAATATTTCAGGTGATTCTTGTTCCAATTTTTTGAAAATAGTCCAAATTTATACTGATTGAATGATCAGCATTTTTAAGATGTTTGCCAAATGGACCCAGAACTTGCCGAGCACCTTTCACTCTTAAAATATAGCACTTAGTTATTCTTTTTTTCTTATTTAATTAATTAGTCTAACATGGTGGGTAATTTGGGAGGACCAGAGAAGGAGAAATAAAGAGATAACCTGCTTAGCACACCCCACCGATAATTGGTTCTTATATCCATGTTATATGTTGCTCAGAAAAGATTTGGCTTTTGGTCACTAATAAATGACAGCAGAATCATATTGATGTTCCAAATTAGATAGAAATAAGGGAATGCGCAGATAACTAGCTTTTGTATTGAATGAGCTATTTGGTTGAAGATGAACTAATAAAAGAGGAAGTCAATCTACTCAATTAACATGAAGCAATTCAACTACGAATATACATTGGGTTTACAAAAAAAGAAACCAAGTTCTCCTAATTGGAAAGATTGGTTTCTAGGTCAATGATTCCTGTTCTGTGGGTTAGCATTTTGGCATCTTTCTCCTCCTTGCTTATGAGCAATTCAAACTGCAAGTAAGATCAATGAAGGTTTCTTCTCTGCATGGGATTGTGAGGCCACCCATTGGATGATCAAACCCAAACTCTTCTTCAGCCTGGCATAGCAAATTCTGAAATGAATGATGCTTCAGATATGAAATCGGTACTACAAATCGCTTCTTCTCAGTTTCTCCAACATAAACAGCAAAGTGGCCTTTAGGTACCTCTGTAGTCAATGGAGTTGAAAGAAACTGTTGGATAATCTGCTTAGCCCGAATAATTCTGGGGAAGTGGAAACCCATGATTCGTATGAACTTTTTTTCTTAAACAAGTAGTGGAAAGTAACTGATCTCAAGGACTTTGTTAACAAGAGAAGCTTTGACAGTGGGTGGCTTATGTTAGAATACATATTTATAGGGCAAATACTCTATAACCAGCATTATCATATGGAATGTGTGGTGAAGAGACTAATGCAGTGTGGTCCACTGAATACCCATGTCATGTGGTATCACATGGTTTTGCTTCCTAACATAAATACATGAGGATGATATTTTGGTGACTGTAATACATCTGGGATGACTTGTCATGCCTTATCTTTATAACAGAACAAAAAGAAAGGTCCGCTTGAAACCATATCTGTGTGCAGCCTGCTGATTATAATGTATATCCAACAGACCATTTGGATCAAAGATTGATTAGTAGGGCCTAATATGCAGATTACATGCTACATATTTAGTCAGTAAAACTTATGGTGCTACATTACACATTTGTTAGTTTTGTGGTCAAAATAAACACAAAGTTCACCAATACTAGAGTGTTATGACACAACCGAACATGGGATTGTATGAGTTAGCTGCTCATGTGACCTGCATTACACATTTGTTAGTTTTGTGGCCAAAATAAACACAAAGGTCACTGATGATAGAGTGTTATGACAACTGAACATGGGATTGTACAATTTAGCTGCTCATGTGACAATGTTTCTTAGGACATACTAGTTGGTCATGACATGAGCTTGGGCCTAATTTGAAAGGACAATAGGTTTGACTAGAAGCACCAAACCAGCTAAGCATACAATGTTCTTCTAAATGATGATATTTGATCCAAATGGGCCCGAGTTTGAAACCAGTGAGCCATAAATTGGATAAAATGTTGAAATGCAGGGATGACCTGAGACCATACAAGATCCTATCTATTACTTTGGACGTAATCAGTCAAAATTTCTTATGGAAAAAGAAAAACTAAAGAGTGACAAAAGGTTTAAGTGCAGGAACCTTAAGTCTGCATACAAAGCATTTATTTTGTGGCTGCATTGTGGCTTGGTATGCATCAAATACTCCTAAAGGATATCCTTGACATATTCATGGGCCATTCTGTTTTATCTGGAAAATGTCTTCAATGGTTTGACATTCAACATGTTAGAGACACATTACCTACAATACGAGGGATAATGTGTCCAGTGTTGATTAAAAAAAAAATTTGAACAGGAATCCTGTCCCGTAGTCCATATTATTTTAAACAAGGCTAACCAATTGATGATCTAAACTGTTTGATTAGTTAAGCAGCTTTTGACTGAATCAGCTTTGTGAATGGAAAATTTATAAATTATTCAACACTCTAAACTTTTCTTTGTTCTTTAATAGTTGTACAACCCTATCTTATTCATCAAAGTTTCACATTTTTGCAATTAATTGAGAACAACTCTTTTTGATGAACTCATAGCCTCATCGCTCACATCCCAGTTAACAGTATAGCTACGAGACTGGCACACAGACAAAGCATATGTATGATTGGCATTTGATGACCAAGCAGAAAATGTAGAATGATGACATTATCATAACATTACCTTTATGATGCCTATGATACATCCTTGACTGAAATCAGCCTGAAAATGCCCGCCTGAGGTTAAAGAGAGAAGAATAGCAGAATGCTTCCTTTTGATGTCAGTATAAGTACTCCCTTTGGATAGGAGAAATGCTTTATAAGGAAAATTTATGGTACGAGAAGAATCTGCAATACTTCAAATTTTAACGGAATGAACAACAATAGTTGTAAATTCTGTTAGCTAACCAATCTGAAAATAATAGCTTGTTGAGTAAAACGTACGCAAGCATTTGGTGCCTCTCCTAGAGGTAGTCTCAACTCTCAGCTCCCAAGGGAGGTATAAATGTTGGGATAGGTATATATTGAGAAAATACCATATGGGAAGCATCCACAAATAGTGAGTATAAAGAAGAAATCCGCAAAGGTTTTATTGAAGAACATTGTCTGGAGGCATTACAAGGTTTTGTATCCCAAATAAATTGTAAGATTTTAATTGTCCTAAAACTTCTCATCTTTGTTGCAAAACATCATGGCCAATCATTTAACAGAACAAACTACAGAGGCTCACTTGAACCTGTTATCTATGGAGACTTTCTTCTGATTATCGCATGTATCCAACTGACCAGTTACATCAAAAACTAATTGGTTGAACATGTGGATCAGATCTCTCGAATGCATTCAAGTAACCATGTACTACCCATGCCAGTCACTGAAATTATAAGGAAGACAGTTTTCAGACATCAGAATCGTACACGAGCGGCAAACACCATCATACCCAATTACCAACAGATAGCACTGTGCAGACAATTGGGATTGCTGATAATGTGAAAAGGTTCCATTGTTTCAGCACAGCATTTTCCTAAGATAATATTAGTCCCTCATCAACAACCTTGGCTCTGCATAACCCAATATGAGTGCATTTTCAGACAATGTTCTTCATTGGAATTTCATCAAATATCTCAATGCATCAACAAATTAAGCAATCATAATTAGTTTCAGTTCATTTTTTTACACCAGTTTAATAGTTCCAATGGAAGATGGAGCCGATATAAAACCAAATAAATATGTGGGGAAAATTAATGTCATTAATGCACATTAGAGAGTAGGTTCAGTGCCACAAAACAAAATCCAGTTTGACTGGAAAGATCATAAATAACTTCATTGAACATGTGGGCGGCATTTTCTCTTTTGCTAAAGAAATTAAAAATGTACATGAAATGGCTGTTATTGCTTTACAAAATTGTGTTAACAATAGGGGGTTAGCATCCTATCTCATAAATCATTCAAGCGAGAAGTGAGATCAATGAAAATGTCTTCTCTGCATGGAATAGTAAGCCCACCCATAGGATGATCAAATCCATATTCTTCCTCTGCTTTAGTCAGCAAATCTTGAAATGAAGGCTGGTTTAAGTATGATACTGGAATTACAAATCTCTTCTTTTCGCTCTCTCCAACATAAACTGGAAAATAGCCATTAGGGACATCTGTAGCTGTTGAAGCTGCTTGGTTTGCCATCAAAGAAGGCCATCTAAGAATTTTCTTGGTGTGAATAATACGAGGCATACGGATTCCCATTTGATTATATGGATATATTTCTTTCTGAAGAACTAGAAAAAAAATAAGAGCAAAGATCTCAAAAGGACTGCAGAAGATGTGAAAACTTTTGAAAGAGAAGAATGTAAAGACTTGTATTCGTTATAGACTGCCTCGTGTGTATATATAGATTAAATGGTTTGTAGAAAATCCTCTGAAATGTGGAATGAGTGGTAAAGAGGCATTTAGATGTGGTCTAGTGAAAGACATTATGACATTAAGGATCACATGGTTTTGCCTTCCAACTCATTGTCAAGAATTTAGAGTGACAAAGACTAAAATGTATATTTATTTGAAAACATCATGGCCTACCACTTCTGGAAATATAGTCTACAGAGGATCCCCTTGATATCATGAGATAAAGATAGTAAATAGACCTCTGTTTTATCAGACTTCCACTGCGGTAGTTGGGCTCATTAAAGTGTAATAAACCTGAAAGAGGTGCATTGAGTTGGAGGACAAACATCAACTTGGAAGACAAATCCCATCAAGTCCATGTGAATCAAGACCTAGTAGTGGTCCTCACCACTACACTTCCCGTTTGAACGTACCAAAATTCTACTGTGACAAATGCAGTAACTGCAAACAAACAATGGGATCAATCTCGGTTGCAATGATTTGAAACCAGCTTATTAATTTCAGGGGATCCTTGTTCCATATTACTTCAAATTCTAAAAAATGCACTAACTGAATGATCAACATTTGATTTTCAGATGTTAACCAAATGGACCTGCCTAGGTGCATTGTGCAAACCAAATATGCCAAAATACCTATGAAAATAAAGCATTCTGTGAATTCTTCACTCTTAACTTGGTTATTCTTTTTCTTATTTGGTTAATTAGTCTACTGCCATGGGTTAATTGGGAGGTCCATAGAAGAAGAAATAAAGAGATAACCAGGTTAGCTCACACCACTGACAATTGGTTTTCATACCAATGCTATATGGTCCTCAGAAAATATTTGGCTTTGGGTCACTAATTAATGACAACAGGATCGTATTGCTGTTGCCAAATAGATAAAAATAAGGGAACTTGCAGATAACTAGCTTTTGTATTTAAAGAGCTATTTGATTGAAGCAAAACTAATAAAAGAGAAAGTCAATCTACTCAATTAACATGAAGAGATTCAGCGACCAATAAACAGTGGAATTACAAAAAAGAAATCCAGTTCTCCTAATTGGAGAGGTTGGTTTTAGGGTCAATGATTTTATAGTGTTCGTGTCCTGTGGGTTAGCATTTTGGCATCTCTCTCCTCCTTGCTTATGAGAAATTCAAACTGCAAGTCAGATCAATGAAGGTTTCTTCTCTGCATGGGATTATAAGGCCACCCATGGTTTTGCAAAGCTCTGCATGGGTTAGCATTTCAGCATCTTTAACTTTTCCTCCTTGCTTATGAGCAATTCAAACTGCAAGTGAGACCAATGAAGGTTTCTTCTCTGCATGGGATTGTACGGCCACCCATTGGATGATCAAACTCAAACTCTTCTTCAGCCTGGCATATCAAGTTCTGAAATGAAGGATGATTCAGATATGAAATTGGGACTACAATTCTCTTCTTCTCAGTTTCTCCAACATAAACAGCAAAGTGGCCTTTGGGTACATCTGTAGCCACTGGAGTTGAAAGAACCTGCTGGATAATCTGCTTAGCACGAACAATTCTGGGGAAGTGGAAACCCATGATTCTTATGAACTATTTCTCTTAAACAAGTAATGCAAAGTAACTGATCTCAAGGATTTTGTTAGCAAGAGAAGCTTTGACAGTAAGTGGCTAATGTTAGAATACATATTTATAGAGCAAATGATGTATAGCCAGCGTGCTCATATGGCGTGTGTGGTGAATAGACCACTGCAACGTGACCCCCTGAGTACATATATGATATGGAGTATCCCATGGTTATGCCCCCCAACAGAAATACTTGAGGATGATATTTTCATGCTGTAATACATCTGGGACTTGTCTTGGCCTATCATTATAGCAGAACAACAGAGAGGTCCACTTAAAACCATATGAATGTGTGGAGCCTGCTGATTGTAACATATGTATAACAGACCATTTGGATCAAAAGACTTATTAGTAGGGTCTAATATGCAGATTACATCTCACATATTCATCTAGCAAAAAGTCACCAGTACCACGGTTGTTATGCACAATCAAACATGGGATTGGACAAGTTAGCTGCTCATGTGACATTGTTTCTTGACACATATTAGTGAGAACTGGTGATGCTACAAAGCCAACTAGCCAGGCATATGATCATGTTCTTCTATATATAATGATAGTATTTGACCCAGGTGGACCAGAATACGAACCCAGTGAGCCATTAAATAGATAAAATGTTTGAAGTACAGTGCTGAAGTGAAACCAAATAATATTCTATCTATTACTTTGAAGGTAATGAGTAGAAAGTATTTATTAGAAAAATCCCAATGAACTGTCATAAGCAAGGCAAATCCCCATTAATCCCACATATATTATGTCCTGCTATAGTCCCCATTAACCCAGTCAAACTATCAAAATCACTGCATTCAAATTTGCAATGTTGCTTATACAAATGAAGTTCCACATTAAGCATGTACTATTACGACTTTGGTATAATGGTATTTCTTACTTCTCTGTTCTGATTTTCCCCCAATTGTAGGTTTTTTTTTTTTGGTAATTTTTTTTTTTGTTTTTTTTTGGTAAGTCCCCCCATTGTTTGTTGCTCTATCTTACTTTGTAATTATACTGAACAAAAAAACAGCAATGGATGGGTCTAACTCCACGCAGGTTTGATCAAGTACGTTTAAACAAATTGTAAGCATTCTACGGCACTTGGTTCCATCAAAATGCCAATAAGGCAATAATGATGACACTATCACAATCATCTGCAGCATTTCAAATTCCCAAAGGAGACAGATAGTTGTCAACTTCTTTAACCAATCTGAAAAAAATAGATAGGTGAGAATAGAACTACTCGAGCATTTGGTGCCTTTTCTAAAGTTACTATCAACTCTCAAGGGATGTGCATTATTAGCATCTTCAGTGACCAATCTATTGTGCATTAGTAGCATCTCAAGTCACTGAGCTAATACTTTATCAAGATTTTTATTATTATTAAGGTTGCTCAGTTAATAATCCGCAAACTAGCTCATGGTGATTCTTGTATTACAGTGCCACCATAGGAAAATAAGGAGAAAGAAGAAAAGAAAACAGTTCAATGTAGATGAATAGAATTGACTTTCATTTTAATTTACAAAAATAAAATAAATTTTTTACACTGGGTTTACAAGAAACAATGAGATTCTACTTATCAAAAGTTGGGAAAGTTGGTTTTTTGCGTCGGAAATAATCTTTCCATTAGTTTATTGGCAATGATATCAATATTATCCTTCATTTTTTTGTTGATTTTTTTTTTTTTTTGCAAATAGGAAAAGATAGATTTTCATTTGATTTGTGACACCTGCTCCTGTTGTAGTGAAAAGAAATAAAGATCACAAAAGGCTTGCAGAACAAGTGAAAGCTTTGAAAGTGAAGAATGGGTAGTTGATCTTAGACCAACTCATGTGTATTTAAAGGTTATGAAAAATTCATAATGTGGAATGGGTGGAAAAGAGGCATTTTGATGGGGTCTAGTAAGAGACATTGGCACATGAAGGATCACATGATTTTGTTTTCCAACCAATCATTAAGAATTTAGATTTAGAGAGACTAATATGTATATTTGTTGAAAAACATTATACCCTACTACTTCTGGCAACATTGCCTACAGAGGACCCTTTGAAATGAAAGACAGCAGGATAGTAGAAAGGCTCCCGTGGCTTTAAGCACAGTAACTGACCTTTTAAATCAAAGGCAATCTTGAGACTACTTATTCTCATAGTGTGGTAACAATTAACTTATAATATAAGCATTACTATATATAACATGGCTTCTAAGCTTTAATTGTGAAGTTATTGTCAATTGAAACACCCTGAAAAAACATAAAGATACTTATGTAATTTTTTTTCGCTCAATGGAATAAAAAACAATGGAATTGAATGAAGCCAGAGCTTGCTAGAAGGAATTCCGAGTCCTAACTATTGTTGACTTGGATTAAATTAAACTTGAATGTTAACTTACATATGAGAGAGCTCATGAAAGCATGGGAAATATTTGCAGATAACAAACCTTTTAATGAAAAAGCAATATGATTGGAAAAAAATAATAAAAGATAAGGTCAATCTATTCATTTACCATTAAGAGATTCAACTAC
Organism: Nyssa sinensis; assembly: GCA_008638375.1. Taxonomy (NCBI): domain Eukaryota; kingdom Viridiplantae; phylum Streptophyta; class Magnoliopsida; order Cornales; family Nyssaceae; genus Nyssa; species Nyssa sinensis. The sequence continues at coordinate 41,818,584 of CM018033.1, forward strand.
CAATTTACATTGGATTTACAAAAAAGAAACCCTTTACTCCTAATTGGAGAGATTGGTTTTTGGGTCAATGATTTTAATGTTTGTGTCCTGTGGGTTAGCATGTTGGCATCTTTCTCCTCGCTTATGAGCAATTCAAACTACAAGTGAGATCAATGAAGGTTGCTTCTCTGCATGGGATTGTGAGGCCACCCATTGGATTATCAAACCCAAACTCTTCTTCAGCCTGGCAAAGCAAGTTCTGAAATGAAGGATGCTTCAGATATGAAATTGGGACTACAAATCGCTTCTTCTCAATAACATAAACAGTGATGAGAATGTAAAATGTCATATTTTTCTCTTTTAATATTTAATATTTAGTCTTTTATATTTATCTGGTGCCTAAATATACTCATTATTCTTATATTTTGATTTAGGATGCAAATGAAGGCGTTAAGTGCAAAAAACGCTAATTGGGCGATTTTCGGACAGTTTCGACGTTGCTTCGTAATCTGGGCATAACTCTCTCCTCCGAGCTCCGATTGAGATGATTCAAGATGATTTGGAAAGCCAAGAAACAGATCTACAACTTTTATGTTTTACGTTTTGCGAGATTTGAGCTGCATCAAGGTCAAAATGGGGCTTGAAGTTGCTGCACCTGCACTGTTGACGTTTTTGTGCGCGCGAAATTTTAATACGCGGGCCAACGCGATTTATTTTTGGAAAGTTCCTTGGTGTGCGAAAATTTCAGCTGAAATACCACTTTCCTAGTTTTATTAGGACATTATTTTATTTTTAATCAGGGTTTGGAGGAGGAGCTGTCACATAGACGCACACCTCTCTCTCTCCCTTCTTCTCTAATTTTCTTCTTCAAGTTTTCATGACCGTGCGTGGCTAAACTTTTATAATTGGTCGAAAGAAACGGAAACCTCGGAATCAATTAAACTGTGAGATCTAATTTATTTTTATTGTTTAATTTATACTTTGAGTATTGGATGTTCTTCTGTGCTTATTTTCATGATTGTCTCGTTTAATTGCTAGGAGGCCTACTAGTTTATTATTCGTTACAATCTACTGCTAGATTAGATATCAAATCCGTAATTATTTGATCCCTCTAATTTGCGAAGCAACTAAGGTTTAATGATTTGCTACGTCAGAAATTATTAGATCTTAGGAAGAATATTCGACTAAATTAAATACAACCGCTTGTGCTTGTGTTGTTTAGCTTCATCGATCACTCTAATTTTTAAGGCTGCAACTAGATTAAATCTTTAGCTCTTGTCTTGGGTTGTTTTGTAGTTAGGGTTAATTAGATCGCTTGTTTTCTAATTAAATACGATTAAGGAGAGATAGGAAAATAATTCCGACAGTGAATATTCAAAGTGTGAATTGATATATATTTGCATCAATGATCAGTTGTAAAATTCTGATGGTGGATGTTGACTTAGACCAATGCTTGCTCTTTTGATTGAATTTGATAATTTAATTTAAATTGTTTCTTAATTGTTTTTTTATTAAATTGTTTTCATTATACTCAAACCCCCCATCTTTGTTTACATAGCAGAAAACTAGACTAGACACTCTTTGTGGAAACGACCCTTACTCCACTACTACATATATATATATATATATATATATATATTTTAGGAGTTTAGATTTTATTTATTTCTGGTTGCCTGCGACAGCACACCAAACAGAAAAGTGGCCTTTGGGTACATCTGTAGCCACTGGAGTTGAAAGAACCTGCCGGATAATCTGCTTAGCACGAACAATTCTGGGAAAGTGGAAACCCATGATTCGTATGAAATATTTCTCTTAAACAATTAATGCAAAGTAACTGATTTCGAGGACTTTTTTAACAAGAGAAGCTTTGACAGTGAGTGGCCAATGTTAGAATACATATTTATAGAGCTAATGCTGTGTAGCCAGCATGCTCATGTGGTGTGCGTGGTGAATAGGCTACTGCAATGTGACCCACTGAATACATATATGATATGGATTATCACATGGTTATGGCTCCCAATAGAAATACTTGAGTATGAAATTTTCATGATGTAATACATCTGGGACTTGTCTTAGCCTATCATTATAGCAAAGCAACAGAGAGGTCCACTTAAAACTATATGAATGTGTGGAGCCTGCTGATTGGAGCATATATATATGGATCAAAAGACTAATTAGTAGGCTCTAATATGCAGATTACATTTTACGGATTCATCCAGAAATAAGTCACCAGCACCACAGTTGTTATGCACAACCAAACATAGGATTGCAGAAATTAGCTGCTCATGTGACAATGTTTCTTGACACGTATTAGTGAGAATTGGTGATGGTACAAGCTTGGGCCAACTAGTCAGGCATATGATCATGTTCTTCTATATATAATGATAGTATTTGACCCAGGTGGACCAGAATACGAACCCAGCGAGCCCTTAATTAGATAAAATGTTTGAAGTACAGTACTGAACTAAGACCAAACAATATTCTATCCAATACTTTGAAGGTAATGAGCAGAAAGTATTATGAGAAAGATCACCATGAACTGTCATAAGCAAGGCAAATCCCGATGAATCCCACATAAATTGTGTCCTGCCACCATCCCCATTAACGAAGTAAAACTATCAAAATCATTGCATTCAAATTGTGATGTTGCTTATACAAATGAAGTTCCACATTAAGCATGTACTACTACGATGTTGGTATAATGGCATTTCTTACTTCTCTGTTCTGATTTTCCCCCAATTGTTTGTTGCTCTACCTTACTTTGTAGTTATACTGAACAAAGAAACAGCAAAGGGGTTCGATTAAGTCTGTGCAAACAAATTGCAAGAATTCTAGGGGACTTGGTTCCATAAAATTTCCAATAAGGCAATAATGATGACACTATCACAATCATCTTCAGCATTTCAAATACCCCAAGGAACCAAGTGGTTGTCTACTTTAACCAATTTGACAAAAAATAGATGGTGGGAATAGAACTACCCAAGCATTTGGTGCCTTTTCTAAAGTTACTCTCAACTCCGAAGGGATGTGCATTATTAGCATCTTCAGTGACCAATCTATTACGCATTAGTAGCATCGCAAGTCACTGAGCTAATACATTATCAATAATTTTTTTTTAAGGTTGTGCAGTTAATAATCTGCAAACTAGCTCATGGTGATTCTTGTATCACGGTGACGCCATAGGAAAATAAGGAGAAAGAAGAAAAGCAAACAGTTCATGTAGATTAATAGAACTGACTTTCATTTTCATCTACAAAAAAAAAATTAAAAATTAAAAATTTTTACATGGGGTTTACAAGAAACAATGAGATTCTACTTATCAGAAATTGGGGAAGTTAGTTTTTTGCGTCGGAAATAATCTTTCCATTAGTTTATTGGCAATGATATCAATATTATCCTTAATTTTTTTGTTGGGTTTTTTTTTTTTTCGCAAATAGGAAAAGGTAGATTTTCATTTGATTTGCGACACCTGCTCCTGTTGTAGTGAAAAGAAATAAAGATCACAAAAGGCCTGCAGAACAAGTGAAAGCTTTGAAAGTGAGGAATGGGTAGTTGATCTTAGACCAACCCATGTGTATTTAAAGGGTATGGAAAATTCATAATGTGGAATGGGTGGAAAAGAGGCATTTTGATGGGGTCTAGTAAGAGACATTGGCACATGAAGGATCACATGATTTTGTTTTCCAACCAATCATTAAGAATTTAGATTTAGAGAGATTAATATGTATATTTTTTGAAAAACATTATACCCTACTACTTCTGGCAACATAGCCTACAGAGGACCCTTTGAAATGAAAGACAGCAGGATAGTAGAAAGGCTCCTGTGGCTTTAAGCACAGTAACTGACCTTTTAGATAAAAGGCAATCTTGAGACTACTTATTCTCATAGTGTGGTAACAGTTTACTTATAAATAAGCATTACTATATATAACATGGCTTCTAAGCTTTAATTGTGAAGTTATTGTCAATTGAAACACCCTGAAAAACACAAAGATAACTTATATAATTTTTTTTTCGCTCACTGGAATAATCAACAATGGAATTGAATAAAGCCAGAGCTTGCTAGAAGGAATTCCGAGTCCTAACTATTGTTGACTTGGATAAATTAAACTTGGATGTTAACTTACATACGAGAGCTCATGAAAGCATGAGAATATTTGCAGATAACAAACCTTTGTAATGAAAGAGCAATATGATTGGAAAAAAATAATAAAAGATAAAGTCAACCTATTCAATTAACATGAAGAGATTCAACTAACAATTGACATTGGATTTACAAAAAAGAGACCCTTTTCTCCTAATTGGAGAGGTTGGTTTTTGGGTCAATGATTTTAGTGTTCGTGTCCTGTGGGTTAGCATGTTGGGATCTTTCTCCTCCTTGCTTATAAGCAATTCAAACTGCAAGTGAGATCAATGAAGGTTTCTTCTCTGCATGGGATTGTCAGGCCACCCATTGGATGATCAAACCCAAACTCTTCTTCAGCCTGGCAAAGCAAGTTCTGAAATGAAGGATGCTTCAGATATGAAATTGGGACTACAAATCTCTTCTTCTCAGTTTCTCCAACATAAACAGCAAAGTGGCCTTTGGGTACATCTGTAGCTACTGGAGTTGAAAGAACCTGCCGGACAATCTGCTTAGCACGGACAATTCTGGGGAAGTGGAAACCCATGATTCTTATGAACTATTTCTCTTAAACAAGTAATGCAAAGTAACTGATCTCAAGGACTTTGTTAACAAGAGAAGCTTTGACAGTGAGTGGCTTGTGTTAGAATACATATTTATAGAGCAAATGCTGTTTAGCCAGCATCTCATATGGAGTGTGAGTGATGAATAGACTACCACAATGTGACCCACTGAGTACATATATGATATGGAGTATCACATGGTTATGCCTCCCAACAGAAATACTTGAGTATGATATTTTCATGCTGTAATACATCTGGGACTTGTCTTGGCCTATCATTATAGCAAACAACAGAGAGGTCCACTTAAAACCATAGGAATGTGTGGAGCCTGCTGATTGTAACATATATTTATATATATATATATATATATATATATATATAACAGACCATTTGGATCAAAGGCTAATTAGTAGGGTCTAATAGGCAGATTACAATTTATGTATTCATCTAGCAAAAAGCCACAAGTACCACGGTTGTTATGCACAACCAAAAATGGGACTGGAAAAATTAGCTGCTCATGTGACATTGTTTCTTGACACATATGCCAGAAGCGGTGATGATACGAGTTTGGGCCAACTGGCCAGGCATATGATAATGTTCTTCCATGATAGTATTTGACAGAAGTGGACCAGAATATGAACCCATTGAGTCATAAATTGGATAAAATATTTGAAGTACAGTGCTGAACTGAGACCAAACAAAATTTTATCTATTACTTTGAAAGTAATGAGTAGAAAGTTTTTATTGAAAAAATCCCCATGAACTGTCATATAAGCAAGGAATATCAAGCATATACTAATACGATGTTGGTATTTCTTAGTTCTCTGTTCTGATTTCCCCCCCACCAATTGTTTGCTGCTCTAACTTTGTAATTATACTGAACAAAGAAACAGCAATGGGTATAACTTCTTGAAGGTTTGATTAAGTATGTGCAAACAAATTGTAGGCATTCTACGTGACTTAGTTCCATCAAATTTCCACTAAGGCAATAATGATGACACTATCACAATCATCTGCAGCAATCTGACAGAAATAGATAGGGGAGAACAGAACTACTCAAGCATTTGGTGCCTTTTCTAAAGTTACTCTCAACTCTCAAGGGATGCTAATTATTAGCATCTTCAGTCACCAGGTAGTTGTATACTTCTGTTACTTGACCAATCTATTATGCATTAGTCTTAAGTCACTGAGCTAATACTTTATCAAGATTTTTATTTTTATTTTTTATGTTTGCTCAGTTAATAATCCCTAAACTAGCTCATGGTGATTCTTGTATTACGGTGCCACCACAGGAAAAAAAATTAAGGAGAAGGAAGAAAGCAAACAGTTCAATGTAGATGAATAGAATTGACTTCCATTTTCGTTTTCAAACAAAAATTTAAAATTTTTACATGGGGTTCGCAAGAAACAATGAGATTCTACATATCAAAAATTGGGGAAGTTGGTTTTTTTGCTTTGGAAATAATCTTTCCATTAGTTTATTGGCAATGATATCAATATCATCCTTGATTTTTTTGTTGAGTTTTTTATTCGCAAATAGGAAAAGATAGATTTTCATTTGATTTGTGAAACCTGCTCCTGTTGTAGTGAAAAGAAATAAAGATCACAAAAGGCTTGCAGACCAAGAGAAAGCTTTGAAAGTGAGGAATGGGTAGTTGATCTTGACCAACTCATGTGTATTTAAAGGTTATGAAAAATTCATAATGTGGAATGGGTGGAAAAGAGGCATTTTGATGGGGTCTAGTAAGAGACATTGCCACATGAAGGATCACATGGTTTTGTTTTCCAACCAATCATCAAGAATTTATATGTAGAAATAATAATATGTATATTTGTTGAAAAAGATTATAACCCACTACTTCTGGCAACATAGCCTACAGAGGACCCCTTGAAATGAAAGACAGCAGGATAGTAGAAAGCCTCCTGTGGCTTTAAGCACAGTACCTGACCTTTTAGATCAAAAGCAACCCTGAGTCTACTTATTCTCATAGTGTGATGCAATTAACTTGTAATATAAGCATTAATGTTATAAATTGTCTTTTTATCTTTAATGGTGAAGTTATTGTCAATTGAAACACCCCAAAAACACAAAGATAAAACTTAATTTTTCCCCCTCACTCGAAGAAACAACAATGGAATTGAATGAAGCCAGAGCTATTTAACAGGTATTCCAAATTCTAACAATTGTTGACTTGGATTAAATTAAACTTAAAAGTTAAATTACATTTGAGAGCTCATGAATGCATGGCAAATATTTTTCTAGTAATAAGCATCAGAATGCAACAGTGGTGTTCAGGAACATTGAACCAGAAGAGCAGGGTTCCCACAGCAGCCCAAACAATAGCTGATTTGATATTGACTTTATGCATAAACATGAAAGAAAGTGGATTTATGTTACAGCTGGAGGCAGTAGAGATTGCAGTGATAACAGGTCCTGAACCAAAAATGCATCAACTTGCAAGACAAACCATGTAGTCCACGTGAATTGTGACCCTAAGAGGCCGTCATTGCTACCCAATACCCACCCCATTCAATCTAAATTCTACTGTGAAGGAATGCGGTCAATTCTAGTTTAGGGGATCTGTGACTCTAAACTTCACACTGAATTATCAGCATTTTCCAGACATTAACCCAACAAAATTCAGTATTTGACAGCACTTTTTGCAAACCAAATCTGTCAAAAAACTTGGTGAATAAATCACTCATGAATTCTTGGCATCTTTTTTAGTAAACTTGTTTAACAAGATAGGTGGTTTGAGATGCTTAAAGAGCAAGTTATAAAGAGATAACCTGGTTATCATAACCTACTGATGATTGGCTAATTTCGAATTATATGGTACTGACAAAGAGAAATCTCACTTTTGGTCACCAAAAATGATGCAGCAGAATCGTATTGTTGAACAAATTAGATAATGATTACTAGCATTTGTATTGAAAATTCTATTCTATTAACAAAAACCAACAAATAAGAATAAGTCAAAGAAATTCAGCTCTCTGTTGTAGTTGCACAAAAATTTACATCATTTTACATGAAACTCGATACTCCTAATTCGAAAGTTGGAGAGGTGGGTTTTGGGGTCAATGTTGTTAGTGTTTGTATCCTGTAGGCTAGCATCTTGGCATCTTTCTCCTCCTTGCTTATAAACAATTCAAATTGCATGTGATATCAATGAAGATGTCTTCTCCGCAAGGGATTGTAAGACCACCCATTGGATGATCAAATCCAAACTGTTCTTCAGCCTGTCTTAGCAAGTTCTGGAAAGAAGGATGCTTCAAATATGAAATTGGGACAACAAATCGCTTCTTCTCAGTTTCTCCAACATAAACAGCGATGTGGCCTTTGGGTACATTTGTAATCATTGGAGTTGAAAGAACTCGCCGGATAGCTTGCTTAGCATGAACAAGTCCTGGCAAGCGAACACCCATTACTTTTGAACTATTATTCTTGGAAAAGTGATGGAAAGTAATTGATTTCTAGGACTTGTGCAAGACAAGAGAAGCTTTGATAGTGTGTGGTAATGTTAGAACACACATATATAGAGAGAGCAGATGCTATATGAACCACAGAACCAGCATTCTCAAATGGAGTAAGCAGTGTAGCGATTTCTGCAGTATGGTCCATTGAAGGACATGTGTCATGGGGTATCACATGGTTATGCCTCCCAATAAAAATACTTAAGAACATGATATTTTTTATGCTGTGATATAACTGGGATATGGAAAATACAAATGGAGCCTACTTGAAATTGTGTGTGAGGCCTGCTGATTATGACATATATCCAACAGATAACTTGGATTAATGACCAAAGTGTAGGGTCTAATATGCAGAATACATCTCACATATTCTGCTTCATTACTCATTCATTCAGGTACATGGAAAATACAAATGTGTTACGACCGTACTGAACATGGGGTAGGACAAGCTAGCTGCTCACGTTACAATTTTCCTTGACACTGAGTGCAAATTAGTGATGATGCAGACTTCAGCGGCTCAGCCTGAAAGCTTTACTAGTCACAATGACTGGCATATGATGATTGTGCCATGATGCTAAATTCTCAACTCCAATCAAGCAGAACCCAAACCAGAAAGCCATAAATTGGATAAAGGGTTTTTCATTTTGATGGGCAATTCAAATATTTCAAATCAGTAGATGAAAACACTAATCCACTATCTCATGATAGGCCAGTTTGCTTTTTCTATTTTGTATCATTTACCCTATCATTCTCCTTTTTCCTGCCAACAGATCAAAGAAGTTGGTTTGACAAAAGTTCTATGTCGCATGGAATCGTTGTACTTTGGGGGATTGAATTTGGACTTCTCCTTAGCCTGGCATGGCAATTCCAGGAATGAAGGTAATTTCAAGATAATATTGAATCCATGGAAAGATTCTTCTAAGATAAAAGTTACTTGTTTCTTAGTCAGAAGAGATTGCAGCTAAAAAAATTAAAGATGAAAACTTAAAGAGTGCAGGAACCTTAAGTACAAAGGACTTTCAAATGGCTGCATTGTGGCTTAGTTGGTATGCAGTTTGCGACAAATGCTTTAGAAGGACCTACTTTACATATTTATTAGCTACTCAGTTTTGGAGTGGAAAATGTCTTCAATGGTTTATCTTTGAACATCTGAGACACACACTAAAAGTCCCTTTGATCTATGACATTTAAAGGTATCAAGTTCGACTATAGGAACTGTGAAAATTCAGGTTTCCTCGTCCAAAAAGAGCTTCCAAGTATCATCTCTGAATTTCCTCTTCTATTCCAATTGTAACAGAGTAATGTTGGACCAACATTTTCTTGGACCAAACAAAGGATAAAAAGATATATCCTATTTCTTCCTGAATTTTTTTTAATTAATATTCAAGCAAGCCCACACACACACACACACTCACAAACTAATAAAAACTAGCAAAATAAATAATAACCAAGGATGGTTCCTTTTTCTATTGAGCAGATTGTAATGTCATGAAGAAACTCCATAATCTGGTTTCAATTTTCAAGTAGTGTTCAAAATATCCTAGTTAGACTATTTTCTTTGCAAGTTCATGTCTTAACGATTAATATTTACAAGTCAGAAATATGATTAAATGGAAAAATGTGATACAAAAAAAAACGTAAATCAGGGGCCTTTTCTATACTAGGTATAGCCACTAGTCAGTCATGACAAGTCTCCAGAGACCAAGTCGAGAGGTGATCTAAAGCCTAATAGAGCTACTCCAACTTAGAAAAGAAATATGCAAGCTGACTTTATTTTAGAAACAGAGAATGCCACTAGCACACACTAGTCTAAGTTCACTGCTTGCATCAACAATTCTTAATTTCCTTCATTTAAATAACCGTGAAGGTCTGTTATCTGTCATATCCCTTCTCAAGATGAGAATCAGAGTGATTGTGATAGTTCATGCCAAACAGAAGCTCCAGGGGAATTTTTCACCAAAAAATGAACAGACATAGCCACTGCTTTTATTCCTTCAATTCATTTAAAATTACTTGAAATGTAAATTTGGACTTTATGAGCAATGGTAACAGACCAATTCAATGTTTCACTGTTTGATATCAAATGTTGAAGGTAATAATGGATCGTGAAGAATGTCTAAAGTACTGACTGCAGAATGACAACTGCATTATGACAATGTCAACAAGATTCATGTGGTAGAGTGACTTAAAGTCAGCAACTTGAGCTGGCTAGCTAATAAATAAGACATGCAGGGTGGAGTCAGCAACTACAATGCTTCATGAATATAAAGACAACAGAAATGAATATCTACACTCGTCAAAAATTCTGCAGGAATGAATTAAAAATTTGCATTCTATAGAAGCGTCCAGTTAGCTCAAAACCATGGGCAGTCATCAGTAACTTCATAGATATCCCTCACACAAGCTGGACAGAGTGATGGGCTTGCTCTGCCATATCAATGCAAACAGCAACCTACCTGGTTAGAATCCAATTTGGTCCCACCATATTGGGTGGGCGCCAAATTATACAAGCCAAGTAGTACACCACACTCTATATAAGCACATCCTTGAAGAACCATCTTCAGCAGCACTGCAGCCTTTTTTTACTTGTTTTATTAAACACATAAATCTAGCTTACATTTCATACTCGATAGATATTTATGGGGATTCGATTGCCCACTATTGTTCACCATGCCAAGCAAATTCTCCAGCCAAGGTCTCTACAGAACCACCAGTCGTCATCTTCTCCCATGGCATCAACATCAGATGTCCCGAAAGGTCACTTAGCAGTTTATGTTGGAGAGCACCAGAAGAATCGGTTTGTGGTTCCAATATCCTACTTGAAGCACCCTTTGTTTCAAGACTTGTTGAGGAAAGCTGAGGAAGAATATGGATTTGATCATCCAATGGGTGGTCTTACAATCCCATGCAGTGAGGATGCCTTCTTGAATGTCACCTCCCATCTGAATGACTACCGAAGGAAGTTCAACTAAGATGTTATTTTCTTAGGATATATAATAGGTGTTTCCAAGACTTTGACATTAGAATCGGCTGCCTCAGCCCACCCAAATTTGTATTTCTTGTAAATGATCTCTCAGTGCTATTTTGTATTAGAATTCTAAGGAAAATAATGATTATTTTCCAACTTATTGTTTCTTTCCTTTTAACAGCTTCTTCTATGTCAGTAAGCAACATTACCATAAATTCCCTGAAAATAGGAGAACCAGGCAAAGAAAGGAAACAAAAGTACTAGAACTAAAGAGATAAAAAGGTTTCATCAATTGAATTCTTTTCTTCTACTTAAGTTTCCCTCTTTCTTTCATGAACCAAGAATCAAGGTTTTTCAATCCTATAGCCAACCAATTGTAAAGAAACTACATAGCTAACTATAAAGTTATGATATGATGAGGCAATTGTTTAAGAATTCACGTATTTCATTTGAGTGATTCTATATATAAGGGATTTTCTCAATTAATTTTCTTACTCCTAGATATAAGATAATAGGACTCTGTATAATAAATGCATGCATAACCAATTGCTTGTGTCTAGGAGTGAAAAAAATTCATTCATGTAACATTTTCCATTTCATTTTACCATTAGAAGTCACTCTGTTTTAAATCGGTACCAATACACACACACCCACTTTTGCTCAATATAATACTAGCACTTATCAACTCATTATACTGCTATGTTGATAGGAAATCTTAAACAGAACAGCCAGTACGTCAGCCCCAAACTGTTATCTGGCCTGCCTTTTCATTTATTTTCCTACCAACTTTTCATTATGAGTTATATTTCATATGATACTAGAATCCATCAAAGAAAAAATTCGACAGCAGCCTCATACAAGAGGATGAACTTGAAAAACTTGATTTCAAGAGGAACTAATAGAGATAACATGTAGAAATCAGAAAGTAGCAGCTGCTTCCAGTTTCTTAGGTGACTCCATTCATGAGAATGAATTTTATATTAAAAAAAATCTAAAAGAAATGTTATCCAAACACTGACAAATGAAGAACCAAATATAAATTCAAATCAAATCTTATCCCAATTTATGTCAGCAACACGGATCTTGTACTGGTTAGCATCCAGCTGCATTGTTTTAAGGGATATTTTTGCAGTCACAGATACAAATTATTAAAAAAAAAAAAAAGGTGGCAGAACAGATGACAATATGGATGTTTGGCTCCATGCAGCAGTTTGCAACAAATAGTAGCTGCAGGAGTTGGGTTTATCTGGATAATGATTTCACATGCACATGATGAGAACATGCCCAAATGGCATGGTTGGGCAGGTATGGGTAGGTTCAGTGTAGAATTTTATAACAAAGGAAAAGCCACGAATCTTGATGAGTTTTTGGATCTAGAGAGAATACTCACGGGTCCATTGACGTCAAGAACATGCTCAAAACTTCACACAGATATGCGAAAAACAGTGGGCGATTGATGATTTATAGATAGAAAGTGGGGACTTTTAATCCAAGTTGGGCGTGTGATAGGTCACAATCTTTGAACTTAAAAAATGATAGGACGAGTACATGCTTGCAACAGAGGAATTTGGTCCCACCAAAATAGATTTGGACCCACCTTGTGCACCAAAATAGATTTGAGCCACATGTTTCTTCATGGGTAACCGCACTCTCCTTACTTCTTACTCCCTCAGTCTCCTCACAAGATTTACCACACTGGTGTGCCATATGTTCTTTTATGAGTAACCACACTCTCCTTAGTCTCAGTCTCCCTACAAAGATCTACCACGATGTTGGTACCAAACTGTCACAATACTCGTCACAGGACCAGGGTCGGCTTGTGATAGTTGTTGTCCCAACAACGAGAAGAAATGGCCTAATCATGTCTCAAAATGCTTAAACCCAAGTTAGTAACTGTTATCGTCAAAAGTTGCCCAATCAAGACTCTTCCTCCAGCAGACCTACAAAACAGAAGGTCAGAATTGCTCTATGATGATTAAGTCAATTGATATTCACTAATAGTCAAAGATTGACTCAAAGAAAGAGAGGTCCCTAGTGATACCTTTTTGCTTTCCTTTTATAGAGGTGAGTTTTTCATCTTGGCAATTGGGACAGAAATAAAGCTCGAAATGGATCACCACATATTTTAGGATCAAGATTGGTCTCGAGACCTACATTCTATTTACGATCCTCCTCGTGCTGTCCTGGTCATTTTAAAGCATATCAGTAACAAACTTATGGTATTCTTTATATGTCAATCAAACTTTCCACACCTAACCATTTTAGGATGGAGTACTACATTTTATAATTAAGTTAATTTCTCTATTGTTTTTGTTTTCTCTAATCATCTTGGGTCTTTTATTTTATTATATCCCAACTCCTCTAGATTATATTCCCACTTCCACTGACAGAGACAGTAAATTAGAGTACAATTGATCAAAAAGCCTTTCAATTGGAGTGGGAATTGTTCCTAATATGTTATTCATCATTAATAATATTCAGATCATATTAGAGAAGAGGAGTACTACAATCAGTTGTGAAAGTCAAAAACTCCTAATTTAATTGATGCGTCCAATTCACGTACACACGTGATATTGGAACGTAACTTACACGCACTAATTAGATGAAAATTTGTGATTCACGGTAGCATTCTTCTGTTAGTGAATAGTTTGCTTGTTTATGGTGAATTCCCAAATTTGAATATCAACATGCTGTGTTCATTAATGTGATGCTTCAGGTTTATTTATGACAAATGGATCCAAACTTCACGTCATATTCTAACCCTCATTTGTCTTTATATAAAACAAATCACATGGATATGTTGTTCTTCAATTTCCGGTGTACGGCACCCTCTGTTTTCGAAGCATCGGCAGTGACAGCAGCCTACAGTCTTTTTGGACCATAACTTCATACAAACAAGTGGGGATCTTAAGCCATCTGCAGGCTGATGTGTGTGTTTGTGTGTGTGTGTGAGAGAGAGAGAGAGAGAGAGAGAGAGAGAGAGAGAGTTGAGCAGAATGAGCGAAACCATGTGATACTATTGAGATAGACCCCTCAGTGATACCCAACTGCCAATGTCTCTTTGGACCATGACTTCATAGAAACAAGTGGGGATCTTAAGCCATCGGCAGGCTGATGGATATGCGCGCGCGCGCGTGTGAGAGAGACGGAGAGTTGAGCTAAATGAGCAAAACCATGTGACATTAATGAGATAGACGGCTCTCAGTAATACCCAATTACCAAACTCCTGATCACACAACCCATGTGTCTCTATATAAAATATGGCCATATAAACACTATAACTACAAGAGAAAGTGCCTTCTTACAAGTGCTTCAACTTTCAGTGCCACTTCTACATCAATCAACACCTATTTTGATTTTGATCCGCTCAAGACATCAATAATTTCTCTCCAATTCAAGAACAGTTATGGGAATCCGTTTTCAATCCATGATCGTTAATGCAAAGCAGATTTGCAAGCTGCACTCTGTTTTTACTAGAAATCAGTCAGATGTACCTAAAGGCCATTTTGCAGTTTATGTAGGAGAAGTTCAGAAGAAGCGATTTGTGGTTCCAGTATCTTATTTGAATCATCCTTCATTCCAAGACTTGTTGCGTAGAGCAGAGGAAGAATTTGGGTTTGATCATCCGATGGGTGCTCTTAACAATTCCATGCAGAGAAGATGCCTTCATTGATCTCACTTCTCAGTTGAATGCTTCATAAAGGAAGTGGAATAACCTCTGCGTACAGTTTTGGCAGGAGCTTTTTTTTTTCTTCCTTTTCCCCCATTCTCGTATGTTAAAGATAGACTTCTTGTAAAGCCATGTGAAAAAATGATATACAAATGAAATCCCTCCTTCATTCTTAAATGGGTCCAGATGATCACTGATACGTCATAGATACACTTTACTTAATTCAGACAACTTGAATGTGTTCCGAAAAGCTAGTTTTTCTTACTTACTACGGGGAAGGTATACCGAGGTTTACCTCGGTATACCGAGCTCGGAACAATTGAGTAAATCGACAAAAAGAATGACGAAAGTCTCATGATTATACTGCTATAGCCTGACAGGCGGTGAGACCTAGTCCTGTCAAAAGTAGCTACAGGCTTGGAAAACCATTCTTGCACGTACACGTGTAAAGGGAGCCATAAATTATATGAAAACGATGTCCACCGCTTGTCAGACAAATTAAACCGCCTCTTCAACACTATACATAGAAAAAAGCAGGTATGAAGAGGGGGGGAATGATCTGAGATATTAAGTGATAAAAGAGTTAAAACTTTTGATCACAGAGAAAGAATACTAATTTAACCATCGGAGAGGTTACCACCGGAACCTTTCCCGGTGGCTTTTTATTAATCATCTCTTTTCAGGTACACAGTGACGGATTATTCCATGACGAGCCCAAATTAGCTGCATCAGCTTGGCGCCGTCTGTGGGAACGTTTAACGTTCTTCTCTAATCTTCTTTTCTTCATTTAAAGTATTTGGTAGTCATGGCTTCCAACCGTCGCTCTGCACCACTATCCGCTCAACCGCTCGCTCAGGATGAAAAAGTTGCAACTTCTGATCCTGTGCAGCAACAGCTGGATCAAATTCGAGCTCAGATGCAGAAACAAGCTGATCAAACGCAGGCTCAGCTCTTTGCCATATCTCAAGTCTTGGCTTCTTTGACACAAAATCCATCGGTTCTCCCTCACTCTGGAGTGCCTGAAAGCGGATACCCATTAGTGTATCCTCCGCAACGGAGGCAATATGAGGAGGGTGGCCCTAGTGCCCGTCCCTTCTCTCCCCAGGGCGTAACTCCAGTTCGATATGACGTTCCAGAGGGTGTACCCAACATGCAACCTAATAACGTTAATTATAGCAGGGGCCATGTTGTTAGCCCTGCGAATTCTGGCGCTAACTTGGTGCAATCCGGACTACCATTTCAACCGGCACCGGCGTCCAATCAAAGACAGCCCGAGCATGCAATCCCCAGCCCGAACAATCCTCAACCTACTGGGCTTGAGGGTGGCATACCAGGATTTCAGCACTCTGCCCCATCTAGAGTACCGCTACGATCAGAAGAAGTGGCAGATTCCATTGGACAAGCAGTTCCTGCTCGAGAAGGACTTCCACCTCCTCAACAGGACGAAATAGCAAAGCTTCTTGGAAGATTTACGACTCCGTTTACCCCAGCTATATTAGCCGAGGAGCGTCCTCGTAAGTTCATTGTCCCGAAATTCACCCCGTATGAAGGATTGGATGATCCTGGCGATCATCTTTCAAATTACCAGCATACCATTGCCCTTCATGGCGCCACGGACGCATTTCTATGTCGCACCTTTGTGACGAGTCTCAAAGGGGCAGCCCTTCGATGGTTCCATAATCTCCCTCCAAATTCAGTCCCCAGCTTTTACGAGCTCAGCAGGCGTTTCCTTGATCGCTTTCTAACCAGCAGGCGGCTCAGAAAGGGACCAGAATTCCTCTTGTCCATAAAACAACGAAAGGGAGAATCCCTCAGGGATTATATCGCTCGCTTTAATGCCGAACTGACCGAGATCACTGATTGTGGCGCGGCCTTCTTGGTGGCCGCCTTACATGCTGGACTCTGGCCAGGGCGTTTTCATGATTCCCTGACGAAAAATCCTCCTGCCGATATGGCGTCATTAATGGAGAGGGCAAGAAAACACATAAACTTGGAAGACACCAGAACATCCCTCCGTCTTGCCAAAGAACAAGTACAACATGAGGGAAAATCACAAACGCAGAATGCTGGCAATACCAGCAAGCGACAGAGAAGTCCTGAGACGAAAACATCCCGAGGTCAAAATCAGACAACCTCGGGACGTTTCAGATCATACGCACCTCTGAGTGTGCCATTGCCACCCTTGACTGCTTCTATATCTGAGATTTATCATCAGGTCAAGACACAGGAAAATTTCAAGCGTCCAGATCCATTATATGCTGATCCGGACCACCGAGATCGTAGTAAGTATTGTGAATTTCACCGAGACCACGGACATACTACGGAAACATGCCGACATCTTCAACAGGAGATTGAGCAGCTAATTCGAAGGGGACGATTGAAAGAATTCGTTCAACGGGAATCTGGATCAAATAATCAGACTCAGAAACCCCAACAACCTCGGCAGGAGCCTAAGTCTCAGCTACCAAGACAAGATCAGGGGTCTACTCTTGGGACTAATCAGCCATCACAAGCCAACGCTCATGTCATTATCGTTCTCCATGCCACTAATTCTCTTTCTGGCACTTCAAATCGGGCGAGGAAGCGTTATGCGCGAGAAGCAAAAATGGCACCAATTCCGGTTCAAATCATGACTCTGGAGAAAAAGCTGAAACCCTCACCACAAATCCAATTCTCCGAACTGGATCTAGTTGGCATACATCACCCGCATACCGATGCGTTGGTCATTACTCTTCGTGTCGCCAACTTCGACATCTCTAGAGTATTAGTGGACACCGGCAGTTCCACTAATATCTTATTTTTTGAGCCTTTCCAAAAGATGAAGTTGAACGTGTCTGACCTCAAAGACACCTCGGCAGTAATGGCTGGTTTCGATGGACATCTAAGTTCTCCTATGGGCGGTATTGACTTCCCAACAACTATTGGGATTGGTGACGAACAAAAAACGGTCTTATCTGAATATGTGATTGTGGACTGCCGATCTCCCTACAACGTGATCATGGGAAGACCATGGTTACATCAAATTGGAGCTGTCACGTCTACCCTTCACCAGTGTCTCAAATATGTACAGAACGATCAAATCTGCACTATTCGAGGTTCCCAATCATCATCTCGGGAATGCCATGTTGTTGCACTCAAAGGTGACAAACAGCAATAGCAATTACAGACATCTCGGAGGCAAATGATTCTCGACCTGTCTGACCGAGGTGAAGATGCGTGTTGTCCTACCAAGATTGATGCGCCTTTAAGTCCGCGTGGCATAGATAGCATGGCTGCTCCGGTCCAAGATCCACTGAAGATCTCGGTAGGACATGAGGAAGAAGGACGGTATTTACAGGTGGGCGCTGACTTATCTCCACCAGAACAAGAAGTGATAATTGAGTTTCTGAAAACTCAGTTATCAACATTTGCATGGGAAACTAAGGACATGGAAGGTATCGACCCCTCATGTATTTGCCATAAACTAACGACAAATCCTGAGTACCACCCTGTAAGGCAGAAGAGACGAACATTTGCTCCCGAGAGGCATAAGATCATCAATGATGAAGTCCAGCGATTACTAGATGCACAGTTAATCAGGGAGGTATTTTACCCAGAATGGCTTGCTAACACAGTCCTGGTTAAAAAGAAAAATGGGAAATGGCGAGTATGTGTTGATTATACCGACCTTAACAAAGCTTGCCCGAAGGATAGTTTCCCCATTCCCAGAATTGATCAACTCGTTGACGCAACTGCTGGTTACGAGTTGATGAGCTTCATGGATGCATACTCAGGATACAACCAAATTCAGATGTATCCTCCCGATCAAGAAAAGACCTCTTTCATCTCTGAACGAGGCTTGTATTGCTACAAAGTGATGCCTTTTGGTCTTAAAAATGCTGGAGCCACCTATCAACGTTTGGTTAACAAAATGTTTGCATCTCTGATCGGTGATACGATGGAGGTGTATATCGATGACATGCTGGTCAAGAGTCAGCAGAAGAAGGATCACGTTGAACATTTAAAAAAGACCTTTGACATCCTGAACAAACATAAGATGAAGTTAAATCCATCTAAATGTATCTTTGGGGTGAGCCGTGGTAAGTTTCTGGGTTTTCTTGTCTCACAACGAGGCATTGAAGCCGATCCATCCCAGATCAAAGCTTTAGCAGAACTCGAGCCTCCGAGGTCTAGGAAGGAGATACAGACTTTGAATGGCCGGATTGCGGCCCTGAATCGCTTCATATCGAGGTCTACGGACCGCTGTCTTCCCTTCTTCAAAGCTCTACGGGGAAATAAGACCTTGGAATGGACCTCTGAATGCGACAAAGCTTTTCTGGAGCTTAAAAAATATATGGCATCTCCAGAATTGTTATCTACGCCAATAAAAGGAGAGAAGCTGCTTTTATACCTCGCGGTATCTGAAAATGCCGTAAGCTCTGCATTACTCCGAGAAGACCAAGGGGTTCAAAAACCCATATTCTACGTGAGTAAAGCACTTCTTGGATCAGAACAAAGATATCCCGAGATAGAAAAACTAGCCTTCGCACTCGTCATATCGGCCAGAAAACTCAGGCCTTATTTTCAGTCTCATTCAATTATAGTCCCAACTTCATACCCCTTAAAAGCCGTACTACATAAACCTGAAATTTCAGGTCGTCTCGTGAAATGGTCAATAGAGCTGGGAGAATTCGATATCACCTATACACCTCGGACTGCTATTAAAGCGCAAGCTTTGGCAGATTTTATTGCTGAATTCACCCCAGCACTAAAACAGAAGTTGGACGCTAACCCAACCATGGCCACGTGGCATTTATATGTGGATGGCTCTTCCACTGATAAAGGGTCCGGAGTTGGTCTTATCCTCCGATCTCCCGATGGTATTTCTACAGAGAAAGCAGTTACTTTGGGATTTAGGGCTTCAAACAATGAGGCTGAATATGAAGCATTAATCCTTGGCATGCAACTAGCCCGAGAACATGAAGCTCACAACCTCGAAGCCTTCTCTGATTCTCAATTAGTGGTGGGCCAAGTTCTGGGTGAATTTGCTGTGAAAGATGATAGAATGATCAAATATGCCGAAATGGTAAGTTTTCTACAAAAATCATTTGCCACTTTCCGTATTCATAAAATAGAGAGAAAACAGAACACAAGGGCAGATGCATTAGCAAATATGGCTTCTCATCTCGGTACCAAAGGGAATTCAGAATTAATTATCTCTTCCCAAGATCACCCCAGTATTGACAAAGTTCAAAAAATTCACCTCCTAGAACAATGTCAAGACTGGAGAGCTCCTATTTTCAGATACCTAAAAGAAGGAAAACTCCCGGAAGATAGGAGTCAGGCACGTAAACTACGGATCAGAGCAGCTCGGTATCTGATTTTAAATGAGCAACTCTACCGTAGGTCCTACACCCAACCTTTACTGAGGTGCCTATCTCCAGAAGAATCGGGGTATGTACTAGCCGAGATTCATGAAGGGATATGCGGCAATCATAATGGTGGCAGGACCATATCCCATCGGGCGTTGACCCATGGTTATTACTGGCCCGGTATGCTGATTCAAGCCAGGGAGTATGTAAAGAGATGTGACAAATGTCAGCGTTTTGCTTCTTATCAACATCTACCACAACAAGAGCTTGTACCCATTGTCAGTCCCTGGCCTTTTGCCCAATGGGGGATGGATATTGTTGGACCTTTGCCCAAAGCTCCTCAAAATAGGAAGTATTTGTTGATCGCTATTGATTACTTCTCCAAATGGGCGGAAGCAGAACCACTGACTCACATTACCGAGGTGGATGTAAAAAATTTCACATGGAGAAATATCGTTTGCAGGTTTGGAGTGCCACGAACTATCATATCAGATAATGGCACCCAGTTTTCAGGAAAAGTATTTAGAAAATTCTGTGACGATCTCCATATCAGCCATCATTTTTCCTCGCCAGGACATCCACAGGCAAACGGACAGGCCGAGGTGACTAACCGGACTATATTAAGCGGTATCAAAAAGAGGTTGGAACGAGCAAAAGGAAAATGGACAGAAGAACTTCCCGGAGTACTCTGGGCTTACCGAACAACGAGGAGCAGTGCTACCCAGGAAACACCATTCTCACTCACATATGGTTCTGAGGCGGTCATTCCCGTAGAAATCGGTATGCCCACATGGAGAACAGAAGCCTTCAATCCGGAAACAAATCCGCTTCAGTTAATCGAGAACCTCGACTTACTCGAAGGAAAAAGAGAACAGGCTTCAATTCGAATGGAAGAATGTCAACGAAGGATGGCCAAAAGCTTTAATAAAAAGGTCAAAGGTAGAAACTTTGACTTAGGTGATCTGGTTCTACGAAGAATCTTCCCAAATACCAAGGAACCTACGATGGGAAAGTTGTCTCCAAATTGGGAAGGACCTTACCGAATTATAAAGATTAACAGGCCAACAACCTACTGGTTAGAAGACATGGAGGGAAAACTGATTCCCAGACCATGGAACATCGAGCACCTAAGACAGTATTATCAATAAAATTATTTCTACCTTTCAGGTGATATATCTTCTCAACACGGAAAATCTACCAACTTGTTCTGCCACCAAGGCCCCTACAAGCCTAAGCGCTGTAGGTATGGCTCCAAGAAAAGATACTGGTCTACCGACCTGATCTTGAAATCACAAAGGCCCCTACAAGCCTAAGCGCTGTAGGTATGGCTCCAAGAAAAGATACTGGTCTACCGACCTGATCTTGAAATCACAAAGGCCCCTACAAGCCTAAGCGCTGTAGGTATGGCTCCAAGAAAAGATACTGGTCTACCGACCTGATCTTGAAATCACAAAGGCCCCTACAAGCCTAAGCGCTGTAGGTATGGCTCCAAGAAAAGATACTGGTCTACCGACCGGATCTTGAAATCACCAAGGCCCCTACAAGCCTAAGCGCTGTAGGTATGGCTCCAAGAAAAGAGACTGGTCCACAGGCCTGATATTTAGCTCAGCAAGGCCTCTGCTAGCTACGTACTATGGGTATGACTACAAGTAAAGATACCGGTCTACCGACCTGGTTTCGGAAAAACATAAGATCCTTATCGACTTGGTTCACTTCAGATGACCACCAGGTTAGATTCAGATACTTGTGATAAATGAGAATATATTTGTTCTATCTTTGATCTATATTCTTTGATTTATGTCCGAACAAAATAAATTTATTGTTATCTGCTTATTAAAACGAATTGATTCGGTATTAAGTATGAAAGGCATTCAGAGCTAGATTAAAACAAAATGAAAGTCAAAACAGAGAACTGTTGTTTTTCATTTCATAAAATGACCAAGTACAAAAAATAATAATCCGGCTAAACAGTAGAATTTCATATATATAAATCAAAGAAATACAAATATTTTTTACAAAATATTATCTACTTCGACTTCGGAGGGATAGAGGAGATAGGAGGGACTGTTTCAACAAAACCTTCCACATCGGGAGGATTGGGAGAGCTCGGTAGCGACTCAACTTCGACATCGTCTAGACGAGAAATGTCCAAGTTTGGGTACAACTTTTGAATTTTCTTCCTACAAAGGAGGTAACCAGAATCCACCAGCTCTCTTCCCATAGAGTTCACTAAATCCATCATTCCAGCCTTGGTAGCTTCTTGGGTAGCAACCTTAACTTCTTCAAGTTTTGTAGCCGCCGCCATCTCGGTATCTTTAACTTTTTTCTTTTGCTCCTCCATCTTCTGACGAAACGCATCCCGTTGATCAAGCATGGCTCCTAGCTTCTGGGTTAAGACTATGTTTTCCGACTCAACAGCTTTGCACTTAGTCTCCAGAGACTTGACCCTGGCTTGAGCCGCCCCAAGTTCGGCATCAAAAACCATCAATTTGGTTTCTGCATGAGTCAGATTCGATTTGGCCAAAGTAAGTTCCGTCTTCGTATCCCTCACTTCAGTTTTGGCCGTACTCAATTCGGCCTTTACTTTCTTCAGTTCCTCCTGAAGTTTCGTTGCCTTCTGGGCTTCATCGAAACGATCCATCAACAATCCCATCGCTCCAACACCCTACCGACCAAACAAAATACTTAAAAAAAAAAAAAAAAAGAGAGAGGAAAAGAAAGGAAGCTTTACCCTCACATAACCCGTCATCAGTTCGCCCATAATCTGCCTTGTATCTTTCTTGTGAAAACCAGAGGGCAGTCCCATCTTTAGAGCCGCTTTTATAGCCTCTGAACCATTGGGTGCCGCTGCAGGATTGGGTGGTCCTGAGCTTGACCCCCCTTGAGCATTGGGCGGGCGGGAAGAGGTGGTTACAGGAATAGTGGGGGCGGCTTCGGCCTGTGGGGGTTGAATCTCAGCGGGCTGCGACGGTTCGGTCTGAGTTGTCTTGCTGGCCTCTTGAGCCGAAGTCTCAGCAGCCTCCCGAGCAGCCCTCGACACTACCCGCCTTTTCTTTTGAACAGGCCTCGGTACTTCCGATGACGTCGGGATCTCAGCTGGCTCCGGTATTGAGGAGGTTGAACCTCCCACCTTCGACTTGGAGGATGGGACGTAACCGGCCAAAATAGACTTTTTTACTTTGGCAGCATCATCCTTGGTCAGTCCAGCCGCCATCAGATTTGCCGGCGAAAGAATCTGTAAATGATGTCGGTAGGGGGGTTGAAGAAGTTGTGTGAACTTTCTCTCTAGTTCGGGCGAGAAAGGTGCCCTTCTCCACCTCTGCTTATCTGTAGAAAGATCATAAAACAACGTAAAATTGTAAATTTGAAGAGCAAGAAATTAACATATTATGATTTAATTGAGATCTAACAAGACTCACCAATGGGGCCGGTTTGCCGAGGAAAAAGACTCAGGTCGCCTTCATAGTCTTCTCGCTCCCAACCTCCCCCTACGAAAAAATACCATTTCTTCCATGTTTTATTGGAAGAGGGTACCGCTGTCAGAGGTCGGTACCTCTGATCAAAACAGGTATAATAAAGTCCCTCTGTAGAGAGGAACTTCATATCCATTTTACTACGAACAAGCTCCAGATCTACCGGAACTTTATTCAAATGACCTAAAACAATAAAACCTAAAAGCTGCCTCCAACTATTGACGTTTAAATCGGCAGGACAGATGTTAAAATAAATAAAAAACTCTCTAAGCAAAGGATGTAAAGGAAGGCGTACGCCTAATTCAAACCATTCTAAATAAACACAAATTTCCCCCCTTTTAACATCGGAGGGACGATCTGATGGTTTGGGAACTCTGCATGATACGTTCTTGGGAAACTGAAATTGCCTCCTAAGGTTAAAAAGCATCCCCTTAGTTACATGGCTCTCACCCTCTTCCCTCTGAGGTTTTTTAATTTCCCCCTCGATAGATTCATGGGCGGAATCATAAGAAGAAAAAGATGAAGTAGAAGATGAAGACAATGGATCTTCTTCCCCCCTCATTTCTGACTCAACCCTTACTTCACTCAGGTTGGGATTAGACATAATCGATTCGCAACACAGAGTGATTACGAAGAAAGAATAAGAAGAAGAAGAAATTAGAATATTACCGGTCACAAATTTCCAAAATTCGATTTGGAGTCACCGGAAGTCGCCCTGAAACTTACTGGAAATAACGCTTGCAGAAATTTGGAGATTATGCTTGCCGAAATTCCTAAATACTGTGAAGATATTCTTCAAAGATATAAACGGGTCTAATAAAAATAAACCCTCATTTCACTTCAAAAACGTCTCAGTTTACCCCTTTCGAGAACCGGGAAAGTGAATATTTAAAATTCTCGAGAAACTCGACATCAAAACGGCTGACATAATAAATGGTATCGATTTTCAAAACACTAAAACTGCGCATTAATTGCACCATGACGGCTATGTCTTTTCAAAATATAAAATCAATTAAATACACGCGTGTTTTCAATATACACGTAACCTTACCTAAACCACAGCGTTAGTTTGAATACATGTGTTTTTAGCACTAAGGCTTAGGGGGGGAGTAACTGATACGTCATAGATACACTTTACTTAATTCAGACAACTTGAATGTGTTCCGAAAAGCTAGTTTTTCTTACTTACTACGGGGAAGGTATACCGAGGTTTACCTCGGTATACCGAGCTCGGAACAATTGAGTAAATCGACAAAAAGAATGACGAAAGTCTCATGATTATACTGCTATAGCCTGACAGGCGGTGAGACCTAGTCCTGTCAAAAGTAGCTACAGGCTTGGAAAACCATTCTTGCACGTACACGTGTAAAGGGAGCCATAAATTATATGAAAACGATGTCCACCGCTTGTCAGACAAATTAAACCGCCTCTTCAACACTATACATAGAAAAAAGCAGGTATGAAGAGGGGGGGAATGATCTGAGATATTAAGTGATAAAAGAGTTAAAACTTTTGATCACAGAGAAAGAATACTAATTTAACCATCGGAGAGGTTACCACCGGAACCTTTCCCGGTGGCTTTTTATTAATCATCTCTTTTCAGGTACACAGTGACGGATTATTCCATGACGAGCCCAAATTAGCTGCATCAATCACTATTCTCTTCCGAAACACTCTCAAATCAGCTTCTCTGGCTTGTTAGTGAAAATTCTATTTGACTCACATGGCATTGTAAATAAGAATTACCAAAAACCAGAAAGGTATATCAATCTTAAAACAAGCAATTATCATCATCTCAATTAAGCACAGTCCTCAGAGAATTGTTAGAGCCAATTTTTAAACAAACCCGCATCGTCTAGGAGTTCTGTTTCAAGCTTACACTTGGCTCAGCATTGAAAGTGTTCTGGGCTGCAATTTAGATTTCTAAGAACATTCAAGTTTTAGACTCTGGGAATAAGAAAATTTTGGGGGCCTTTGCCTTGAGTAATGACAAAGTTACAAGTCATCAAAATCTTGAAATTAATCAACAATGATAAATATGGTAGGATATATTTGTGGGGCATCGATAAACAATATTGTCCTGTCGTAGGCCTAGAGCCAGCCTCAAAATGATGTGTTGACCCCGGACTATGTTGTGCGGAAGCGATAAAATCAAATAATGAATTGATATCAAACAAAATTAGAGAAAATACAAGATTTACATAATTCGACAAGATGTCTATATCCATGGGTAGCGATGATCAATTTATTAT
Source organism: Nyssa sinensis (assembly GCA_008638375.1). Lineage (NCBI taxonomy): Eukaryota > Viridiplantae > Streptophyta > Magnoliopsida > Cornales > Nyssaceae > Nyssa > Nyssa sinensis. The sequence goes on from CM018033.1 coordinate 41,844,437, forward strand.
GTATCGAAGAAATTACAAGAACAAAATACTCACAAATCTAAAAACTCTTTTACAGTGATAACTCACAAAAAGTTGGTTCTCTTCGCATAAGAAGAAACCCTAAAAACAACTCCCTTATAAATGCCGGTTACAAAATAGGAAATGAAACATGTTAGAAATACCCAAACAAAATGGGTCAAAATTTCTAAGTCATCTTCGAAGGGCCATTTTCGGATTACACAGAGTCGGCAATAATTCAGGTAGATTCATGACAATTACCCAGCAGATAATATTGGGAAATCCTGAGTGAGATCTGTTTTGATAAAGGAGGTCAGAGAACATATAACATTGATATTGCATTCCTATCGAAGAAGCTCGCAACAGCACCACATGGCATGTTGTATGGCAACAACAACACAGGGATTTGTTTCTCTATATTGTGGTGTTTGGCAGCCATCTGCTGTTAGCAGCAGAATAATTGCAGCTTCAAGCATTTATTTTGGATAATGACTTCAGAAGAACATGTGGGGCTAGAGCACCAGAGAGGGCTTACTGAGTCTCGCAAGCAAAGCCATGTGGTCTTTGATAAGGTATGTCCTGCAACTGGGCAGTGGGCACCACACATTTCAGATACAAGCACTGTGAAATATATCAACCTGTTCTCTATATATACCGATATATACAACATGATCAGCATCCAAGTCCTAGTTTACCCACCCACATCCTTTCTTCAGTGTTAAAGCTTTCAATTCTTCTTGTTATATCAAACCATCCAGCTGCCTTCAAGATCATATTCTACTTTCATTCAGCTGATAGTCATGGGTGTTCGTTTGCCCTCAATGCTTCTTCGTGCCAAGAAAATTCTCAAATTACAGTCTCTTCTCAGAAAAAATCAATCATGTCCTTCTGCAACTGCAAGCAATGTTCCAAAAGGCCACTTTGCAGTTTATGTTGGAGACTCCCTGAAGAAACGATTTGTGGTTCCGATATCCTTCTTGAACCATCCTTTATTCCAAAACCTGTTGAGTCGAGCTGAGGAAGAATTTGGATTTGATCATCCAATGGGTGGTCTCACAATTCCATGCAACGAAGAAGTCTTCATTGATCTCCTCTCAATTAAATGCTTCTAGCAAACATAGCAACAGAACTGCCGGCCTGCAATATCCAGGCTCCTGGCAATTTTGAGAAGAGGGCCATTGTATACTCATGTAGATATTTACTTCTATTGTAAATGATGAGACATAGTATGAGAAAATCCTCACCCATTAAACATCAATGATAGAATTTCTCCTTTTAATAGTTTGGTGCAGACTCATTCTGGCCTTTGTACTTATGATATTGATTGTGCTCTGAAATTCCTCCATCAATCTCCTTGGCTTCCATCTGATACATTGATACCACTTCAAATGTCCCCCCAATCCACCCCAAAAGCAGAGAGCACTTTAAATCAGCTTACAATAGCATGTCATTAAGGTTATTTCCAGTTCCTTGGATAAACTAGTTTCTGACAGGAAGTGATCTTCAGAAAGCATAACATCATCAGCATTGAAGGAGCCAATCTTGTAGTGTGAATCAAACAGGAACACACATTTGAAGAATTTGTAGGCGCGAGACAGAGTAACCAATAAAGCAACTGAAGAATGAAGGAAAATTGAAAAAATAAAATATTCAACAAAGAATTCGAATGTAATCTCAAAATAATACTGAAGGCCTCCTTAATATTTCTTATCAAATCAACTGAGCCAGATCAACCCTTAAGAGTTGCCACTATCAAAATGTCAAAATGTGCACAAGCACTAGTTGTTCTGTTATGTAGAAGTTCATACTCCAGTCTGTTTAAAATATTTATCAAACTGCAACCTCCCCTGCACAATTTACAATTATGACAATTTGAAACTGCTGAAAATAAGGGAGGATCTCCAAACTCAACTAATGAGAAATTTTTATTACATGATGTATTGCTCAAAACACCAATCAGAAGGTTGGATGTCAATTGCAATCAGTATTGATTGAACACTACTTTGATCTCTTAACTGACAGCTTGACCATATCGTGTGAGTTGGCAAAATTTTGAACTTCCGAGTAAGGAATATCGAAAGCTTGAACTGCCACCAGCTCTCCCAACATTTAAAAGATTGGATTGAAAATAAAACTACTAGTGCGGTGGCCTTCCATTTTCACATAAAGGTATGTATCTTAATAATCAACAAATATACTACAATACCAGGGGCTATTTTCCTTTTGGACCTGCAATATCAAGTTAAGAAAAGGTTCCTATATCCAGAAGGAAAAGAAAAGTAATACAGGAAAGCTCGCTATAAGGCATTCTCGTGATAACCATTCCTATTAGAAGAAGAATAAGATAGATTAGGACACTAGGAAGCATTTGACATGGAATAATTACTCTGTCAAGGTCTTTACAAGTATAGAGAGAGCAGAATCTTCAAATCAATCATCACATAACTGTTTTCTATATGCACTTTTATTGTCGAACTCTCTTATTTGTCTTAAGAATGGGTCTAATGCTCATATCTTCATCTACCCTGCATTTTTTTTTTTCCACAAACCCAATCACATGGATCTGCTGTTCTTCAGCTTCTGGTGTATGTCTGTTTTGCAGCATTGGCAGTGACAGCAGCCTAGAGTGTCTTCAGACCATGACTTGATAGAAACAGGGGGGGTGGCTCTGAAGCCATAGGCTGATTGATGGTTGATGGATGAGAGGGAGACTCTTGAGCTAAATGAGCAAAACCATGCTAGCCTTGATTAGATGGGCCCCTCAGTATTCCCAACAGCCATACCCAATTACCAAACTCCTAACAACACAACTCATTGGTCTTTTATGAAATAGATAGCAAAACACACATTATAAATACAAGGATGCTCTTTCAAGTGATTCAACTTTCAGTGCTATATATCAATCTACACCTATTTGGATCCAATCAAGATCAATATTATCGCTCCAATTCAGAAACAGTCATCGGAAAGTTTATTTCTGACTGCACTGGAATTGATATACCAAAAACTAAGAGAAGAGTTTCTTCTACCAACAATGTCAAAATTTAACAAGTGATTGGGGGATTGCATTTTGGCAAGTGTGCCACATCATAACTAAACTTTCGACCTTCCAAAACCCACAATAAGAATTTTTCCTTTTGAGTTATTGATCAAGATAACTAAAAGCTTGTAGTCAAATATGACTCACCAGAAAAACAATTAGTACAAATAACAAAATCTGAGTAACTATTAGAGACAATAAACATTCTTATATAGGTGTAACCAAACCCCAAATTGACATGTTAGCACAATATTACCTTAGATTTTGCGGTTTCACCTCAAATAAACCTTCTTACCAGTTGTTATATCTGGCGCAATCATTACCACAGGAGCAGGAAATCATTAGTAGATGAATATATCCGTGTCCCAGACTCCAGTCTTCTTCAATAAACTAAGCTATAGAGTGTGCCATCTTGACATTGCATACTCTCTATAACCCAAGCCCAAAAAACACCACCACATGGCATGTCTGCTTGGCAATAACACAAGGATTTGTTCATGACCATGTGCTGTTAGCACCAGTAGTAATAGCAGCCTCAGGCATTTATTTTGGATAATGACTTCAAAAGAACATGGAGGGCCATACCACCATTGTCTGAGGGTGGTCCGGATGGATGATGGAGAAGGGTTCTTGAGTATCATAAGCAAAGACATGTGATATACTTGATAAGGTTGGTCCTATTATAACCTAAATGCGTCCTACCGGCCATGACAACCACTCACCACATATTTCAGATACAAAGATCACCACATATTTCAGACACAAAGCACGGGAAAATATAGCAAACTGTTCTCTATATATACCTGAACAACTTGATCAGCATCCAACTCCTCAAGTTTTCCACTCACATCATATCCTTTCTTCAGCGTCAAAGCTTTTAATTCTTGTTCTATATAGTCATGGGTATTTGGCTACCGGCAATGGTTATTCAGGCCAAGCCAATTCTAAAACTAGAGTCTCTTCTCAGCAAAACTCAGTTATGTCCATCTGCAACAACAGCAAAGGTTCCAAAAGGACACTTCGCAGTTTACATTGGAGATGTCCAGAAGAAAAGATTTGTGGTTCCAATATCCTACTTGAATCATCCTTCATTCCAAAAGCTGTTAACTCGAGCAGAGGAAGAATTTGGCTTTGATAATCCAACGGGTGCTCTCACAATTCCATGTGAAGAACAAGCTTTCATTGATCTCACTACTCAATTGAACACTTTATGACAGAGTAACAAACAGAGAAACAAAAGGGCTGGCCTCCTACATCCAGGCTCCTAACAGTTCTGAGAAGTGTCATCTTAAGCTCATGTAGATATATTCTTTTACTGTAATGAGTGGACAGATATAAAAAAAATTCAATACAATAACATTCAATATCCAATTTTTTTTTTACTAAAGTTTGCATCCCAAATGATGGGTAATGCTTTTACACATTATTTTTTATTGTGTCATTAATTTACTGTCACTGTCATTTGGGATGCAAATTTGAGACATGTAACATTATTCAATTACATATCCTATTAGAATTATCCATCAATCGACCTGATAACGCTGAGCTGAGGAAGAATTTGGCTTTAACCATCCGATGGGTGGTCTCACAATTCCCTGCAAGGGAGAAGCTTTCACTGATCTCATTTCTCAATTGAACACTTCATGAAAGATGAAGAAGCAAGAGCAACAAAAAAAAAAAAAAAAAACAAGGCTGGCATATTGTGTCCTGTTCTCAAAGATTTGATTAGTGTTATTGCAAGCCTATGAAAGATATACCTTTTTTTCTTGCATGGCACATGTGAAGCCATTGCAAAACAAATCTCACCCATTATAACATCAATAATAGACACTCACAGAGTCGATTCTGGCATTTAATTTGATGACTTTCCTTCTCCTTCAAAACTCTCCCAGATCATTCTCCATGGCTTCCTTCTGAAACTTTCATCAAACTGGACAATAAATCAATCCAAATACATCTAATTGCAGACACAAAGAATATATATATATATATATATATATATATATATATTATTATTTATATATATATAATTTAAATTACAAGAAAGCCCCAAACTTTTAGGATTTCCGTTTGACTATTCAAAATAAAAAGAAGCTCCTAAAATAAAAGGAAAAAGAAAATTTTGATTTTAACAACTTGATGATGAGGTTGCAAGCAGATAAAGATATGTATTTCGATTTTCAATAGGAATTAAACGAGCGCCTTAGTGAAAAAGGCAATCAGTAACATAGTAACTACTCAATGGTGTCACTTCACCGGAAAATCTAAGCATACAATTTTTGCTCCTTCCCGGATAAATTTTTTAGCATCCTCTGTTCATGACAATGTTTCTGGTCATTGTGTGAACAATCAGCCAAGGGATCTAACTTGTATTTAAATACACTTCTCAAAAAGTACAAACATGTTAACAGTACTGAAACCAAGCATCCCTCTGTTTTTCGCAGGGAGTAAGAAATAAAACCCAAAACAGCTCTATTTTCTTTTAGGTTACCTCACCTCAAATGACTTTCGACAGAGTCCATAGAAGGAGCCAGCAAGTCAAGCTCGGGACAGGAACATTCATGCTGGGTCATTGATGATGTAGCTGAAACATCAGCCACTCTAGGTAAATGCATTTTCTGATTGATAATGTTGTGCAATGAAAGCGAAAAAGAAGTAAAAAATCAAACTAATTTCCGCCAGAACTAAAGAATACTAAATATACCTATTTCGACAAATAATCTACGTTCCGTGATAAAGTATAATAAAGATTTATTATCAAAAAACAAAAATAAACAAAAATAGAGTGTTAAGACTGTCTTAGATATAATTCTTGTTTTTTTTTAATGAATCGATGACCGTTAAATTTATTTTTTAAACTTTAATTATTAACGATCGACGTATTAAAAAGTCAAGACATTTCTTATTATTTTCTTTCTTTTTTAGCTAAAAAAATACATCATGTTTCCAAATCTTAAGATATATATATATATATATATAAAGAGAAAATACACTAAATATATAGTATCAAATAAAATCTTTAATTAATCAATCTTAAATTAAATAGACATGAATGATGAACTAAAATGAAAAATCAAGTATTCAATTACAATTTTAATTAGACTCCTCTCAATTCTATGGTCAAGTCATAGTTATCAGAACTAAAATGAATCGGTCGATTCAACTGGTTGAATTGAAAATTGAACATTAAATCGGTTCGATTCGATTAATATACCGTTTTGTTAAAAAATTTAAAAAAATCGAGTGAACCGGCTAATTTTAAAAAAAACCAATTGAACTACATTTTGTTTTTTTATTACCTATAACTTTTTTTTCTCACAAAACTTCTTATATTTAATTATTAAATGATAAAATTTGGTATAAAATAAAATATTATTATACGTATTTTTGTTATATATATAAATATATAAAACTTATATATTAAGATAATTTTAATGATTATGCTTATAATTTATTACTAGATAATAAAAAGTATATATTTGTATTGTTGTTTTATTGATTTTTAATATATTAATTATAAAACTGATTGAATCATCGGTGAATTGTGAATCGACCTCTTCACCAACTCATCATTCGATCTAATTCTAAAATCAAGTGTTTAAAATAAAATATAAAATACAATAAATAAGGACACAACTCAAACAAAAAAAATAAAATTTTATATAGAAAAGTCTGACGTGAAAAAAACACACCAGTGCTAGAAAACATATCTATTAATAAATGAATCTATACTAGACATATAAATTGATTAGAGATCACTAATTTATTATGCTGTCTAATTCAAAGCCTTTCTTGTATTGTTCTTGTCAATAGATTGCTTTAATTAGTCATTTATTTATACAGCAACACTTCATTTTATTTACCATCTGACCGTAGGTAACTCTTTCCTACCCAATGTTTAATTCATCGTGCAGTAAAGAAAAATTTCCCACAAATTCCGTGTGCAATACGCATTCCGAGTTACGGGCCGACCAAAGTAAAGATGTCCCGGGTACCTTTCTACCGTACCTCTTCCCGAGCCGTCCCACGTGTCCCAACCACTCTCAAATTGGTGGCCACCAGCCTCCCCGCTCTCTACAAACATCCTCTCTCTCCCGCATATTAAAATCCAAGGATCACATACAATAACAGCAGAGACTCTCCCTCACGAGACTCACGAAAAAGGCAAACTTTGTAATTAAGAGTAGAGGGAAGACTTTGATAAAGAGAAAGTGGGAAATGGTGGGGAACACTGTGATCATGACTGAAGAAAAGCGTATGGAAATAGGTGATGGACGGTTCAGATATAATTAATGGAAGTTGTTGGAAACGATCTAGTGTTTACTGTTTAATTAGTAGCTTTGTGGATGATCATAAGTTCCAACAATAACTGGATCGAGATGGGGATGGTGATGCACTGATAGTGATGGTGATGGCTGATGCTTCTGGTAAGCTTTCAGTGAGGGAGTTACAACCTGCTGTGGCTGATATAGGTGCTGCTCTGGGTTTGCCTTCTCTCAGGTTACTTCTCCCGATATTGATCATATCTATTCTCTGAGAGGTTTGTGCCCGCCCCATTTTCTCTTCCTTCCCCGTCTCTTCTCTCTTGCACACACACACACACACACACACACTACTATATATATATATATGTATATGAACTAGTATCATAGATTTACATGGTGTATTATTGGCCCTCTATTTATAAAAAAAAAAATTATACAATGAAACCCAGGACAAGCAGTTAAAGAGTGGCTTGTTAATAAATCAAACTAGTAATATGCAAACATGAATATGGACGAGAAACCCAGTACAAAAAGTTAATAGAGTGGCTTGACAATATATCAAACAAACCGTATGCAAACATGAATATGTACGAAGTGTAAATATATGTGTTTCTTTTTATATCTTTGTTTATATGGATATTTATGTACATGTATATTCACTATTTGTGTTGTTACCTATATTGAATGGTGCATGGACGAAGTGACTCAGGGTCCCTTCTTTCTCTATGAACTCACCCAAGGGGCTTATAGGGGCAATTCCCCCTCCCAATCTCAATTTTTTAATTTGAATTTTTTATATTTTTAAATATACCTTTTCAATTTATATATTTGTCTCTGTCTAAAATTTTTAACACTTTTTCCTTATTTTAATTTTAATTTAATTTCTTAGTTAAAACTTTTACTGTTCTTTTGGGATTTGTTTGTATAGCCTATTTTTAGGGGTTTCTTTTTTCAATTTGATTTATTTCTTATCTAAGTTGTAAATTATTTTATATTAATAAATTAACTTATCATTAATATTATCAATCAATATTAAATTTTTATACTTTTGAACATTTAGAGGTGTCATCCTCAAGTAAATATATTTTTTGTGTATATATTACTGTGTATTTATGTTTATACGTGTACATGTATATATGTATACCTATCAAATATATATATATATATATATATGTATACTTATGCACATACATATTGATTCCTTGTATTGTTACCTTTTTTTTTTTTTGTCGCGGAGCCCATTGGGCAAATACTCCCCCTCCTAGGTAATGCATTGCAGTATGTCCAAGACCAATTGATCCATCCTTTGGGATTTGTTGCAACTTTTATTAAATAAATGATACATGTTACGTAGTTTTATGTAAGAGTAATATTAGAATGTCCAAATGTTGGTATTCAAATATTCACATGAAATGAATCTATTATAACGATGGATCCCACTCCATGTAAGTATTTAGACATTAATATTTAGGTTATAAATCCTATCTCTTGACATAAATTAAGTTAGGTGTGGCAATAAATCGAACAACCAAACAACAATTGTACTTTTATTTGATTTTTTGTATCTCTTTACATAAATTAAGTTAGGTGTGGCAATAAATCGAACAACCAAACAACAATTGTACTTTTATTTGATTTTTTGTGTGAAAAACTTCAGTTTTAGCACACAAACTAAAGGCCATGCACTTTAGTAGTTTTGAGGATCTATTAATGGATGAACTCCAATATTTTTACAGTTACTGCATTTAATTTAATACTATCTTTTTTTTTTTTGGACTTCTTAAAGTTTCAAGGATAGAGATGGCTGGACTTGCATTCTTAGAAGGATGTAGGAATATTCAAACCCTTACATATATATCTAGCCCGATAAACACTCGACACCAATGATTCAACATGGTCGGTGTTGTGGGACATTGCTTTTTCCCTTGCTTTAATTTCTTTTCTCATTCTTACTTTTTCACCTTTTTTATTACTTTCTCTAGCTCTAATACTTCTTGAAAGGAAAATTTTAGTAGGCAATACTAGTGGAAATATATATTATGTACTGTGCCATTTGCTTGAATGATTAACCAAACTATCTGCACATTGTAATTAGACTTAAAGGCAATATTAATTCAAACTTCAAACAAATTTTTCTTTGATTTTAAAGTTCCTCAAGATGGAACTGATCAATCAACAAACTAATAATTAGTATATTATTTGCATATTTTTTAGATCACTAATCATAATCATAATCACCTTTGACGCACAAGATAAAGTAGGAAGGATTCTATCACACCTATAAATTAGGTAGATTTAGGAGCATGTTGGTAAAAATCAATGGCAGTGATGATTGATGTCAAGTGCAAGTCTGGCAGTTGGTCCACCTCTTTTTAATTTTTTTTTTTTTCCCACAAATTTGAACATATATATGTGCTTTTGTTATGCAATGACCTCATTGAGTTCCCCTGGACTTGTGCATTTGTCATATATGCATCAAGTGTGCACTTAGAAATGGAGTTGTTGTTGACCTGTTATAGATTTTGAATGAATTCATCCATGGCAAACAAGAAAAAGTGAGCAAGACTGATCAGTTCAAAGGGTTCTTTCAGATATTATACTAGGCCATGGCTGCCAGTTTGATGCGAGACCCTATTGTGATTCTCCGTATAGACGGGGAAGACCTCCTGGAGTTTATCAAGAGCCCCAGTCTTGAACCAGAGATGGTTTCCATATATTCAAAATTAGAGTTGCCTGATGGATCCCTCCAAGATTACATTATCAAGGCTTTTGAAGAACTTACAGTGGATCAAGGGATGCCACCTGCTTCAGATCCTTGGGTAAGTCTTATGACTATATTAAACTTCATTTTCGGTATTAATATGCAAATATATACATAGCCAGATATGGGAATCACTCTAATTTAAGTGCTTTTATGTGTGTGTGTGTGTGTGTTGGGAAACCTCATTTCTATCTGCAAATGAAGTGTGTTACATCAAACCATGTTTTTGAGCTGTTTTTCATTTGTTTTGGGGGGGGGTGGGTTACCTTCTGGGGGCTCTGTCTTGCATAGGTTATGAGCAACATTGTAGATCCAGCGCTGCAACTATGTGGCGGTGTTAAAGAGCAGCCAATCTCTGAAGAAACATTTTTGGGGGAGTTTAAGAAAGTAGCAGAGAGTGTGGCTCAATATCTCAAGGAGCAGCCTGTGATTGTTGCCCACAGTGAGAGTACCTTTGATGGAAGTGGCATTAAGAGACTTCTATCTAACAAGTTTGAATTGGACAAGGTAAGTGATGTAACTATATTTATATTGATGGTAGAACTAGAGGCTTTCATTGTCAGCTGCCTTTTGTGGTTGGGACTTATGGACAAGCCTTGAATTTGGAACAATTTAGTGAAACTATAATCCTACAAACTGACTAGATGACTCAAAATTTTCAAACTTTCACTAAACATAGAAATCGCAACTTTATGCTATAATATAATTCAATATATGGTCAATTATACATCACTATCCTGAATACTGCAAATCATTTTAAAAAAAAAAAATCGGAGTTTCTTAAATTACAGTAAGTAATTATGGAATGACAAGGACTCTTTGTTCTTTTTGACATGCTCTGACATTCTTATTCTCAAATTCAGATTTGAAAATTTTTCCTCAAATGACTCCAATAATTCCAAGTGGATCAAGCGCTTTAATCATTGGAACTATATATCATTACTATTTATCTTTCATTAATTTCAGACACTGGACACAGCAATCAAAAATATGCCAGAAGATTGCCAAGGGAAAATGACCAAGGAATATCTGAGCATGGTGCTTGATGTGGTGGCCCCATCAGCAGGTTTGCCTCCAGTTAGTGCTGTTGATCAGGTATAACTTGTCAAGATTTATGTTAACACATCTTGGGTTCCAGACTCATTGGCAGGCCAGCCAATCCTTCATGCACAAATAAGAAGCCAACATTATGTTGAATTTTGATCCTTTAATTAGTTTGCCCACTGCTAGTGATCATAATCAATTTAAGGAGTGCACTGGGGTTTGGCTGCAGGCTGGTGTAACTTGTCTAGAAATGAGACAAGCTTGTGAGCTTTATTGGTCTAGCCACCCAAGGCCATAGTTCACTGATTGCTTGATCAGTTAATATCTATGCAGACATAAGTTATGTTCTGTACTAGCTTCTTATTTTACTAAATTTAGCTCTCAAATTTTACAGATAGACAAGGTTGTCACTGATGTGTTTAAGATGTTGGATGCTGATGATGGAAAGATTGTCACAGACGACGAGTTCAAGAGGCTACTGACTGAAACATTGGAAACTATCATGGTGCAACTAGAGGGCAATCCGATCTCAGTTTCCTCAAATTCCGTTGTTCATGAGCCGCTTGCCTCTTCTTCCACACTCTTGCAGCCATCTTCCTCATAATATCATATAAAATCTTGATTGAGGAGATTATCATTAATCTTAAGTACTGTACTGTACTGTGCTGTTCACTTGGTCATTGCAGGAGTTCATAATTTAAAAATGAAATATGTTATACGACACATTATTTTTACTCTTATTTCTCGCTCCAAAGACACAATGGAGTGGGACCCACTATCCATTACATAATGAGTCCCACTCTATTGTATACAGGAGTGAAAAATAAGGGCCAAAAATATGCTTGTTGTATAGCATCAGTCTTTATAAATAGTCATTCACTTGGTGCAGTCAGTCTCTCCTAGATGTAGTTGAGACTTATGCTAATATGTTGATTGCTACTTACTATTTGATAGATTATGTACCTTTCAAATGCTTTTCATTTATATGAAAAAAGATTTACGAGTGTATGATATGTGTGTACATGTAATAATCAATTTGGTACTTTCCAATATAATGTGTTACGATATTTTTAAAATCACATCATATGAGACTCAAAAGATGTCAAATCATATTAGAAATATTGTATTGTGCTGTTCACTTGGTCATTGCAGGAGTTCATAATTTAAAAATGAAATGTGTTAGACGACACATTATTTTTACCCTTATTTCTCGCTTCAAAGACACAATGGAGTGGGACTCACTATCCATTACATAGTGAGTCCCACTCTATTGTATACAGGAGTGAAAAATAAGAGCCAAAAATATGCTTGATGTATAGCATCAGTCTTTATAAATAGTCATCCACTTGGTGTATGATATTTTTAAAATCACATCATGTGAGACTCTTTCATTTATTTAAAAATATACGAGCGTATGATATCTCCTGTACATGTAATAATCAATTTGGTACTTTTTAATATAATGTGTTAAGATATTTTTAAAATCACGTCATATGAGATACAAAAGATGTCAAATCATATTAGAAATACAAATTTATTCAAATGGTCGGGGATACTTAGCAACATCTATTCTTCCATTATTTGAAGAGAAGTTGGGGTGTCATTTCCCAAGCAAGCCCCAGCCAACTTCAGAAAGTCATAGTCTCCATCCACCCACACTAAACCTTCCCTTGGTAGGTCATAGAGAAACCGTAATAAACAATGCAAGCAAAAAATGGCCCTACCCAGAACACCCAATGCCCCTTCCACAAGAGTCCTCCATGCAGCAAAGCCGGGCCTAAGCACCTTGCCGGGTTCAGGCCAACGCCTGCATAGCCAGCATGCCCGGTTACTGTTATGGACACAAACACTGCAATTGCCATGGCCCCTGCTACCACAGCACAGACCATGGCTAAGCCAAGTTCTTTGCATCTTCTCTTGTCAAATGCCACTGTCACACCAACAAAAAGTACCACAAGGGTACATGAAAACTCTAGTATCAATGCAGTTTCAGAGCTTAGGTTTTGTGATGCTCTCCCGCTGTCAATGGTGCAGCCACCTAAGGAATACTTTTCTGCTTCATGATGGTCCATTACACTCTTGATTATGAGAAAGCCTATGATTGATCCAATACATTGTGCCAAGATGTAGATGGAAGCTCGAGCAAGAGTTATGACACCCTTGAGGGTGGCGATGAAGGTGAAAACCGGGCTCATGTGGCCTCCGGATAGCGGAACTGTCACCATGAGGAAGAGGAAGGCGATGAAGAAGACAATGATTGGGACTATGAGCTTTGGGTCACGCTCATGAGAATCCAAGCATGCTATGATGGAGGAGGTTAGAGTGAACACAAGGGCCGCCGTTGCCATTAACTCTGTTAATGCGGCTCTCCACATCTGAAAGAAATCAAGAGTGTATCTTCAGCTTAATTTAAAGTATGCATATACACCGTTCACATCCGATATATATAATATTTTGTACAGGACTTGGTACTAGTTTGGCTGCCTGGTCGGGACTTAAAAACGCAGGCGGGTCCTGTGATTCTACGAATGATACTCTAAGGAGCCGAATTTCTCTCTCATGCAGTGCCAAACTATCCCTTACTGGAGCCATGTTGCACAATCCAAGTATTTTGTAAGAGCAACTCCAAAGGGGATCAATTCCCGTACTCTAACGTATGGTCCATCTGAGTAGTCAAAATGGTTCTAAAAGATTTAAGGATTCATATATATATATATATATATATATATATATATAAATAAAACTACCGTAGAAAGAAAGAAACAAACAATACTGCTCGTAGTCAAAATCAAATTATTAACATTTTCTTAAATTCAAAATATATTAAAAAATAAGATAGTAAATTATAATGATCATCTTTTAAGATTTTTGACAATTACACTGACTGTTTATAAGGTTTCTAAAATTACACTGACCTCTCCTTATTTTATTTAACAATATACAGATATTTCTCTCTAGTCAATTTTTTTTTTAAAATAACAAAATTATTCTTTTTATTTATTTACTTTTATATTTTTTCAATTTTAACTAATTTTTTTGAACTTTTATTAAATATTTTTTATTATTTTATTTAAAAAATTAAGGTAAATAACTTATTTTAGGTTATCCAGAACGGCTCCCCTAACTCATGTCCACTTATTTTGTAAGAACAACTCCAAAGTAGATCAATGCCACGAATCAAAATGTCCTAACTTTCATTTTGGTTGCCTTAACTCCTAATTTTTACACTTTAACAAGCGATGCATCTAAGTAGCCAAAATGGCTCAAGAAGATTTGGATATTCATATATAACTACAAGGGATGAGAGCGAAAGAGAGGATCCAAATTGATAAGAAGGAAACATACAACATTATTCATAGTCAAAATCAAATGTTTACAATTTTTTAAATTTAAAATATATTAAAATATAAACATACTTATTTTGATTATTATAGTTAGAGCATAGTTTTAAATTACGGTATCAAAACAAGTAATGATAGTGCATATGGGTATAACGGTATCAGGGAATATCAATTAATACGTAACGAGAATTGGGAGTTGCACCAATAATTTTTTTGTAATCACTAAAAAATTCTTTAAAAGTTACTTAATATGCATGGTTTTGCACCAATTTATTACTTTTTAATGTTTATAATTATTTTTAGTCATTTTTATAATTCCTATGAAAAAAATTACTTATTGTATAAGACTTTATATTAATTTTATATCAAAGTAAGAAAAAAATACAATCTATTATGATTGATTATGACAACTAATAATTAAAAATGCAACTATAAGTAATTTCAACAAATATAAAAATAAAAAATAAAATATAGACAAAGAATACATTATAACTGAATATAAATTATTAACTAATGGACTTAAAGTCAAATAAACACATAATTTAGCAAAAATAACAAAAAATATATATATGATTAATCATATTACAATACTTAAGTTTTCTACCACAAAAAAAAAAAACACCCTAAGATACCTTTATATAATTTTAGAGCAAAAATATTAATATAAAAACAAAAGTAGTAAATAAATCTTTTTTACAATTAGATTTTTTTTTTTGTTGTAGAAGTAGCCTAGGCCCCAATGATGAGATTCATTCATTTTTAAACAACATCTACTAACTCTAATAAGATAAAATTTTACTTTTATATTTGTGGTAATAAATAATTAGATATAATTCCAAGGACTTACTAAATACTTTGACTACATCCATAATTTCAAATCTTGTGTTTGATCAATTTAAATCACTAGATTTATGATCCAAAAATGAGTTTTTTAGTTCTTAGAATAGAGAAAAAGAGAAAAATGTATCATTATTATTACGTATCAACCGATATCATCACACATCGATCCGTAACGACCGTTATGTAACAGTATCGGTAGTTATGCATGTGAATTTTCTACACATCGATACAAAATCATAAGGTTCAAATATAGTTTCGTAATGGTCGTTACGTTACGGTACGTTATGTAATGGCCGATATTTAATACCATGGGTTAGAAAATGTATATAATGGAAAAAGCTATTTGAGTAGTCGGAGCCAAATGGGCATTTTGGCTGTCCAAAATGCAACAACTGATTAATCTTACCTCTGGCTGGAAATATTCATGGAAACCAATGCAAGCAAGAAAAGTTGTCATTGGAGACCTATTTTGTATTAAATCAGCAGCTTCTCGTTTCTCAACTCGTTTGGGATAATCCTGATCACCATGGCCACCTTCATGTGAGACAGCTGAAACTGAATCCATTCCTCCTCTCATGGACCAAAAAACAGCCTCAAATTAGAGATCTCTGCAGCATAATGCTCTTTCTACTATCTTTCAAATTAATGAAACACCCCGAATGAAAGAGTTAGATCCATTAATAGATGAAGTTTTGAAGCAAGTCCAAATTAGAGACATTTTGGCATTATAAAACTGAAATGTTTTTTTTATTGAGATGAAGACACAGAATGTGAGAGCATATATTGTGTAATATGCTTCTAGGCTATGGATCTTTTGATATGATTATGGGCTTGACAGTTCGAGAATTAACTTGATTTCAGGCTTATAAAAAGAATATCCGTTTTACATAAACAAGGATTTGTCAGTATGTGGTGGCTTAGCTAACCAATAAATATACAATATTAATTGTGTTGGTGGGTGATTATCATGCTAACTCAGCATCAGTTATTACTAAGAATTAATTTGAGAGACTTTATAAATAATAGATTATGGAGACTAATTTTAAGGAATGGATTCCGAGTGTTTCGATAAGAATAATTTATGACGATGACATAATAACTAATTAATTGTTTGATTAAAATTATTAAAAGTAATTTTAGAGCATAAAAAGTCTATTTTACTTTTTATATTATTAGATAGTATTGATGTTGTATGGTACCATGTTATAAATTTTATATTTATTTAATATTTTAATATTATTTTGTTATTTATTATTTAATTACCTATTATACACAAATATATATATATTTTATTTGTTTATTTTTCTATATAATATTTTATATAGTATATTGGTAGCTAGATAGAAATTATAGAATAGATATGATGGTAAAATGTATAAATTGTTAAAGACAAAAAACGGTGGCATCAGATTTGCAAAAAGCTGGGAAGAAGACCAAAAAAGAGTCTGGTATGAGAAAAAAAAAAACGCTAGGATCAGACGCGGGTCCAGCCGGCGTTCCAGGAATTCATTCCCAGCCCAGTTTCTGCACGTATTTTTCTTCCAAAGCCCAATCGTGGTTCGCATTGCGTCAGCCAACAATCTGCTTCTGCCGTTACCAACGTTGGGCCAAACGCGCTCAATGGAACCATTAAAGATTGAGGCAATATTTGAAGCTATCCATATCCATATCCATATACACATTCATATATCTATATATATATATATATGCCACTTTGTCAGTATAAACTTAATGATATTTATAGAAAAATATAAGATAAATTATACTGATTATCTGTTTCTGAAATTAAACAAATTATACATACTTTTCATTCAGTAATTTTTTTTTTTTTAAATAACAAAAATAGCACTTTTATTTTTTATTTTTTGCATTTTTTTAATTATGATCAATTTTTTAAAATTTTTTTATTTTCAAATAAAAATTGATTAAAACATTTGTGATAAAAAAAAACAAAATATAAGTTATTTACTTTAAATTACATTGACTCTTTTATTTTTATTGACAAATTATAAATATCTTTTCAAGTCAGTTTTTTTTTAAAATGACAAACAATCTCTTTCATATTATTTTTTTAAAAAAAGAGGCAAGAACATAAAAAATTTTAAAGACGAGGAGTTGACGAGAATACTGACTGAAACATTGGGAAGTATCATGTTGCAATTAGAAGGCAATCCTATCTCAGTTTCCTTAAATTCTGTTGTTCACGTGCCGCTTGCCTCTTCTTCCACACTCTTGAAGCCATCTTCCTCATAATATCATATAAAATCTTGATTGAGGAGATTATCACTAATCTTAAGTACTGTGCTGTCCACTTGATTGCATGGAGTTCATAATTTATAAATGAAAAATGCTGCACAAGACACATTATTTTCACTCTTATTTCTCACTCTAAGGCACAATGGAGTGGGACTCAGCATTACACAAGAAGTCCCACTCTAAGTGAAAAATAAAGTAAGAAAATGCTCGATGTATGGCATCACTCTTTATAAATAGTCAGCCACTTGATACAATTAGTCTCTTCTAAATGTAGTTGAGGCTTATGCTAATATCTACATTGATTGTCATTTACTATTTAATATATTATGTACCTTTCAAATGTTTTTTATTTATATGAAAAAGGTTATGCATGTCTGATGTACACGTATAATAATTAATTTGACACTCTCTCATATAATGTGTCATGATATTATTAAAATTATTTCACGTGAGATTTAAAAGATGTGATATCACAAGATGACATTGAAAATACAAGTGAAGATTCTAATTGCGGATACCTAGCAACGTCTATTCTTCCATTATGCGTCATTTCTCAAGCATGCCAACTTCAGAAAGTCATGCTGTCCATCCACCCACACCTAACCTTCCCTTGGTAAGGTCATAGAGAAACCATAATACACAGTGCAAGCGAAAAATGGCCCTACCCAGAACACCCAATGCCCCTTCCACAAGAGTCCTCCATGCAGCAAAGCCGGACCTAAGCACCGTGCCGGGTTCAGGCCAACGCCTGCATAACCAGCATGCCCGGTTACTGTAATGGACACAAACACTGCAATTGCCATGGCCCCTGCTACCACGCCACAGACCATGGGTAAGCCAAGTTCTTTGCATCTTCTCTTGTCAAATGCCACTGTCACACCAACAAAAAGTACCACAAGTGTACATGAAAACTCCAGTATCAATGCAGTTCCGGAGCTTAGGTTTTGTGATGCTCTGCCTGCTGTCAATGGTGCAGCCACCTAAGGAATACTTGTGTGCTTCATCATGGTCCATTACGCTCTTGATTATGAGAAAGCCTATGATTGATCCAATGCATTGTGCCAAGATGTAGATGGAAGCTCGAGCAAAAGTTATCATACCCTTGAGGGCGGCGATGAAGGTGAAAACCGGGCTCATGTGGCCTCCGGAGAGCGGAACTGTGGCCATAAGGAAGAGGAAGGCGATGATGAAGACGATGATTGGAACTATGAACTTTGGGTCACGCTCATGCGAATCCAAGCATGCTATGATGGAGGTGGTTAGAGTGAACACAAGGGCTCCCGTTGCCATTAACTCTGTTAATGCTGCTCTCCACATCTGAAAGAAATCAAGAGTATACATTCAGCTTAATTTAAACTATGCATATACACCGTTCACATCCCACATATATAATATTTTGTACAGGACTTAATATTAGTTTCACAGGACGGTTGAGACTTAAAAACGCAGTTCGAACTCGCGATTCCACGAACAGTCCTTTGAAGAGCGTCATGGTTATAGCAGACTCGCCCACGAATTTCTTTCCCACGCGACACTAAACTGGCCCTTGGTGTAGCAATGTTGCACAATTCAGATATTTTGTAAGAGCAATTAATGTAGGACAAATATAGAATCTTAAAAATAATAATATTTGTTCTAGAATTGTATTAAAGTTATTTAATTTTTAATTTTGATATGTCAACTTGTAATTATTTCAGTGTCAGAATATAATACTCATTGTAAATAAAAAAAACTTCAAAACTTGTTTGTTGTATTAAAGGAAAAATATAAAAAAAAAATCTAATTATTTTAAGAAAATTATAATTGATAAAATTACAAAAATTGAATCATTAAAAAAGTCAACATTCTTGTAAAAAAAAAAGTCTCTTATTAATGAAAATACAGATCAAGTTATTTCATCTTTTATACTTTGAAGACAGTAACAAGAATAAAGAAGGAATTAAGAATGAATCAAAATTAAAAACTAAACAAATATTCTAATTTTTACGGTACATTATCCTACATCAATAACTCCAAAGGCGGATCAATGCTAACGGCCAAATGCCCAAACTCCTAATTTTTGCACTTCTAACGGATGGTCCATCTAGGTAATCAAAATGGCTCCCAAAGATTTGGGGACTCATATATAACTACAACAGGAAGAGAAAGAGAGGGGGGAGCCAAATTTTGAGAGAAAGGAAACATACAACACTGTTGATAGCCAAAATCAAATTGTTTACACTTTTAAATTTAAATTAGATTAAAATATAAAATAGATATTTATTTTGATCACTATGGTCAGAGTGAATGTATAATAGAGTCATTTAAGTAGTCAAAACACTATTTATGAAACTAAATGGGCATTTTCGTTTCGAGAAGTTATTTAGTATAATCATCACTCCACATCATTATTCGATTTGTAGTGATGATCTCTCACAAATATAACAATTTTTCTTAAATCATAAAAAAAAAAATAATCTTAAAATTTAAGATAAATGGTAGATTTTTTAAGAGGGAGCCACCCCGTGTCGGATAATGACCTGGATTGACCCTCTCACTCAATAATTTATCCTCCAAAATAATTGATTAATGTTACCTCTGGAGAGAAATATTCATGGAAACCAACGCAAGCAAGAAAAGTGGTCCTTGGAGACCTATTTTCTATGAAACCAGCAGCTTCCCTTTTCTCAACTCTTCCAGCTTCATGTGAGACAACTGAAACTGAATCCATTCCTCCTCTGATGGGCCAGAAAACAACCTCAAATTAGAGATCTCTGTCACATAATGCTCTTTCTATTATGTTTCAAATTAATGAAACACCCAGAATGAAAGAGTGAGATCAATTAATAGATAGAATATTTGAAGCAAGCCAAATTAGACACCTTTGGCATTATAAAACTGAAATGTTTTTTTTTTGTTGAGAAGAAGACAGAGAGTGTGAGAGCATATATTGTGTAATATGCTTTTAGGCTATGG
This sequence comes from Nyssa sinensis, assembly GCA_008638375.1. Lineage (NCBI taxonomy): Eukaryota > Viridiplantae > Streptophyta > Magnoliopsida > Cornales > Nyssaceae > Nyssa > Nyssa sinensis. The sequence continues at coordinate 41,864,936 of CM018033.1, forward strand.
ATCTTTTGATGTGATCATAGGAGAGATAGTCGAAAATTAAGGTGCTTTTACGCTTGTCAAAAAGAATATCCACTCTTTGTGGCTGCTTAGGCTTAGCTGACCAACAAATATACGATACTAGTTGTATTGGTGGGTGATTAATGATTGATTATCACACTCAGCGTCAGCTATCACTAAGCAATAGTACCACAGAGGATTGAGGGGATATTTTACAGCTATCCATATCCATATACACACTCATATTCATATATATATATATATATATATATATATACATACTATTTTGTCGTATAAACTTAATGATATTTATAGAAAAATATAAGATAAATTAAACTGATTCTTTGTTTATGAAATTATATTTTCTTTATCTACTTTTGTTAACGAAATACACATACCTTTCATTCAATACTTTTTTTTTTTAAATGACCAAAGTATTGCTTTTATTTTTTATTTTTTTAACTTTTTTATTTTCAAATAAAAATGATTAAAATATTCGTTATCAAAAATAAAATATAAGCTATTTACTTTAAGTTATATTGACCTCTTTATTTTTTTTGGCAAACTATAAAAATGCTCTCTAAGTCAATTTTTTTCCAAAACGACAAACGATTCCTTTCAGGTTTTTTTTTTTTTTTTGCATTTTTTAATTTTGACCAATTTTTATTTTTATTTTTTAAAATATTTATATAAAGATAAATTAAAAAATTTAATCAATATTATTTAAAAATGAAAAGAAATTTAAAAAGATGGTCAAAATTGAACAAATGTTAAAAAAAAAAAAAATGATGGGATAGTTTTGTCATTTTAAAAAAATTTGATTGAAATGAATATTTATAATTTATCAATAATAATATGAAAAGTTATTATAATTTTATATACTTCAAAGAAAATTAATGTACTTATCAGTAGAAAAATTAATATAATTCATTCTTATAAATGAGTATATATTTTTTTTTGACAAGTGGCATGGTGCCTAGATCATAGCAGTAGTTTCTTTCATCAAATCAACAGATACCAATTCCTAACATCTAGCTAATCAATTTGTCCTGTAGTTGGGTTCTCTTTTTGGCTTGGTTCTGTTTGGCCTCTATGAGGCTGGTTTGTTCTTTGCAGCCTTTTTGTTTGTTAATAAAATCATCACTTTTCCAAAAAAAAAAAAAAACATATAGCTAACCAATTGAACAATATTTGTTCCCACAGATAACAAAATCCTTATAGGTCTGTTTAACAAAAGTCAGAATTGGTCATGGACAGTTCGAGGAACTATTTTTAAATTTTAAGTTATTTAATAAGTATATTTTATTGTTTCATATTTATTTAAAAAAAAAATATTTAAAAATTAAAAAAATTCAAACAAAAAAGAGATTAATTTTTACAAAAAATAGATAATTTAATAGAAATAGTTATGACGTGACTCAGAACATCTCATATTAGACTAAATCTGATGGTAAAAGTCATTTTAGTTCTACTATAAGTAAATTTTAACAGTACTACGGTATCAAAAAGTTATATTTTGATATTTTTACTCTAATGATGAAACTTTATTTTTTTTTAGTAGAACTAATATTTTTATATCCAACTATCATTTTCAACCATTGAAAATAAGAAAAAAGTAACATTAAATCTACACCATTAATATCTGAAGCGTTGATGTAAATAGTAACTATCAAAACAAAAGCTTTATTGGTATAGTTTTTGACTTTAGCCAAATTTTGATAGAAATGAAAATTATTATTGAAGTAGAGTTTTTTTATTTAACCTATTATAATTTAACTCTGATAGCTCCTTTAACCTTACTGTCGGAGCTACTCTCAAGCATACTAGCCCTATTTTACAAATTGAGAGTTTCCATTTTTACATGGGATCTCCGCTAAACAAAAAGTATTTAGGAAATCACGTTCGTATCCTTTGGCAAAGATGAAAAAAAGTTCATCGGTAAATTAGTATATAAAATTTTTTATTGTTCTGTGAATTAGATTCAGACATTTGGTATAAATAAGGTCACGATAATGCTCTAATTTAAAATATATCTAAATCTAATTTGCATGCTAACAAAAAAACTCCACACTATTTTATCACTAAACTTTTTTTTAGGCAAAGTCATGTTGACATGTAATTTCGATAGAATGCCACGTAAGCAATAGCTGGCCCTGCCCAAAACCCAATTCCCAAACCAGAGGTGGGGCGCTTCTAACAAGTGTAGGCCTGCGAGGTTCAACCCAACTCTGGCCTAGCCCTTTTTTGTGATGACCATTGTTGAGAATGACACGATGCAACCCAGCACTCCATGGCCCATTGGCCATTGCCTTTGTTTAGCATGATATCGAAGAGAAAAGGAACACGAATGTACAAATTAACTAGAAGCCAATGAGCTTGGCCCTTCTCGAGGCCTATCTTGATGGGCCCATTTTGGGCCTGGAGCAATCTGTGAGGGTTCAGCCTCCAAGTGTGTTCCTGTCTCTCGTAACTTCTTCAAATTTTTTACTTTTATGAATAAGTTAGTTCTTGTAATTCATGTAAGAGTAATATTATTTTTACCTTGAAAAGCTGCCTGGGTGGGCCAGGTGCTTAAGATGACAACCATGCCATCACCTACATTTCATACAATTAAATTGGCTGGAGACTTGTGTGGGAACTAATGAAATGATCTTCTTTTAGCCTGTTGGCTTTGATGGGTCATATGGGTTATCTACAAAAATGGATTCTTTGAAGCCATATTCAGGTGCATCCACATGTCTTCGTGTAGTACAGTGATTTCATTTGCAATGTCAAATTACCATGTCAGGAGATTCAGGCCGATTGACGTAGGTCTTGTACAAGACTAAGTGATTAACTTATGGAACAAAATTGAATATCCGTAATATTTCTTTTTATTGGAGGGTTTATATTTTTGAATGATTAAAGAGTGGAATGTTTAGAAAACAGAGGCTAGTGGAATCTGGACTCCCTCCCTCCTATTTCTAGACATTTCAAGTTCAGATTTGAATTCCTGAGTTTACACATTGCTTATGACTTATTATCTATTTTGAATTCTGACTTTGGAACGTAATTACGACTTTTCCCAAGTAGGCCTTATCAAGATTTCATAAAGAAAACAAAAATAAAAATTGAAATCTTGATGGTCCCTGATTATGTGGCATGTTGGCAATCTGGGGGAACATTTTTTCAAAAACTATGTCAAAACAAGTAGTGAGTGTGAAAATTTGACAGCCTCAAATTTTTATATGGATTCAATAGTTTTTTGAAGTGGGTTTGCTTAAACTTTTCATTGAGACAATCCAGAAGTTGAGGGAGCAAGAAAGAAGATTTTGGGATAAACGTTTTCTTCATGACAAGAGTCTCCAGCAATTATTCCTAGGAATGACACATTTACGGCTTGCCATTCATCAGTAACGGCAACAGTTCCAATTTCTTTGAGCATGAAATACTGCATTTTGCCACGTTTTTTCATTTTTTTGTGTGCCGCCCCTTTTAACTATCCTCCAAATGGGAGGAGACGGTGGAAAAAACAAAGGGGGCCTTCCAAAAGTTTGTGTTCTGTTGCTTAGTGTGCACAGGTCAGGGGATAATCTACTAGTTGGAACTCATGAGGCCTTTTATCTTTCAAATTTTTCTTTCATGTTCAGTTGATTTTTCCAATGATTCTTGTTTGTTCCAGCCAAACATAGTAGACATGGAAGAGCAGGATATCGTTTGATTGGATTAAAACATTGTTTCCCCTTGATAATAAAGTTCATAAAGACCTTGTTTTGTCTCATTCAACTATAACAAGTTCCATGCATCCCCACCTGCTAATCTCCAAAGGAACATGGAGTCAATCCTTTCTCGTTTATGGCGCTTTGCTTTGAGATTGATATTCTTACTTGCTATGTGCAGTTTTTCAGGCATCATACTTTCCCTTTTTTGCTTCTCTGATTTCAATTTTTAGAAGAGAGAACTGTATCTTGTCTAAATCAGATGCCCTTCTCTGATTTTCAGATTGCTACGACCCCTTGGACCCGAATGGAAATATTACAGTTACCTTTGACATACTTCAATGGACAGTTGATGGCTATGTGGTTAGTACTGCCATTGGTAATCTTCTTAGGGCTTCTTTAAATTTTGATTTAGTTGGTTAATTAATCAATTATTTTTCAAATATGTTGTAGATGTTCAACATTCAGCAGGTGTTTAAGCATCCTGTGAAAAGTGATTGAATCCACTACATTATACTTTTTTTCAGATAAATAATTCATTCTATTATCATATGGTTGCCTTTAATGAGTCCATTATTGTTTCCCATAACATTCAGATAAGTCTGTTGGTTTGATTTATATTGCATGTTTAAAACTATTTAAAGATTTCAACAGAAAACCTCGCTTATATGTTTTGTATTAGCATAAGGTGAATACGGTGATCACTCCATTCTACACTGCCAACTTTTCTGTGCCAACGCCATGTAAAACAGGATGGATAATTCCAATTTCCGTAGGACAAACAAACCAGTCTCTAATTGTTCTTGAATCGTCGATTTTTTCTCTTTTAAAAAGAAACCACTTTGCCAGTATAGTCTAACAGCCAATAATCTTGCTTTAGATCTTTGGATTTGATATCTCATGGGAATACGCTTGCAATGTGGAATTCACCATGCCTCCACATTAAGAAAATCTGTGTTTTCCATGGTAGAGAAAGCTGTAGAGTTTCACGACCCTATCTCACTTCTATGATTATGTACTAGCCCCATTGACTTTTTCTGATATGGTCAAGAACAGTTTGTTTGCCTAGGGTGGATTGTGGTGACTTCCACACCAGATGCAGACTTCCAACCATTGCCGCCTTCATAGTTCAAATTCATTGCAGTATACTTGTGTTATCCACAATCCTCACCCCTCTAACAGGGCTGTTATTTGTAGGCAAGGGTAACCATCCAAAACTTCTATCAATATCGTCACGTGGACAAACCCGGTTGGCAGCTTGGGTGGACATGGACCAGAAATGAGGTCATCTGGTCAATGTCTGGTGCTTTTGCCACCCAACAAGGGAATTGCTCGGCCTTCAAGTCCCAGATACCACACTCCTGCAAGAAAGACCCTGTTATGCTTGATCTCATGCCAGAGGCCTTGCCACAAAACAGGTCTGAGGACTGCTGCCGCGGTGGCATTCTTGCTGCATGGGCTATCAACCCTTTCAACTCATTCTCGTCTTTTGAGATCACGGTTGGAAACTTGGAGGGGAACTATTCTGCGTACAAGCCTGCAAATCTTACTCTGATGGCACCAGGACCTGGTTACACTTGTGGCCCTGTTGTGGACACTGATCCCACAGTTTGGTCAGTTATTGGGGGCAAAAGAGAAGAACAGGTTTTCAGTAAGTACTTTACTGTCAAGTGTTACATTATAGAAATTATATTGTAATTTTTTTTTCTATAATAGTAATAAAACAAGCATTCTAAAGTCAGAAAGTAGACCTGTTTTGTTTGGTGACAACAATCTGACATATGGCTTTCTGATGATTGTGGAGGATCTGAAAAATTTTGATGGTTATAGTTTCGGTGTTGAGGATGATTCACATTTCATCAGTTAGATATTGTGATACTTTGTCTCCTTGATTTTTCAGAGGATGCTCTACTCTGCCTAACTATGCAATCAATTAGATATTGTTACAATTCCATTGGGTTTTAGCTAATTACATCATAGGTCTATAATTGGAATTGTGATTTTTTTGGGATCCATTGGGTTGATTGAGAATCCATCTCCTTCCAACCTAATCTACAATTTCTTCTTTCAAAATTTTGAAGTTTTGACACCTGAAGTAATCGCAAATGTATACAGTATCCCCGTTTCTTGCTTGATTCCAATGTAATTACCTTATGAAATTCCTTATACCTTATATCCCTTCTGAAGATACAAAAACCACAGAAAAGTGGCGAATTATTTTTGGATGGCCTTTATGTATTTAGAAGCTGTAATATGATAGGAAAGGTACTTTCTTGACCAATTACTGTTATGTAATTATAAAAAAATTTATGTTCTCTCTTTAGAATTTATTCTGTTCGAGGATGATAAATTTCCTTGTAGTGGTCATGTCATGACAATGATTTTATGGTTTTCAGGGACATGGAAATCAACATGCACGTACTCTAGTTATATAGCTAACAAAAATCCTGTATGTTGTGTTTCACTCTCAACATTTTACAATCCTACCATCACATCATGCCCTCAGTGCAGCTGTGGATGCAGAACAGCAGACCAGAGCAGAACTTCATGCATTAGGTGTGTTATTACTAATGGCATAGTACACAACTGAAGGCATGTTTTTGTTTGGTGATTATATATATGTTTCTCATCAGACTATAGTAATTTAATGGCCACTCCTCTGTGTGTGTGTGTGTGTGTGTCTAACAGACAGGATTACCCCTCATCACAGACAGATTCTCTCAGCAATTTTGACAGGGTGCAATGCACTGATCATATGTGCCCGCTTCAAGTTCACTGGCATGTTAAGAACAACTACATGGATCACTGGAGGGTGAAATTGACAATCTCTAACCATAACTACGGCAAAAACTACTCAGACTGGAATGTGTTGGTTCAGCATCCTGGTTTCAGCCAGTCTGCTACAACTTATAGCTTCAACAGCACCCTGCTTCCTACTGTTGGTTTCACAGGTACTTGTACCTAATGTAGCATTTCACATTCTAAATTAGTTTTTTTTTATTTGATTATGTTATAATATCATGTGAACCCAAGTTAGCAGAACGTCCATGACTAGAAAGCAAGATATACATCTATGTATATATCTAATCATTGTGCATGCTTGTTGATCAGGGGTTTTAACTCTCCCCAGTGAGCCTTATTCAGCATGGTTTGATGACCCATTTATCCCTGCCTTATCAGTGTCAAAAGAATATCTGCACTCGTAATCTGATTAATCTTGTCGTACTGATCAAGATCACATGTTGCAGATGATCAACTTATTGGATGAGATTTAGCCATCCTATATGCATATACTTTCTTCAAAATATTCTCATGTGTTTTTCTGCCTTTGAAAGAAGGTTTTTTGCTTGTTGACAACGATTGTATTGCATTATTCAAACTGTATTTCTTATGCAGATGAACTGTTGTATCTCCTTTCACTTTTTGTTTCTTTTATTGCAATAGATTTGTTATAATTGTCTGTGATGGACATTCTGCAGATGAAGTTGCCCTCTTTTGGGGGTTAGAATATTACAACAATGAACTGTTGCAAGCCGATGAGAAGCAACAGGGTTCAGTGACGACAGAGATACTTCTGAGCAAGGATTCAAAAGCATTCACCTTAAGAAACGGATGGACCTTGCCTAGAAGAATATATTTCAACGGTGAGAACTGCGAGATGCCACTTCCAGATACTTTCCCAATGCTACCAAATGGTAGCTCTAGTCGAAACCCCAGTCATTGCCAGTTCCTTCTTCCCTTTCTGATCTATTTGATTTTGAAAACATTATTTTCATTTTAATAAATACACATGCCTGCTTTCCTATAGTTGTAATGTTTGAGTCGGCCTGCCTTCCAACTTCATTGAGTCATGCCAGCATTGGCTTGAAATTGTTAAATAACCAAATTTTTTGTAGTGTTCATGCTTGCATAGATCATATATGACATTTATTGCATTTATAAAGACTCTACTTTGTTGTGTATAGACTCTTTGAATGTGTTTGGAAGGGTAGATATTGATAGATGTATTTGTTAGCAAATTGTTCGTACCGTTTGCTCGCCATTCGATCGAAATTGTTTGATTTTGGTTTTCAATAGTTGACAGATTGGTGAACTGTATATGAAGGTATACCATTGATTGGCATAATAGTCAAAATCTGGTTGTCTATTAAATTTCTTATTGAAGCTGAAATCTCAACTTCCATCAGAGGAGAGTATATATATTTAAATTTTGAAGATCTCTGGGGGAAGAAATTGGGAAGGGGAAGGGTGGAGAAAGGTTGTTGATCTTTTTACTAAACACAATCAAGTGGATCATCATTGATTCATCATGTTTATTTTTATTAAAATATATATATATATGTGTGTGTGTGTGTGTGTGTATATACACACACTAAAAATTAAGAAAATAACAAGAAAAAATATTTTTATTTATTTTTTAGTGATAAATAACAAATTATTGGAATAATTATTAAGATTATCTTAATGTATATGTTTTATATATTTGTATATATAACAAAAATACATGCAATAATTTTTTTCTTTTTTTTAAATTTTATCACTTGATCATCATCAAAGAAAAGAAACGTGGTTTTGTAAAAAAAAATAATAATAATAATAAGTTGTAGATGTTAAAAAAATAACCAAAAAAAAATGACAATTTAATCGGTATTATGAAAAATCTGCCGGTTGAACTAGATTTTTCCTTGGTTAATATTCTATCACATTGTGTTTCTGAACAAACTGACCTCAGATTCCTTTTTCCTTGTCCTTGTTTGACCGCCCTTGAATAGGGCAACTGGCAAGGATATTATTAGTGCTACATTGACATCCAAAACAAAACTTGCTGTCACTTTGCATGCAACAGCAATACCTAGAGATCCAAAACTTAACTTGCTGTCAATTTGCATGCAATAGCAATATGATTAGAAAGATAATACTGTCTTGAGAACAAAATTCATGCAGTAACCAAAGAGAAACTATGCAATCCGTCCAGAGCCACTTTGTGATCGAGGCCGTTTGGCTAAGTTTTTTGAGAAAAAAAATTGCGCCTTTGACACTAATTCTAGAACGCTTTTTATAGCAGTATCTTTTTCAAAAAAAACTTGTTGATCGAAATCACGTTTCTTCAAGAATCTTAGCTAAACGGCCTCTAATATGTGATTGTTTCGGGAAGCTTCTCTAAATACATGCATTGTGAAAAAGCAATCCATAGTTATTCTTTTTCCAATCCATTTTGGAAAGTAAAATCAACACAAAATTAGTTTTAAAAACTTGGCCGATAATCAGAGCATATTTTCAGAGCTGCTTTCTCAAATGCAAAATACAAAAATAAGGGTGCAAAAGTTCTCTCAAACAGGCCTCAATTATTAATGATAAGACAAAAAAAATAAAAATAAATTATATTATTTTTTCTAAAATTTCTGACAATTACACTTAATTTTTTTAAAGTTTTTAAAATTACGCTGATCTCTCTTACTTTACAAGATAATATACAAATACTTCTTCTAGTCATTTTTCTTCAAAATAACAAAATAACAAAATTCCTATTTTTATATTTTTTTCTTTTAATTTTTCAAATTTTGACCAATGTTTTAGTCAATTAATCAGCCAAAATGGTACATGATTTTTATTTTAATTGATTTTGCGTTGAATTGTTTTTAAGCCAAAATGGTACACATTCAAAAACTACAACGTAGGACAAGTGGCAATAATTCTAAGCCAACATAATGATAAAGAATCTGAGAAAGTATGCACGGTAGTTGTGGGAACATGGTCGTTGAACATGACTTTATGCTACAAAACATAAAAAGTGAACAATTAGGTGGAATATATGCAAAACATGGTTAAGGCCATCTCCAAACAATGAATAAATTTTACTTAAATATAAATTAAAGTAAAAATTTTATTTGAGTCTAATACTTTTTAATAGCTCATCAATAATTTATAATTATTACAAATTTAAGTTTATAAATAATATTTTATAAATTTAAGTTTAAGTTTAAATAAAAATAAATTTAAGTTTAATTTTAAATAAAAATATATGAATTTGAATTTATTATTGAAGAGATTTTTTAAAAAATTTTGACTCAAGTTTGAATTTAGTCCAGTAATAAAGATGCCCTAACTAACGGTCATAAATGTTTATAAATACAATATTTGAATATTAGTAATGGAACACACGTCAAAATTGTCTGATCCAAACACATGCCAACACATCCATCTTGTCCGATTAGTACTAAAATTCTTATTATAATGGCAACAAACCTTTAAGGAGAAGGATTTCCTAGTTTTCAAAATCGTCGTATCCAAACACCAACACATTCACATGAATAAGATTAAGCATATATGTGAGGTCGTTTGTCTCCGACATGTCTGTGCAAAATTTAGAGGTAAATTTTAAGCTAAATACAAGTATTAGCAAAAATTATAAAAATAAAATAAAAATTTAGAAAAAAAAAATCTAAATTTTTCTTAATTACCAAGTTGGGCCTCTTCTTGTAGAGCATGGAATAGACTGTGGTCACATCACAAATGACCCTTATAAATTTAGAAGAAAAAAAAAATCTAAATTTTCCTTAATTACCAAGTTGGGCCTCTTCTTGTAGAGCATGGAATAGACTGTGGTCACATCACAAATGACCCTCGTTTCTGAACTGATTGATTAGGTTCATGTAAGTGATTATGCAGCATTACCAAACAGCCTTCACCCTGAAATGTACTTTCTTATTCTAAATTCTTCCTTTGCTTGTTTGAATTCCCTTCAAGTTCTTCATTTGTCTGTATTTAACATTTAAGACGTGCAATTGCAGACTTTTGCTTTCGTTGTTCGTTTGAATTCTTTTCAAATTTCTTATTTGTCTGTAATTAACATTTAAGATGTGTAACCGAATATTTGTGTTTGTTACAATTGTAAAATGAACAGGTTATTCAACACTGATTCGATTATAAACTTATTCAAGATTAACTTGTAAAATAAGTAAGTCAAGTTCAAATATATTTTGAAACTTGATAATTTATCAAACTTGATTTAATAAATCAATAAGTAGTCTAACATTATATAAAAAATCAAAATATTCGAACTCAACTTACAATCAGATTAATTAAAGGCTGATTCGAGATCAATTTGATATATTAATAAATTAAACTTGAATACAATTTAAGACTTATTTGTTTTAATAAACCAAGCTTGAACAATTCACTACTCGACTTATTTACAATCTTAGTTGAGATTCAACATAACTCAAAATATACTAATGAGTTGGAGGGCACTATTAATGATATATTTTATATAATTGATTTCAAATATTTAATATAAAACTTTGTTAATTTGAGCTAATAATATCGACGATGATAATAATACGGGTAATGTAATTTTAGAGCAAAATTTAATTATCCATTAATTATAATTTTCATTATTGAATTTATATGGATTAGAAAATCAAAAATTATTTAGGATCAATTAAATACCTTAGATTTTACTTTTTCATTTGAACTTTGGTAGCAATTTTCTTTCCTGTAAGAATTTTTTTTTCTAAAAATTTGGTAATGGAAAATGATATAAATCCTATTTTCAGTAAAGTGAGCTATATATCAAGGAATTGGTCATGAAATAGCCAGTTACCACTTGGATATATCTTAATGATTGTCTGATACTTGTTGGAATCAATAATTGTTTGATATTTTTGAAAATAAAAAGCTACATGTATCGTGTGACTAAACGAGTCTTCTAAAATGTGTGATTGAGATTCTTTCACACCATATATATATATATATATATATATATATATATATATATGTATGATAGACATATTCAGAACGTAACATGTGTATATACAAAGTTTTTTAAGTTACAAATCAAGAAAGATTGTTTTATCGAGAACAAATAGACACGGGGTTCAGAGGTATACGATTCAGAATATATCGTATTTTATATCTTACAGACCTCAGAATAAGAAAACAAAGTCAATATGACAACTAATATCTTCAAATATTTTCAAATTCCTACTTTACTCAATTTTGAAGATTTACAACCTATAAATAAGATCATAAGATATGATTTTAATTGATGTAAAACCTTCTCAGTGACCCTCCATAAGGTACGCTTTCAATTTTAAATTTCATTCAATAATTTTTGACACTTTATTTTTTCACTTGTGAGACCATTTAAGAGATAAAATATGTTTGAGTGTTGAGTGTTGAGTGTTGACTTTCCAATACATTAGAAAATATCCTATCAATTTGTTTTAGTTAGGATCAATATCATATTATTGTTCTGGAATCTTGAATTATCATTAGGAGTAAAAAAAAAGAATAACTAAATTAGATGAGAATTATAATAATGTTTAAAAAATAATAATAAACTATCACCCTAATTTTTTTTTTCTCTAGAACAAAATTACTTAATTATCCTTATTCACTAACCTATTGAATTCATTATCCATGAAAGATATTTTTCTAATATTAAAATTATTTAATTATCATCACTAAACTTTTTCTTTAATTATCCTTACACACAAACAAAAAGTATTTAATTCATTTTCAATGAAAAATATATTTGTAATATTATTTTTTTTAAAATTAAAATAGAGTGTATGAATAAAAATTATTTAAAAAAAATTACGTTTAACTTTAACTACCAAGGACAAATTATAATTACAATCAATAATTTAATTGATATAAAAAAAAAAATTATACTTAAGTTGATATAGTAGCAGTTCATTATAAATTACCATCAATTCTATTAACAGCACACACTGAATTAATGGTTATACGTTAGTAAATTATTGATTCAGTTTAAGTGTAAATTTTTCAATTTAAGTATATATATTTTATGTTAATTTAAGTATAAATTTTTAAAAGATAAATTATACTAACTTTTCTTGAAATTTATGACAATTATACTGATATCTCCTAAATTTTCTAAAATATTACTAAACTCTCAGACTTTATATAATAATATACAGATACTTCTCTCCTATCAATTTTTTCTTTAAAATGATAAAATTATCATTTTCATATTTTTTTTTCAATTTATTAAATTTTGACCAAATTTTTTTATTTTAAAAATAAATATTGATAAAAAGCTTAACTTTATTTTTATATAAAATAAAAATAAATTATTTACTTTAAATTTATTTTTAAATAAAAAAATTAAAAAAAGTTAAAGAAAATTTAAAAAATAGCCAAAATATAAAATAAATAAATAAAATAAATAATTTTATTATTTTAAATAATAATAATAATAAAATCAGTATAATTTATCTATTTTTAAAATTTTCTATAGGCCTTTTATTATTTGTCATTACGTTTACGTAAAAAATAAAAAACTAGAAACGACGTCGGCGTCAGTCCTAGAAAAAATAACGGTCGACGATTGGATGCAGGTGGAGAGGAGGCGTGTTGTTATTTGTACGTAAAGTGGTCCCCACAAATACGTCTTTCGTTTTGAACCGATGTTTGGATAATTGTATGTATCCTGTTATTCGATAGTTTGGTACATTTTCTCTCAGTGTCTCTGGATTTTTTCATAGAAGTAGTTTACAGCAAGAGTCTCTCACCTGCAATTCCAACTCTTGCCGATTCCGGAGAGATAGTTACGGACGGCTATGGCTCCTCATGTCGACAAATCAGAAGTTACAGAGGAGTCCATGGCTTCCGAAGTTGAGAAAAGGCCCATCTCCACCATCGTCATCGTCATCGGTTCTCTCTCTCGCTCTCGCTCTCTCTCTCTCTCTCTATATATATATATATATATATCAGTTATTTAACTGTGGTTGATTTTATTGCTTTTTGTTTAATACCGATTGATTTTGGGTTGAATCGCCAGCTATGCAAACTGAAGCGCTTCCCCTTGTGAACAAGTTCCAGCTCTCTGAGGACCACAATTCTGTGTGAGTTTCTTCTTAAAACATGTCATTTTTCTCTTGCTTATTGATCTCTCTGTTCGCCAATTAGGGTTTCAGATTAGCCAATTCATTTTTTTAGCCTTCTATTTTTAAATTACTCAGTTGAAGCGTTCGTGTTATCATTTGTAATATTTGTCATAAATGTATAGCTTTCTCTCAGTACGCACATATATAATATAGGCAAATGTGATGGAAGACACAGATATGTGCTTCTTTCATTGATAATGTTCACACTCTGTATCCACTTAGCCACACTGCCGCTACCCATCCAGATCTAGGAGAGGAGGGAGGACTTTTGTATTAGGAAGGCAACAGATATGAAATTCCATGTTATTTAGGTAATTAACCCTGAAAATTTGGGCATGGATTGGGGCAGTGAGAAAAGACACATTCCCATGTGATTTATCTGAGACACTAATTCTAAATATGGCAGGACAAGACTCGTGTAGCTGGCTGAGAGGAAGGTTTGTTGTTGAGTTGAGTTGAACTTGCAGCTGTGATGGATCAGATATCCATTTATTCATTTTCCCAAACTCACTCTATTGTTGACTTTTGACTGTTAGTTGAATTGGAAACTAGCTTTACCAAACTCTTCTCACGCTTTCTTTGCACATTTGGCATGTGATCAAATCTTTGAGATTGATCTTTATACTACTCTGTGATGGAAACACAAACATTAAAATATAGCAATAGACGGTAAGTTTTCAGTTGTTCTATATGATTGTTTCTAAATCTGTTGCATTGTATTTTATTGTGTTTATTTTGTAGAGAATGAAGATCTTTGTCATTGTTGGGTAATTCATTTTTTTAATATTCAACTTGCTACACTGCCAACTGTGGGTACTATTCCTGTCTTTTATTTTGTCTGGGTTTGATTTCCTAATGCACAACTATGCAGGTTCCCGAAAGGGGTTCCTTGGGTTCGGTATCATGGTATTTACAAAGATCTGAATATTAATATTATCTGGCCAGGAAAAGATACAGTTTTAGGTGGGTATTTGGCTTTCAGCATGTGTTTTTACTTTCATAAGGTCATTGATTATGTGCTTTGGAAATTGTCTATAGACATATTTTCTTTATTGGGAATGAACTTTATGAATTGCTTCTTATAACTCACTTGAGCACTCTCTCTCTCTCTCTCTTTCCCTCCCCCTGTGTGTGTTTTTTTCTTTACACATTATGTTGCTATTCGTATTCAAAGTATCATGTCTTTATCATTGTTAGAATAACACTCTCTGTGGGGTTTCTCGAGTGCAAGTGCACACGGGAGGGGGAGGGGTGATGCAACCCATGTTCAGAAAGCCCACTAATCTCATCTCATGTTTTTTTTTTTTGGATCTTGCCCCCCTCATTTTTATTCTATCCAGATTTTCCAAGTATTCATTAAAACTTCAGCTTGTTTTGTCCTTCTAATATGTCTTTCTCGCCATCATCTTGTCAATGTTGACTTTTGAGTTTTGACTAACCCATCTAGTAAAGTGTTCTATGCTTAAAAGATGAGTTATTTATGAGTCTTTGTATTGTAATGAATTAATATTTCAATGTTGTATCTTCTTTCTCTTTTTCCACCTATTCTACTTAGCCTCTTGAAGCAACTTATTGAGAACAAATTCCATTGTTTTCATCTTCTCCATTATTATGTCCTTTCAACTTGCCTTACCGAGTGATTGACCAATTCCCCAAACAAATCGAGTACAATGTTTGCTTGGGCAGATTCATTCCCAGTTGAGAGATGTTGAATGTCTACCTCCCTAGGTGAGGATTCTTGTGTTTATCCTTTACCAGAAATCTAGAGATTGTCATGCATTTTTGAAATAGCTACAAAACTTCATTTTCATTATGTTTCTTTGAGTAAAAATACATTTCATCATAATTATTTTTAATTCAAAGTAATGCACAAACTTTTTTGGAAAAAATGGCCCTTGATTCCCATAGATACTAGTTTTTGAAAATCCTTATCATTCAAAATTAATTGCCAATCTATGATGGGAAACCCTATAGGCTATAAATTAGTTTGCTTTTATTTAAAAAAGATTCAATGTCTTATTGCTGTAGATACGGCATGATAGCTCTCCCTCATCAACCTAATCAATCGCTTTTAGTGATGAAGTTTATTACTTTTAACGAGAAGCCCTTGTCACTTTTGAAGTAAAACTACACAGTTTGCAACTTTGCATACACTTTTGTTTCATTACTTTGATAATTCTTATGTCAAGTACCTCTTCAATGTTCCATTTGAATTTGATTGTACCAACAAGTCCTCTTTGCAATTCACTAAGAATTTTAAGTATAGGGCAGCTTGAAATAGTGCTGGTCTGATTAGATTGGCATTTTAGTAAAATTTGACAAGTTTAAAGTTTTTCATCAATAGTGAAGATGCTTGCAAAGATTTTGAAAAATCAAAATTGGTTTCAATACACTTTATAGATAAGTACATGTCTAAATTTCATTGGACTGGTATGAGCTAGCAAAATCAGCTAAGTTTGGGTCAAAAAGATTCAAATGCCTGGAAAATGATTAAGAGATTGGAATTATCTTCAAACCCCCTATGAAAACAGAAGCTTTCTTTTTTCTCTCCTGGAGTGGGAAGAAATAAATTTTTTTTTTATAAGTGGATGCGCGCACGCGTGTATATATATATATATATATATATATATATATATTCAAAGAGCTCAAGGGGAGTAAACTCGTAATTACGAAGGAAAGGTTACAACAATAAACAATTAAAGTCTAAGAGTCCTAAAAAATCAACTAAAGAACCTACATACGACGGAACGACCTCTTTGACCCAAAAGTATCCTTGCCACTGGACAATGAATAAGGAGATGTTCAACCGTCCGCCTCACCCTTGCACATGCTACACCTGTTAGGCAGTCACAACCCCATTCTTTGAAGATTATTTAATAGTCAAAATAGCTCCTCAAGCCATCTCCCAAGGAGAGAAAGCCACCTTAGTATTTTTTTTATGTGGGTTCGCCCTCCTCATGCGCCTTTTAATGCACTCTCTTTACCTATAAAAAATAATTTTTTTTTTTAAGTCAATAAATGAACTATATCTTGACTTAGGTTGCAATCAAGCTGGGCTAAGCTGGAAGAGGTCCATCCGAGCTAAGCCGGAAATGAAAATGGTCATCCTTAGCTCAACTCAGCCCATTTTAGAAGTAATAACCCTCATCCCAATCTCTGCATGCATTTTTACCTAGGTCTCAACTGAGTTCAGGCTGGCCCAAATAGTGGGGGAAATTGAGAATGAGAAAGAGAACGAGTGACGAGATCAACTCACATTATTTTGGGACTTTCTACAATGAACAAAGAAAGAACTCCAAATTTGCATTAGACTGATGTTTGTTCGGACTGGAAAACCATTCGTGCAGCTTGCTACTTATGCGACAAGGAATTTCGCTACCTTAGTGTTCAAGCACGACTCAACCCACTCCCCCCTTAGAACTCAGATTTAAAATTTCAAGGCTAAATGATCAGACTCTCGACCAGCTCAGCCGAATTGACAGTCGTAATCTTGACTGAGTTATACTTTTTGTTGCAATTGTAAAACATCAAGCTCCTAAACATGAAAATGTTAGTTGGAGTCCGATAGCAATTACTTTGTGCAACTAATGTCATAGGTTAGGTTTGCTACCAATCCAACCCGCATTAGCAAGACTGCCAAGACCCACACCATGTAATGGCCTTTGAACTAAATCTCAACTGCCTGGAAAGTTGTTAGTCTATTATATGATAAGTCTTGTCTAATTAAATCCAATTTGAGATTAAAGAAGCCTGAATTTTTGGTCAATTTAAGCTCTGGTAGTTTTCTTGCTTTGGAGTTAGGTAACTCTTTTTTTCTTAATCATTTGGCTTGGCTACGTAAGGTGGTTCAATAATAAGTAATACGAGTAATTGCATAGGTTAATTGGTATTATATGTCATTTCCTTTTATTTGGCTCGAAATTTTCTGGTTTTATACCACTCTTGTAGTATTGGCCTTTTTCATGGGGTTCCTTGTATGATTTTAGACATAACTAAAAAAGTATACGTGAATCTATCATGTATGGCAAGAGTGTCAGATAAGCCCATCTCTGATAAATTTGGAATTTTTTGGACACAATAAATGATCTTAAAAATTGAAAATCAAGAAATTGAAAAATTTTTAAATCTAGTGAATGAGATTTCCCATAGCTTCCGGTTGAAAATGAGCTATAATTTGAGAGAAACACTGTACTCTTTGCCTTTTTATTTTGTTTTTTTGGAGAATAAATTCTTTGTTATCATTCATGGAAAATTAGTTTTGAACTAATTTTAGGGAATTTGGGAAGGTTAGTGTTGAGAACATAGTGGGAGTCGATTCCTTTAAAATGATGGACCAATATGTAATTGAATTTTCATTTTTATTTTTGGTTGGGTGCCTTATGCATAGGATATCATGGATGCATGTAAAAGGTCAATTTCAAATTTTGGATCATGAATTATGTGATGCACTTTCTAATAGTAGTAATATTATTGTTATCATAACTGTGGTAATGCTAGGAATTTTATTGCTATAATTGATGTGCAATTTTAATGTGGTCAATTTGTCCTGGATGCCATGTTACTGAGTGCTTGAACCATTTCTTTTTCAGGGGTTGACAGTGTAGGCACAGTTTCTGCATCTCTTGTGACCTATGCTTCTATCCAAGCATTACAGCCAGACCTCATCATAAATGCAGGAACTGCTGGTGGCTTTAAGGTATTGGTTTTCTGCCCATGATTGTTTTTACTACTGTTTATCTTGTTTCCAAAAACTGAAACCATCTTGGAGCTTTTCCTTATCTTTCTTTTTCCTTTAAAAAAAAAAAAAAAACTCTTTGGGCCACTGATTTTGACCTTTGCTCTGGTAAGAGGGACGCTTTTTAATGAAGGCAGCTAAAATTAAAAATTTCAGTTAGTTGCAGAGTACGGAAAAATCTTGGATACTGCCCTCCTACTGTATCGATTAAAGATATTACTCTTATAGAAGTTCTTTAAGCATGCTTCAAATATTTCATTTTTGATATTCTAATCACACAAAAAATATGAAGTTTGTGTGGAATTCTACTCTCTCTCTCTCTCTCTCTCTCTATACATATATATGTAAAATTCCATATTGATGTTTTAGATGTTTTCAGGCCAAAGGAGCTTGCATTGGTGATGTGTTTCTTGCATCAGATATTGCTTTCCATGATAGAAGGATACCTATCCCTGTAAGTTTTTTTTCTCCCCCCTCCCCCAGTTTTTTAAATCTCATGTCTAATTATTGAAAAATCACCTTGAGTTATGGATTTTCTTGGATCCGGGATGTATGTTTTGGAGCATAGTTCCATATTCAAGGCGTTGTGTTAGTAAAATTGTACTTCATTCATTTGCTTGATATAGAAATGGTTGCTATGAGGAGGCCCTGAGCCAAATATTGGCTAACTCTACAGTTACCTTTCTGTGAAAGTTGTTGCATTCTGCATCTTTTCCATTCTTCTTTACTAAGCTCACATAGGCTTTACAAAGAAAAGGTTATAGTTTGCTGATCTCTGATAATCTTGTTATAATAATAAAGAATATCTGCATGAACTGTGTATGCATACTACATTCAGCTCTGTTGCATTGCTATCAGTTTGAACGCAAGAATCGGACACTGCTTATGATATATTAGTTCTGGGGATTTAAATAAATTTGGATTTGAGGACACATCTGCATGGTCTATCACATGATAAATAGGTAAATTTGACGACATTATCTCTTATAACTTGCATCTGTGTTTGTGATATTTTGTTTGGCGGAAGCTACATGTAGTTGCAGTATTAGTCCCTACTCGATCTTATGTTATAGTATACTCCATATCCTATTGAATGTTTAGAACATGTGAGTTAAAGACACCTAATTTGTATGCTGGGGCTGTAGGTTACTGGAGATCTAGTTATGATACATGGGTCTTTTACGCCAAAATAATCCTAAAGTGACTATTTCTTAAAACCAAATTTTCTCAACATGCTCTATGATCTTCCTTTTTGTGTTAACTTTTTATTAGCATTTTGCACTCAACCCCCAACTGCCTCCTGTTTCTTCTGCAGGTTTTTGATCTGTATGGAGTTGGTTTGCGGCAGGCTTTCTCAACACCCAATATTTTGAAGGAGCTTAACCTGAAGGTGATTAATCTGTAGTAAAATGCTTGGCCAACAGTTATCAATGTCTAAATAGTCTGTATCCTTTGATGCTTTCTGTCTTGGAATAACATGCCAATCTTTTGATAATTTTGAGCAGTTGCCAAGCTATTAGATATGCTCTTTCTGTTGTTCTTCTGTTATTCCATACAACCACTTTACAGAGTCCTGCTGCTATTCACATGGTCAAAAATTATCTGCAAGTAAATCTTTGGATGCTTTTTTATCTGTAAAGTAGACTTGCATTCATTACGCCTGAGAAGGGCTAATCACGTACAAAAGAAAGGGACTGGCTACAATATTAAAGCCTAAAATCCCCCAAAAATCTACAAAAGAAGCTACATACAATGTGCTATCTTCTTTTACCCAAAAGTATAATAACCTCAAAAAGAATCTTTAAAACAAAATAAATTCTGCTCTTGCCCCTCAAAAAGCCCTTCTTTTCTCTCTTGCAAATATGCCATATCAAAAAAATCAAGGCCACCTTCCAAATCTTCCTTGCTTCTTTTCTAACCGAGCAACACCTCCAACTTAACAAAAGCTTTCTCACAGTTGCAGCCATTACCCAACACCATCCAAACAAGGAGAAGGGTAAACTCCACGTCCCTTGCCACATTGCAATGAAGAAGAAGACGAAGGTGTTCCACTGATTCATCATCCTCCTTGCACATGCAACATCTATGAACAAGTTGTATTCCACGCTTCTGCAAATTAACCATAGTCAAAATGCTACCCCAAGTTGCTGCCCATGCAAAAAAAGCAACCTTAGTGGGGACTTTAGCCTTCCAAATTTACTTCCATGGGAATTCTCCTTCATACCTTCCTTTCAAGGCTCTATAATATGACTTCACTGCAAAAGACATTTTTATCATTCAAAACTGTTTTAAACTCATATTAGGCAATGCACTAAATTGGTAACTCAAATGTGTCAATACGGGGGTCCTTAAAATATTAAAATTAACAAGTTATCGTCATGGTTACTTTTACTCATTTTGAGATTTTTGAAATTTCTTCTGGACAGTGAACAGAAGTGTTCCCTTATTCATGAAATAATCAAATATTGTTGACCATTGTCAGTAATTGGTTCACAATTGCCACCTTTTCATTCTCTACTTGATATGTCTTGGGTGCACAGATCAAAATTTTGTTTCTAAGTGTCTTTTTGGTTGACCAGGAAACGAAAATGTTTTGGAACGTAAACACTAAAAAAATTTGGAATGGCAAGGAATCACTTGGAAATATAAAATAAAGAGATAATTACATTTACCTCCCCTGAGGTTTCTGACAATTACAGAAACCTCCCTTATAGTTTCAAAAATAACACTGTCCCCCCTGTCAGAATTTGTCTTCAAACGGCGTTAACAGAGTTAGCCTGTTTACCAAATTACCCTTATATTTTAATAATATTTATTTTATTTTTTCTTCTTTATTTTCTCTCTCTCTCTTCCCACTCCCACTCCATTTCACTTCCTTCTCTCTCTTATTTTCTCTGCCCACAACAACATCGGCCAAAATTGCCGCGGTCACCACCACCCATGGCCGCTCCACCACCACCGCATGTCACCGACGCCATAGCCACCACCCATGTATCCTTTAGGTTTATTATTTTACCTTCTTCATTTTTGGTTCTCCTGGGGTTTGAAATCGGAATCGCAATCTAGGTCTATTTCTTCACCTTCAAAATCGTCCAATTCATCAATCGGAGACGCGATTTTCTCGCCTATGAAGGAAAACCCAGATGGAAAAAAAAGGTTTGAAATCAAAATCGCGATCCGGGTCATTTTTATCTCCTTCAAATTCTTCGAATTTGTCAATGGAGTCTCTGTCTCCGCCTCGGAAAACTGGTTGTTTCTGGTGTTCTCCAAAAAAAGATTCAAGGAAAAAGAGCCTCGAAGAGATGTCTTGGCCCTTGGAGATTTCGTCTTCGTCTAGGAAGGTGTGGATTCCGGCATGAAGCAGCGCCTGATAGAGGCAGTGGGTGAAGCCGTGGCGGGTGTCTTGGCCTTTGAAACTCAAGAACACATGGTAGGTCCACGGAGATGAAGAAGATGAAGGATTGCCCGATGAGCATGCTTGGTTTGCATCCATGGCACCGGCTATGGAAAAATAATTTGCGATGAGATTGAAACAAATAAGGGAACAGAAAAGAAAAAGGGGTTCGGTTCTGTGCAATTGGAAATTGAAAGTAAGAGGGAAGAGAGAGAAATTTCTGGTTTTTTATTTTAAAATCTCTTGTTTTTGGATGTTGGGTTTTGTTTATTTATTGTTTTTGGTGTATATTTTGGGTTTAGTTGTTGAAACAAATGCAGAAAGATGGGTTTCCATTTTGCAGAGGAAGGGTAATGCATGTAGTGTATATATATATATACACACACACAAACAAGTTGGGGGAAGCTTCTAGCAAGAAGCTGCTGGAAGAAGATGGAAACAATAAATAAGATGGAAGATGGAATTCTTGCTGAGATGGGGAGGAAGTTTGTGGGCCGTGAAGGTTGCTGCTGTTATGAATTTTGTCCTGCTTAAAGTACCTTGAGGCAATGCGTGGAGTGAGGAAGAAGAGACCCTCTTATCTGAAGTAATAAATCTGTACACTTCTCCTTCTCTCAAAATTGGTATCCATACGAACAAAGTCAATAAGATTTGCAATGGCCTGGTACTTGTGTTAAGGAAGTAATAAATTTACACAGAGACTTTCATGTTTAGAGGGACAATTAATTTATGAAATATTTTAAATTAAGTTTTAAAAAAATAATTTTGGACAAAGATAATTTAAGAAATAATTTTTAAAAATAATTTTTTAGTACCTTTTTTTCATAGCTAAATGAATTTTAATGAAATATTTTAAATTAAGTTTTAGAAAAAAAAATTTGGACAGAAATAATTCAAGAGATAATTTTTAAAAATAATTTTTTAGTACCTTTTTTTCATAGCTAAATGAATTTTAGAAAGAAACTCATTAATAACTTTAGTGAAAAAGATTTTAGAAAAAAAAACTAGAGATACATTAGAAAAAAAAATTTAGAGAGATAAAATATTTTTTTTCCAGAATGAAAAAAAAAATTAGAGAGATAAAATATTTTTTTTTTAGAAAGAAAAAAATTTTAGAAAGCATTAATAACTTTAGTGAAAAAGATTTTAGAAATAAAACTAGAGAGATGCCTTTGAAGGAACGTACAGAGAGAGAGGAAGAAAGAGGGAAGAGAGAAGGGAGAGGGAAGAGAGAAGAGAGAAGAAATTTTGTTTTTTTTTTTTAATTAAAAAATTATTATTAAAGTGAGGATAGTTTTGTCATTTAACCATGACTTGTAAGGGTAAAATTGGTATTTAAACAAAAAAAATTGCTTACGTCATCAAATTCTGTTAGGTCAACTAACGGTCATTAACGGCAGGGGGGAATCTGTTACCGACATTGAAACCAGAAGGGGGACAGTGTTATTTCAGAAACTATAGGGGAGGTTTCTGTAATTATCAGAAACCTCAGGGGAGGTCAGTGTAATTTGCCCTAAAATAAAATATATGAATGCATAAAGATTATCAAAATAATTAACTAATTAATTTTTTTTAGGCCTATACATCCTTCTACAAGATGAGTAAAAATATAGGTTAAGTCATCAAATAATATCAAACAACCTTTTTTACTCGTCTATTATGTAATATACATGAAGAAAACATTTTGACATAAGTTACAAGTAAAATAATAACTTATATAGAACAAATAACAAGTAAGGCTATTTGTACCTCCTTTATTAGCAATTAAGTATCACAACAAAAAATTTCCCTTACCTCCTTTATTTTCACTACTTGTACCTCTCCTTATATGCCCTTTCTCAAAGACATGAAAGATATATTCTTGTGTTTTTGGGTTTTAAATCTTTAATTTCCCCTTTTATTTGGAAAGGAAACAATTGATACTATTTTTTTACCTGTCTTTAGAATTTCTGTTGACATGAAGGAAACTTTTTTACCATTTTGGTATGCTTAGACCATTTTTTTAGTTTGTGCAATGGAAACAAAATAGATTTTAGAGAAATACATCAATTTTGTTTTCCACACATGCTTTGTTTTGGTTCATTGGGAAAATAGAAATGTTTTGATGGAAACAAAAAGAAATTTTGATCTTTTGCTTGAGTGGCCCTGAATTCAGTTCTAGATTCAATTCACACTTGGTAAGAATAAGATTGAAGGCATGTGAAAGTAAGACTTGGAGACAAGTGATGATAATTTTCTTATGGTTTTTTGTGGGAGTATGATTCTGATGGTAGAGTGTCCATCTCTTGAGGAGGTCGATAACAATTGACTTTTAGTACTGTTGCAGATTTAGTCATTTATTTCTGTTAGTAACCTAGCATTTACCAATGAGTTTCTGTTCCTTGGAATGTTTCATAGTGGGAATATATAATTCTGGGTAGCCGTGTGTCGTTACCAAGACATTAATTCGTAGCACCCATCTGTATTATTATCTACCAATTTTACTTTGGTAGAGATTCTCATTATAATATAATACTTCTTCTACTTAGTTGTTTTGAATGATAAGTAGAAAGATCTTTCGATTTTTAATTATACTTGCACCTGTTTCAGGTTGGCAAATTGTCTACTGGTGACTCTTTAGATATGTCTCCACAGGATGAAGCATCAATCACTGCAAATGATGCAACGATTAAAGACATGGAGGTGACCTTTCTATTATGAATCTCTTTGTAATCTCTTAAAATCAAATTTTGGCTAAATGGATTGTTGCATCCTTCCCTTTCATAAGATTTTCCAACTTCAATTAAACAATCTCTTAATCCAACCTTTGGGGTAGGCTATTTTTTTTTTCCACCCTTCCCAACCGTAGGGATGCAATTTTTTTAGCCTCATTTCATAAAGATAAGGTACCAGTAAAATAGTTGGAAGTATCTTGTAAGTTGTGATAGAGATACTTCCATCACCAGGTCAAATTATTCATGTGATTTATCAAGAAACTTTAATTGCATTATTATTAGGGAATAAGGCAAAGAAAGAGAATTAAACCATCAATATTTTCTTTAATAGCCTGTGGCAGGTTGTCTAACAGTTGCCTTGATCTTTGTCTTCTACAAACTATCCTCGTTGTGCAGTTAGGAACAGCCAGTCTAGAACACCCCCCCCCCCCCCCTCTTTTTTTTCCCTCTCCAAGCCATAAGAAAAGAAAATGTTACTTTTTGCAATCAAGCTGTTTAAGAGAAACACTCGTGGAATTTTGATAACCATTTGATGGAAGTTTAGGAGTAACTTGTGGCATTGCATCTCTAGTATAGGGCTTACCTATAATCCTCTGGGCTAAGTAGGTTGCTGCTGACTTTTTACATTTTTTCCTGCCAACATTTATTTTAGAAAAATATAATTGGCCATTTTTTATGATGTAAAAAGGCCTTTAGAAGGCATAAATACCCTTTTTCTCTATAAAAAGTAACTGCCAGTGTCATTCATTGAGGTTGTAAGAAAAATCACAATCTGGGTCTTGTTAGTTTTTTTTTTTTGGCCACATCCTTTTCAGGGTTCTCTCTGAACTTCTACTGGAGTGATCACAGGGTCATAAAATATTAAGACCCACTTGGCAACTTGATGTAGGCATTGAGATGGAAGCAAAAGAAATGTTGCTAGTGCAAGTCAATGGCTCCTCATAATGTATATTATGTAACTAGATCTTGACTTTCCAGTGTTCGGCCTAGATGATGACATGACTTTTGGCATTATTTGCAAAAAGTGGCTGCATTGACTCAACTACTATTGACTCCTTGAAAAAAAAAAATTTGATCGCTGCCATGAAAGAAGAGATTTATTTTCCGTTATTTGTGGGTCATTTTATAGTTTAAATACGAAAGTGTCGAGTGTTTTCTGCAAGAATGTGAAATTGGTGGGAATTATGTGGGAATATTGCCCAGATCTATTTTTCTGCAATACTAAACACGTAGAAAAAATTTTGCACTCTTACATTGTAGTAAAGCCTCTTCTTGTTTAAATTTTTGGTTTCAGGGAGCAGCTGTTGCTTACGTTACAAATCTTTTAAAAGTCCCTGCAATATTTGTAAAAGCTGTGACTGATATTGTAGATGGTGACAAACCAACCTCAGAGGAATTTTTGCAGAATTTGGCAGCAGTGACTGCTGCACTTGATCAAGCAGTCACCCAAGTTGTGGATTTCCTCAATGGGAAGTCCCTATCTGAACTTTGAGCCATCTTATCGTATCCTATTCATGCCGTTGTTTGCAGAGAAGATATATATGCGATGAAAGTGTTTAATGAGAACAGGTGTTCTATTAGATGTCATATTTGATTGAAAATGTCTGATTACAAGTAAAACATCAAAAGTTCTAATCTGAGCAGTTATATCATATATGTTTCAGTTGTGCTAATGACTATAATTTGTCCACGGATGACATACCGTCATTTTCCACTGCTGGCAAGTCCTTGCCTTGGTTTTTTTTTCCCCCTGGTAACAATTGCCATCTTGAAATTGTTCTCATAACAAAAGTAAATAATGTAAGGTATCTCTTTTAAGAGAAGCTTGTTTTATTTTCATGGTATAAATGTAATTGGACAAAGCTATGCTGTCTCACTAAAGTATGTATTCTGCTTGATTCTGCTTAGATGGAACCTATTCAGTGATTAGTAACCTCCAAATACTTGCTAGAGATGGTTGTTTTGTGAAAGAGAAATTTAAGAAAAGCTGAGCTTGAGCTCATATGAGATAAGATGCTTTAACCATTTGATGGTATCAGAATTGAGTTTTTATTTATTTCAAACACTATCTCTAGTTCCGAGGTCATTTAAAACATTCTCATATGAGTTCAAATTTACAGTAGCATGAAATATTACTGAATCAAAAGCAATGTTGTAACAACTTTTCTTTCATTCCGAAACAAAATGACTGCCATAACTTGTAGTAGTGTTTTTGTTGTATTAATTGAGAAGGCGAATCCAAATAATTCAGTCACTGTGAAGAAAAGAATAAAGATGATGAATTACAACCAATCGGATTTTCTCAAGAAGACTTGTCTATCAGATGTTCATGAATATTGATTGATTAAATCACCCTTTCACCCATTAATTATTCATAACAGATATCATTGCAAATACAACCCAGACCAAACCCCCACCAACACCTTCAAACATGATTCATGAACTTCATGCTTTTTCACCATTCACCAGAATTCCATAGATAACAATATAATTACATCAGTCTCCCATATTGTAAAACTGCAACTCCCTTGCAGTTTAATATAGTTTAGATATAAAGTTTGCAAAGCTACTATATATATACATAAGCGGTCCTATGCTTGCTACATTGCGAGGAAGAAGAGCGTATATTCAACCTGTGTGACGGGCAAATTTATCAGCTTCTCATCCTGAAAGAGAGACATGGGGAGTGGAGAGATGGTGCATAGAGGTTCATTGAAGAAGGCCAGCCCTGGCAAAGCTACAATTTTGGCTCTTGGCAAAGCCTTCCCTCACCAGCTTGTCATGCAGGAGTTTCTGGTTGATGGGTATTTCAAGAACACCAATTGTGATGATCCAGACCTTAAGCAGAAGCTTACTCGACTCTGTAACACTCTTTTGTCTTGCTTTTGTTTCCTTTCTTTTCCATTATATTACAATATGGCAATTGGCAATTAAGCAGAGGCCAATATTAATATCAGGATACTGAGTATTCTGCAATGGAGTTCAACCCAGTTGCATAGGACTTTGAATAGCTTCTGCATTCTGGCTGCACACAGCCTTTTTGCCCCAAACTTTGGCATCCATGGTTCAATCACGACGCATATTTGCTTCACAACACACACACACACACACACACCCCTTATTTCTACTTCTAAGCGAAACTTTCACTAATGAGGTCCTTCTGCACTTTACAGGCAAGACAACAACAGTCAAAACAAGGTATGTAGTAATGTCAGAAGAGATCCTCAAGAAGTATCCTGAGCTTGCTGTTGAAGGCCTTCCCACAGTAACGCAACGATTAGATATCTGCAACAAGGCTGTCACACAAATGGCCATTGAAGCTTCACAAGCTTGCATCAAGAACTGGGGCAGGACTATTTCAGATATAACCCACTTGGTTTATGTTTCCTCAAGTGAAGCCCGGATGCCTGGTGGCGATGTTTATCTAGCGAGAGGACTCGGACTAAGCCCAGAGACTCAACGAGTCATGCTCTATTTCATGGGCTGCTCCGGAGGTGTTTCTGGCCTTCGTGTTGCAAAAGACATTGCAGAGAACAATCCAGGGAGCAGAGTTTTGCTTGCTACTTCTGAAACCACTCTTATTGGATTCAAACCACCAAGTGTTGATCGGCCATACGATTTAGTAGGAGTCGCACTATTTGGAGATGGTGCTGGAGCCATGATAATTGGCTCAGATCCAGTTTCAGGCATTGAAAGACCTCTCTTTGAGCTCCATACTGCAATCCAGCATTTCTTGCCAGACACCGAAAAGATTATTGATGGACGTCTCACAGAAGAGGGGATAAGCTTCAAGCTAGCAAGGGAGCTTCCTCAGATAATTGAGGATCATATTGAGGGATTCTGTGACAAGTTAATGGAGATTGTTGAATACAGTGACAAAAAATACAACAAAATGTTTTGGGCAGTTCATCCTGGTGGCCCTGCAATTTTGAACCGGCTAGAGAAGAAGCTGGATTTGTTGCCGGAGAAGCTGAATGCTAGTCGGCGAGCTCTGGCGGATTATGGAAATGCTAGCAGTAATACCATTGTGTATGTGCTAGAGTACATGATAGAAGAGAGCTTGAAGATGAAGATGAAAGATAATCAAGGAGACAGTGAGTGGGGCTTGATACTGGCTTTTGGACCTGGGATCACATTTGAGGGAATTCTTGCAAGGAACCTGATTGTCTAATAACTATGTCTGCATTTTACATATCATTACAACTAGTTTGCACTGATTCTTGCAATTCTAGAATTTGAAAACTTCTTTGAAGGAAGAAAAATAAAACCTACTAAACAATTTTAACTGCGTAAATTATATTAACCTTTCTTGAAATTTTTGAAATTACACTGACTTTTTTTTATCTTACTAAATAAATTACAAATACCTTCTTCCAAGCAATTTTTTTTTCAAAATAACAAAATTATCCCTTTTATTTATTTTTTATTTTTTTCAATTTTGATCATTTTTTTATTTTTAAATAACTATTGATTAAAATATTAATTTTGTTTTTATATAAAATTAAAAAAGTTCTTTAAAAAAAGTTAGAAAAAAGGTCAAAATTAAAAAAATGCTTTAAAAAAGAAGAAGCAAAGGGACAATATTGTAATTTTGAAAAAAAATTGACTAAAGAAAAGTATTTATAATTTGTTAGTAAAAATAAAGAACTTCAGTGTAATTGAAAAGTGAGTATTTCTAAGTAAATAAAACGCAAGTATGGAAAGAACTTCAATACCTCAATGCACCCTATGGTCAACAATAATTACGAAAACCATAGTGAACTCTCAGTGAGGTGAAACTCATTTTAACAGCATATTATATGTTCAACCTCTCAATCAAATGAATCCAACAAAAGGAAAGTAAACAGACAAACATGTACAAAAATTTCATCTGATTCTTCTGTTTGAAATAGCATATTGTTACATTTAGGCAGGTGAGTTCCCATCAAGTGCAAAGATTTTAGGCAGAACAAAGAAACAAACATTAGATCAATAGTTTGCTCTAAAAACTTGAACTGTTAGATAATGGGTTGACAATGTTTATCTCAAGCGCTAACACTAACATCTCTTTTACCCTTCAAACTGTTCTTGTTAAACTCAGTCTATGCTACCAGTCTGTCCTCCCTTCTCTTGTCATGCTCAGCACCATCATCATTTTAGTAGTAATGTTAGGATATACACGTACACTTTTTATTTTATTTTCTTAGTTAAAATTAAATAATCACATACTCATATGAGATTGTGATATGTACCTGAGTTCTTTCTACTTGATTTGAAGTCAAGTAGTCTCCATTAAACACATTGATGCCCCCCTCTCCCCCAACACAGAGAGAGAGAGAGAGAGAAAAGAAAGCCAAAACAATATACCAAAAAAATAACTTACTTTATTAAGCACTCAGCTTTTCACAACTCCATTAGCAGAAAAAATAAAACAAATCACAGATTTACAAGCACTTGCTTAACACCAATCCAATTTTTTTTTAACATACATTATCAAACAGAGGAAGTTTTTATTCTTTTAAGAAAAAAATTACAAGCTTAATTTTATTGTTCCCTTGTCCAACATCACCAATGCCGCTCCATTAAACCCAAGAGAAAAACCTAAAAAGCTCAAGATTTCAAGGGCATTTGCGCTTGTTGTCACGGGTGGTCAAGCTGGCATAGCAAGGACAGAACTCTAGGTTGCCAGAAGTGCCTGGAGGGACACACTTGCACCTGCCACAGCATGTCCCACATGCCCTCTTGCAGAGCCGTGGCCTTGATGATAATCTGCACCTAGCAGCACAAGCTCCCCCACAATCTATATATATACATATATATATATATAGAAAGAAAAGAAGAATTTCATTTAGAAGGGCATATATAGTTGAAAACACAATAATAACAAAGGTAGTGACAATTTAGATACCCATGGTCTTGGTCAGAGTGCTGTCTGAAACAGAGTTGCCAGTCTGCATTGCAAACAAATTACTTAAAATATAAGCATAGGAAGTAAAAAATTTAAAAAGAAAAAAATTAAAGAATGGAGGTTTTTTTTTTTTTTTTTATGGGGCAAGTGTCCGGACTTTGTCCCGACTTATCCCACGGGGTTGGTAGTCTCCCGTCCCAACCGTCACAGGGACCCTAGAGTAGAGTGGCCCTCGAGGGCTTTGGGAGTTGGTGTTTGTTAGGCACTAATCCCACAGCTCGCTATAATTTGAGCTATCCTTGGGGTTAATAGAGGGTGTTTATGCTCTTTAGGGATTGAGATATTACCACTTGATTGGTTTGAGCCGCTTGGACAAGGTGGAGAACAAGCAGAGAAAGAAAAAGTGAAGCAATGATAACTTTAGAAAAGGCCATTATAGGTGTGTGTGTTTTGAGAGATGGTAGAAGAAAGAAGAGAAGTGGGTGTTGTATATCTAACTATGAATCAACCTCTGTTTGGCTTGGTGTTAGATTGAAGATGAGAACTGTATTTATAGACAAGACACAGGAGGGACGGAGGGACGGAGGGAGGTGAGCAGGCTCATATAAGGACAGATAAACACTGTAAAAAAGGCAAGAATGCAGAAGGGCGTGCATGGCAAATTGGCAGTGCCAGAAAGCAAAACAAAGGGGGTGGTTGGCGGGCCAGTGAGCTTAGGCAATAGTCTGGCTGGCAATATGGGACTCCCAAGTGTAGATAAAGTCGGTGTTGTGATGGTCAACCAAGCAACTAATAGTCTAATACTGGCATTTAAATGCTCAAAAAATTCTACTAAAAATTAGAATAAAAAAGTTATATACCAGAATTATATGTATATATGGCATTAGAACATCCAAATATTCTATGAATTCATCATGAAGAAAATTAAAATGGTTGGTGATATTGAAACCTCTCATACAGACCCAACAATGATTACTTGTGTTTGTGTGTGTGATTTGGTGAGAATGATGGAGCAAAAACACGTCAAAAGAAGAGGATGTTCCTTCAGCTGCAGACTGAGAAGGAGGGCCCGACAATAGAATAGTGTAAATTATGGAGAGCTCATCTATCGAATTTGTGCTTAACAGCTGTGATATTCTGGAAGACTCTCTATCCTTTTTTAGGACTTGGGGTTGATGATTTTGAGAACACGCTGTGATGGGAAAATTTTTGAATGGCTTAGTATAATGAGGTGGTAATATATTTATTTAATAATATTATAGAATGTGTAATATAATTTATATTTTTTAATAAGATATAATATATGTGATAGAATGTTTATTGAAAATGTATATTGACACGTAATGTACCAAGTTCACCCTAAAACTTCTCTGATGATTGATTCCAACAATTAGAACTATGTACTATAAGAAGCGAATGTTTGGTCAAGTCATCTTTAAGGGATGAAGCTCAAAAAAAAAAAAAAAAACAAATAGCAAAGTTGTTTTTCGTCATCTCAATATAAATTTGTTACCTACAATAATATTTAACACTTCATAGTTGCAAATTTAATATTTTATTATTTTTTCTTTTTTATATTTTATATTAAAAGTAGGTCCCACAATTTTAGTTATTTTTTTATATATAAAGACAAGAGAATCTTGAATATATATTAGGTCCACAATTTTTTTAATACAAAAAATATGTTTGCTATTTTTCAACAAGAATAGCAAATTTGCTACTTTTGAGAGAGAGTAACAATTTTGAAGGTTAAATTAATTCCTTCTTAGAGTTTTAAAAAGTAATGTGACCCATCAAATTTGAGTTTTTCAATAATTTGTTTTCATCGTTGAAGATAACTTGACAACATTTTAGAGAGACTAATATGTCATTGATGGCAAAATACCCACCTCGCTCCGTCTCTTTAGGTTTAAAGAAAAAATAAAATCGGTGGGCAAAGATGGGAGAGAAAAAAAAAAATTCATCACAAATTCAGGAGTAGGGACAATAAAAGGTACCCCACCCTCATTTTTTATAATTTATTAAATACTTTTAAATATATAAATTTAAATATATGTTTATGTCTAATATGTACATATATATTTTCTATATATATGTAATATGGGTTTGTTTTTTTAATTATATTAGTTGATTAATTTTAAAAATTAATATTTAAATACGACCAAATGAGACGAAATGGGAGACATGATAAACAAGGCAAAACGAGAGAAGCTATTTTCAAAACGAGAGAAATTATTTTTAAATAAGGCAAGATGAGAATAGGATGACATGACAAATAGGCCAGACAGGCAAGGAGAGGATGTCTCTAAATGGTGCGGAAATTGAGACTTGAGAGGGCTCACAAATCCACCCAGTTGCCATTCGTAGGACCACTTTGATTTAAGTAGCAAAATGAGCTGTATGAACTCCACACTGTGGTGTGCCCAAAATCAACTGAAATATTCTCACCATTGATGTTCATCTGGGGATTGAGTTAGGGACACAACTCTTTTCTATACTTGAGACCATAGACTGTATTCTTTTAAGAATTTCGCAAAAGACTGAGAATGACACAAGGTTGTAAAAGGCCTCAGAAGGTTGGGGACATTCACAGATCATTCACCATTTTTACACAATGCCAGGGGAGGTCAGCTTCATTAAGCAATCATTTGCTGTAAGAGCTCAAACACACATCATAAGATATGCATAAATAACTAAAATCCCATGATATAGAGCAACAGATTGGTACAGACAAAATAATATAATTTTGCATAAAATCAAACCTAATTTAGATATCCATTGACGTTGCCTGCATTGCCAACTTTACAAACAATCCACTTGATTTCCAGTCATGACTACGAGGAAAAAGCCAGCAAGTAACATTAACCATGTGGAGAGCAAAAAATTAATTTAGAGGAGAGCCCACTATAGTAAAGTTAATTTTCAATGGCAGCCGCCTCATACAATCCGCAGTTACACTACTCCAGAAGGAAGACGTAACACAAGCTGTCCTCCAAAAACACTGCAAAGAAAATAAATAAATGAAGGTTAAAAAATAAAGGTTCAAATGTTCCCATCACAAGCACAAGACATCATGAAAAATCTATTTCACCTTTGTACGTAGTAGTAACAGAAATCTGCTAATATGAAAGTTTGAACAATTTCCGAGATAAGAACCATAGAAGGCCATAAACCATAACCAAGAGCTGTTAGCAGATGCCCGCGACTGTCCAAAACCTGTTAAGGCAATGAAAAATGGGATAATGGAAAATCAAAAAACCAATCAATTTACACCTGTGTGCGAGGTAAGTAATCAGAAAGGATACATTTGACAACCATATCCAGCACTTAATCAATAATAACCTTGGAGAACACATTTGTTATGGCTTAAAAATAATAATCATAGGATAATACTGATAAAAAATAATAATAATAATAATAATCTTAGGATAACCATTACTGTCACTTAATTTGAGAAAATGCCTTCGATATTTAGGAGAACACATATTTGTTATGGTTAAAAATAATAATCATAGGATAATACTGATAAAAAATAATAATAATATAATCTTAGTATAACCAGTACTGTAACTTAATTTGAGAAAATGCCTTCGATATTCAATATATTTGTATTCTCATTAGCAACCAATTTAATATATTTTACACGTACTGTCTATTGTTAAGCAATTTCAGTGACAAATTTGTCAACCAATTTCTGTCTTGCAATCTGAGCATACTTTCTCAAGAACCCACTGACCACCAAGTTATCAATGCAACTGCACTACATGCTTAACCATTGAATCCATTAAAGGCATTTAATGCAGCATAAGTGCATAATGCACCACCTTAGCTATTCAAACTCTTATTCTTTAATCCCCCTCCCCGACTCCTATAGACCATGAATACAACGAACTGCTATTCTAAAATCATTTAATAGCTATTGGAGTGTCAAATAGCAAATTCAGGCCAAACTAAGCGAATGGAATGCTGTTTGCCAGCACTCTCCCAACAATCAAAATTGATGAGCATACGAAATTTCAAAACACAAGTATCAGATCATATTCCTCACTCAAAACAGCTGGTAGATATTTCAGTTTGAACAACAAACCTGGAGAACCCAATGAGCACAGCTCAAGAACCTTGCAACACCCAATGCAAATACATAATGAGCTGTGAATGGTTCAACAATCTGATTGGCCAAAAAAAGAACAGTCAATTAGGTAAGAACTATGACTTTTTCCAATTCAAACTCAAATCACGTTATGTTTCTTGTTCCACAGGATTGCACCTTCGTGTTTTGCATGACCCGTAATTGAGGTAGCACCGAAACAGCTTCCAAATATACACAGAATGCCCAGAAAATCCTGTTGATGACATGATGTGATGTAGATGGATGAATTGCCAAAGCTAACAGCGCACAAGGCAGCACCTAAACAAAAGTAAAAGCCAAGGTAAATTGTTTTTTAAAAAAATTGAGGAAAAAAAAAAAATATCACGAGACAGACAAGGAATAGTTTAAGAAAGAAAAGCAATTTTTTTTTAATAAATTAACAAAGAGAAAGAAATAAAAAAGAAAGAAATATCTTGCAATCCAGCTTTTCATATATGGGACATCTGGTCTAACATTCTTTGTTAAACAGTAATCTATTCCACACAGACTATTGCTAATAAATCAATTACATAATCAACCATTCTTCATGGTTTAATACTGAGACTCATTGAACAAAATGAGCACCTATGGTAAGACATTGGAATTGTTGATAAGACGTTGTGATGGATGCATGACAAGAAAGTAAAGAAGCAATAACCATTGACTTCAAGTTCAAGCATAAGTTTCATAACTCTTAGCACATTCTCCAAAGAAAGGATCTTGAAGCCATATATTAATATGCATGGTTGGTAGCATCAAGAAGTAGGGATATCAATTCATAACATAGAATAAAATACATGTTCTCAAACTTACGGAATACAATTCGGATTCCTGGTTTGCAACTTATGCCAAAAAAAATGACTTAGGTGCCAAAATGGCTGCCCATTTTGGCCCATTGGCCACCCAAAATGCCCAGAAACGGTCAAACTACCACCAAACTAGCTCACACACCTCTAAACTAATAAAATACACGTGCTCAAACTTACGGAATGCAATTCGGATTCCCAGGTTGCAACTTAAGCAAAAAAATGGATTTAAGTGCCAAAAATGCTCGGAAACGGTCAAATCACCACCAAACCAGCTCACACACGTAATAAAGCATCAAACCCACTACTTGTAAAAATTTTACAATATCATGGTTGTATTAAAATTCATTCTTTAATAAAAAAGGGAAGCTTCTCACAAACCAGATTGGCAGAGCAAATTTTTGGTAATCAGATGCTAACCCCAAAAGCTGAAATTATGCACTGTAAATCCAACTCAACTCAAATAAACCTTATCCAACTATTTGGGGTGGTCGGCTATATGAATCCTATATCACCATTTTATTGTATTAATGATAATTTCCTCAATTAGAACATACATTAACATGTCTTCTTTCGCTATCTTTATCATTGTTTATTTTGGTCACCCACACCCCCTACCATGACCCTCAATATGAACCAAGTCAGTCTTCCTTACTAGTACATTTAGTGGTCTTCGTTTTATATGATCATACAACC
The DNA here is from genome assembly GCA_008638375.1 of Nyssa sinensis. Taxonomy (NCBI): domain Eukaryota; kingdom Viridiplantae; phylum Streptophyta; class Magnoliopsida; order Cornales; family Nyssaceae; genus Nyssa; species Nyssa sinensis. The sequence continues at coordinate 41,900,906 of CM018033.1, forward strand.
TTAACCAATTTTTTCTCATTTTATCTCCTATAAGTACTATTTCTACCATCTCACGAATGTGTTCATTTTTAATTTTATATTTTCTTAATTTACTGCACATTCATCTCAATATCCTCATTTCAGCTACATTCAATTTATTAACATGTTATTTCTTAAATACCCAACATCCTGATAACTATTTATAAAATTTACATTTCAATTTTAAGAGTATACGTTGATCGCATAATAAGCCAGGTGCACTTCTCTACTTAAACCATGCTACTTTAATTCTTAGTAATATCATCTCTAACCTGATGAATATGTGAACCTAAATAACAAAATCTTCACTTTCTATCCCCATTTGTGGCCTTTTTATGTGGACGGTGGTGTGGGGGACAATCTTAATTTCTTTTGGCTAATAAATGCTCCATGTGTTTGATGGGTGAAGAATCCATTAATCATCTATTTCTTCATTGCCCTAATAGCTAAGAAAGTTTGGGATATTTGCCTAGCTCTTTTTGGTCATCATTGGGTTATGTCGCGATTAGTAGGAGACTTCATCAAGATTTGGCATGGAACCCGGGTTTCCAATAATGTTAGAATGGTGTGGGGTCTCACTCCACATTGTATTTTTTGGTGTATATGAGAGAGAGGAATTGGAGAATTTTTGAAGGGGAAGTCAATCCTCTTGATGGGCTTAAAGATAGAATTTTACACTTACTATACATTTGGATGATTGAAGCATATCCTCATTGTATAGAATCTTTTGTAGAGTTTTTGGGAGGGGTTTTGGCTGTCATTAGTCAGCTGCCCCTTTTTTAATCTTTTGTAATTGTTTGCCCTTCTGGGGCACATTAATAGATTTATCATTCACCTATCAAACAAAAAAAAAAATTAATGTAGGCCTACTTCTACAATATCCTATGAAGCACGGATACTCTATTTTGCCTTATGTATCTGCGTCGAATACCAACACTCTCGGACACTTTCCCGAACACGTAAAAAAAGTGTCCAATTTTTTTTTTCTTAATTTCGAACATGTTTCGGACATATTTGGGACACGTTTTCTTTTTTTCTTTTTCGTTTTCTTTTTCTTTTCTTTTTTTTGAATTTTTCCTCATTTTATCATCTCCTCCTCAATCCCTTTTTTGGTTATATATATACATATATATGTTCCATATAATAGTTAGTAAATAAAGAAGTTCTTAAATTTTTATTTAATGTTTTGTTATTTTAATATCTTAATAATAATATTTTTGTAATTTGTATATTTTTATATTAATTTTCATTAAAATAATGTTAAGTTTTTATTATATGGTTATATAAAAAATATAATAAAAAAAAATTACATATATTCAATATGTCCCTAAACCGCCTGAAATGTCTGTGTCCAACTTTTTTTTAAAATGACGTGTTTGTATGTCGGTGTCATGTTGTATCCGTGCTTCTTTGACGATATCTCATATCTTGAGGGTTGAAAAAATTATCTTTGCTAATGAGAGGGACATATCTGAAAGAAAATCTTACCCACAGAAAATTGATGGTCATAGCTTCAAAGAAATGCAGCATGAAAATGGCAGAATACTCACCACATAATATATTGCGAAGTTGTCTTTGTCCTCCATGTAACTTGACTTTAGTTTAAAACGAGTCATATAAATAACCCACAGAGTTGTACCCAACGTAGCTAAATCAAGCAAAGTGTGTATGTCATATTCCATGACAAAACTACAGTACAGTCTAACTGCTAAAAAAATAGCAGTTAGTTCCTGGGATTTGAGTGAGAGTCCTGCATATAATCCAAAATGAAAAAAAAAAAAAAAAAAAACAATCAATCCAATCTCGGCTAGGAAAACTTGTAATAAGAAGAAAAGGGGAAGGGGAAAAACGATAGAGAGAGAGAGAGACCAAAAACACACAACATTAAATTCTGTCAAAAGAAATATAAAAAGGCAAAAGGTAAACCTTCTAAGCCCAATTCTGAAATAAAATTTCATTTAAAACCGACCCAAGCTATTGAATTCTAGATTATTATGAAAACTACAACTATAAAAGTAATGAAGACTTTAACTAATGAAAATTAAAAATATGGCAAAAATGTGAAAAGGTTTTATCAATTCGCTAGTCCTTCAATGTGTTTCTGAAAATAAAGTTTTCATTTTTGAACATGTAAATATAGTTGGTAATATTATATGTGCTACATTCGGCATTGTAATGCATGATTTTCATTCCAGAAAATGGATAAAAAAAGCATTCTGATTATTCCCCTGTAAGTTCACCTCATATTTTTAGTTTGGTGCTTTACTTTAGAAATAGTACTCTGGAGAAGAATGGTAGAGAAAAATCTGTAGATTATCTTAACAATTTTTACAATCATGACAGAGTGAACAATGCAACAGTTTCCCTCCGTTATACAACATGTACAGTAATCAGACCAACTACTCAATGAGAATGCTTTTTAGTACAAAAATCAGTTCATTTTGATACAAAAATGAACAATAGCAAGAGTTCTAGAGTCAGTCACGCACTATTGCTTTTTCATCCCAAGAAGTGAACAATATGCAGATGTGAAAAACATTTTGTGGACAAAACAAACTCTATGGTACTCAACTAACCCTAAATTCTTGTAATTGTTCCACATAAACAAATAGGTCGAAGCACAAAGTAGAAATAATCTACACTTGATCTTTACATGGGAACCCCTTCTTCGTTAGACAAATGAGATAAAAATGTAAATATGCATGCACAAGCTAGAAAGAGGAAAACCCTGATTAACAACCAATAGAAAGATATGTACTGAGACAGATAACCATGTAACATTTTTTTTATCAATAAATAAATGTATATTTCATAGATAGGGAGCCCGAGAAAAGCAAACCCAAATATACACACACAAAAAAAGGATTAGGCAACAAAAGTTATGACCTAAAATCTCCCAAAAAAACAATGAAAGTATCTAGGTACATATAGGCTATTCTTCTTTGAGCCAAAAGAAAAGTAAATGTAAAAATCTATCTTTTAAGTGCCAAATCAGAGTCTTGATTCCTTTAAAAACTCTTTGGTTTCTCTCCCTCCAAATGCACCATGTCAAATAAAGAGGAGAGATTTTCCATACCCTGTTCAGCTCCTTCCTTAGTCGACCACATCTCCACCCCACAAAGACCTCACATGGTTAGGACCCTACAAACCCACCAATGGAGGACTTTTCACATAAAGGCATTTTTACACGTAACTTGGGCTTCTTCAGCCCATTTTCATGGTCATTATAGAAGTGCCTGAAACTATTTGTATGGTACCATATTTCAGAGTCATCGATCACAGAACCATGAATCTTTGCAAGAAATTAATTTACTGCACATGTTTGCAGCTGTTGATGTGGGCAATTTTTTATATTTTTTTTTTATCGGTGTTGATGTAAGAAACTATGTAAGTGGGTAATCATTTTCCAAATAAAATTGAAATATGTACCAGATAATCAATTGATTACATACATAGAACCACACATTGGACAAACGATGAAACTTTATAAGATGTTAACTTAGTATAAATATGGTTTTGCATATGTACGAAAGGGCAATTGCACAATAGATTTTTCAGCATTTTAATGGAATCAAAATGACACCCAACAGAGCCAAACTATCAATTGGGCATAGGCAAATATGCGACTGTTCATTTCCTTAATAAGCAGGAAATAAAGCACCAGTAGATTAATATATGGTGACACACACTGTAGACTTTTTCCGCATTTTCTTGGAATCAATAACATCCAATAGAGCCAAAGTATCAATTGTTTATTTGTTTCAGATGACAATACTGTAAATCGCAAGAGAGAGCATTTACGATTTATTTATCTTTACAGGCCTTACAAAATTAGTAGTTGCACAAGAAGTTTGGATTTGTTCCACATAACCCTCTTAGAATTTTAGATTACTATGTGACCAATAGAATTTTAGCCTGATTCCATGTAATTATCACCATTTGAAATCAATCTAGAAGATATAGTTTTACACCCTCCCCTAAAAAATGGTAATACAAGTCTCTATATTTCCAAATGAATATTGGTATTCTTTCCTTTTGTCTATGTTGCACTGGTACAAGTCCATGCTTATCATAATTTGAAATCAATTTATAAGATATAGTTTTACACCCTCCCCTAAAAAAATGGTACAAGTTTCAACATTTCCCAAATGGATATTGGTAGCCTTTCCGTCTTCTTCTTTTTTTCGGCCCGCGGGGGGGGGGGGGGGGGGGGAAGGTAATCTTTCCTTCTTATCTATGTTGCACTTGTACAAATGTCAGCACCTAATAAGAGTAGGGAGTTTGCACTCAACAAATTCAAATATTATAATCGAGAGAAAGTTTTCCTCAACACAAAAAAAAGAAGTACAAATTACACTAAACCATGGAAGAAACGAATAAACACCTGCACACACTTAAATTGACAGAATAGTTTGATATAAACAGTATTATATTTCTGGTAGTCAGGGCACTTAACGGTGTCCATAGATAGTTTTATTGCCTCTTGTCACTCTATGTGTGTAATCCCTAGAGTGTTGTATATATTTTTGTTTTGGGGTGCACCCTCTTGGTGCTTCTTTGTAAACGGGCATGCCCTATTAATATTTTACCCTTTACCTTTCAAAAATAAATAAATAGCATTATATTTCATCACTTGCATTATCAATAAATCAGAAGAAGGAATTGAATTTTAAAGTGCGTGTTTTAAATTTCACTTACCATGTTTCTTTACAAATGTAGTTCACACTTTACAATAGATGTCAACTAATCATGCGCAGAAAATGGGAAGAGCCCTAGAAATATCATAAAAGAATCGTGAATTATCAATATCCAACGAGAGTCCAACACTCATCTACATGTGCTCGTGGTCCACAGCATCTAATAGATAACTTGCATGGAACCTCGGCATTTTCTGTGCAAAAGACAGTATTCCGTAGCATTGAGACAATAGTGGTGAGTGGTGACGCGTCCCAAAGATGCCACGGCATTTTTGATATATAAAGTACTTAAATGCAGGACTCTCTTAAAATGACAAATACGCCCTAAACCATTGATAGGGTCCCGGGTCCCCTTTTCAAAAACCAAGCTAATTAAGACAACATTTAATCGCCAAATTGCAAAGTGTGACCAAGATAATCAACTGAACATCGCCAGAAAAGAGAAGTAAGTGTATATGAGGCTTTATCATTCTATAAAAAGAAGATAAATATGGTGAAAAACCTCTTTTTTTAAAGGTGGAAAAAATCCTTTTTAACTTTAAAAAGAGAATAAATTTCAGAAAACAAAGGAAAGAAAGTAAAAACCCTAAAATTGGGTCATAAATAAAAACATCGAGCCACTAATCTAACTATGGAATTTTTTTAAAAAGAAGAAAATCCTAATAAAATACAAAACCCAATCCACAATACAGGCGACGAAACATCAATTTATTGCTGAAAAATATCTATTATCCTTAAATTACTCGGATTGGCGATAAAGCTCTGATTTTTTATTTCTAGCAACCAAACAGACCAAAGAAAATAATCCATACATACAATATATATATATATATATATACACACACACATATGGGTGTAGCTTACGAAGAAAAAAATCATATATGCGTGTATTTGTTGTGCGTATTTACCGGCACAAGTTTTTTCCTTCATGAGCTTATAGATAAGGACAGAGATTCCAATGGAATGAACAGCTTCGGCAGCAACGAAGAGGTTGTCGTGATCGTGTACGATGACTCGTAGCAACACCAGCGCCGCCATCCCGGACACGACGGCCAGGAAAGCCTTCACCTTCGGCGGTTGTCTCCGAACCCATGTAGACACTGCGTGGATCGGCCTTCTTGGTGTCCTCATGGAGTGTCTTTCTCTCTCTAGGTCTAGGTGTGTGTTTGTGGCAGTGATGCGGTGGCGAGAAAGTGAGGGAAAAAGGAGAGAGAAACGAGATTAATTAGTTAAGATAGAAAGAACAGTTGGACTAATACTGCGAATACCTGCGAATTTGCGTAGAGTTCGGTTGGAATGTGGAAACGTTTTGTTTGGAGGGCAAGAAAAATGTCTCTCAGTTCAGATGGAAAAGGGAAAAGAGTTGGGGATGGCACGGGGACAACAGTAATACATTAAATTATATAATTAATGAATCATATTAATAAATTGTTGAGAAATACTATGGTAATTCGTGATTAATTCTTATTCGTAATTTAATTAATACGTATATTATATATATAATTGTGTATAATAAATTATATAATTAATATATCCTAGTAATAAATTATAAAAAAAATATTAACATTCCTTACAATTTAATTGACATGTGTATTATATATATATATATATCGTATATAATATTAACACATTGTAAGTTTTGATATTCACTTACTAATATTAACTTTCCTTTGCAACTATGATTGATGGAGCTAAAATCATATATATCGACTTTGTAAGACATAATTATTAGACCGATACATTTTTAATTAGTCTAGATCAAATGTGGTAGGTCATAGTTATTACATCCAAGCAACTTTAATTAACCTTGATCAAAATAATATTTAATTGATTAATATTTACATATATTAAAAAACTTAATTAATTAACATTCGAACGATTAAATTAGAAATTAAATAACATTATTCTTAAAATAATATGAACCATAACAAACATTAAAAAAATTTAATAAAATATAATGATAAAAATAATATTACTCTTAAAATAATATAAACCATAACAAACATGATGTTACGACATTAAAATAATATGAACCAGAAGAAACATGATGTTACAGCATTAAAAGAGTACATTATGTAATACAACGATTCCATTCAAAAGAATAATAATAATAATTATTACCATTTTAAAGGATGTCGCCTTAAAGCCTAATAAACAATAAAGATATTAAATTTTTGGGGCAAGCTAAAATGATGAATTGCCCACCTATTCAAATAACCAACTGGAGAGGTATCTTATGTTATAAATATTGTCTTAGTGACATGCCTTTTCACCCTCAGCATTGCCATTTTGTTCCACTCACAAAAAGTGCATTTCCACCATTATCACCAACATTTGGAGTCTTGAACCTTTAGCTTATATTCTAACATGCATGTTTGAAGCCAACAAACGTTGGCCACAAATTACTGTTGTTTCACAATTCATATGTGACTATAAGCATACAATTAGAAGCCATTTTACCACCTGAAAAGGAAAAATTATGCAGTGGTCCTAGACCACTGCTGGTGAATACATGAAGTGTGTTAAAAAGTACACTTAAGAAGCTGATATTAATTAATTTTTGATACACGTCATGTATTTATTAGACCGAAATACCATGCGTGCAATATATCAGGACCATCCCTTGATTTCCGGTGTGTTCATTAAACTTAAAATATAGAAATGAACCAAAACCTGATATAATAATATCATCGAGGAAAAAATAATTAATACAATATTGCAAACGAAACGCATAATATTACTACATATACTAATATACTATAGACACCTTATTACAGGAAGGAAAATTCCTGACTGAAATAGAAGGGAAACAGAAGGAAGCTCATTTCTTTTCCTCTTTCCTTTTTGCCACTAGGTATGGAGCTCCAGCTGTGTCTCTTCCTAAAAAAGAAGTTGAAAGCTAAGGAGCAGAGGAGGATAGAGAGAACAAACATCAACAAGTCCATGAAGATGATCTTTTCATGACAGGCCTCATCTGTTTGTCTTCCTCAAGTGCTACCATACCCAAATGGGATGGGTCTTCTATCATCATCTTTGCCACCAAGTAACCAGCGATGGACCAGGTTTGGAATTTCCGAGCCTGCTTCCCAATATATAGACCAAGCTTTCCATCATAATATTCAGGCCAACTGTCTTTCTGCAGCCTGGCTTCAGCAAGTTCAATGGCACGTCTCGCAATCTGAGGGCGTCCTATCTTGATACATGCAGCTGTGAGAAGCCATAAAAGCACTGCAGCCACAATAATTAAACTTAATAACAAAAAACTTTATATGGGACAAGCAATGAAATACAACAATAACATCTTTCATAAACTTACATGTTAAAATTACAAGCACAGAGGGCTAATCAAACATATTAAAGCATAGATAAGAAAGTGTACCATTTCTGAATTTGCACCATAAAAATGGCATTTTTCAACGAGGGAAAAGGAAAATTTCAAGATACAAAATGAAGAAGGAATGCAAACATAAGAAGCTTCCACTAATTGATCAAACTTTATCAAACTTCATGGCTGTCTTAGAAAACTGCAAATCTTGCCAGCCGGTTTAAGCTCAATTTGGACAGCCAGGTAACAAAAAAATGCAAGTTTGTTTCAAAATTGTAAAACAAATTGCATTTTTGTAGTTAAAGCTGAAATGACTGTGGGCTATTTGATTTTCCTTAAATATGATCACAATTATGACCTGGGCTAGACTCTGCTGGCTGGAATTTGCAGTTTCCCATAAAGTCCATTGCCATCCTTGGTTTACACGAAGAAGACCCATAAGGCAAAATCATACCTGGCCAGGATCCTCCATTATGGTAACTCCATCTAGTATTTTTCGGATCACATCCTGTTACAATCCTCCATTCGTGGCTTTCTATGGCCGGATAACAAGCTTTTAGTGGCATTTCACCAACCAACTCTTGCCACCGTGATTCTATAAGATCCATAATTGCATGAGATTGTTCAGGGGTTGCCAAGGATGACAAAATTGCAACGCAATTGCCCAAGCAGAACCAACGGAAATCCATGTTTGACGGACCAACATTTCCAATAAAGTAGCCACCATGCGTAGGCATAAAATCAAAAACCCACTCTGGAAGAGAATCAGGCATCACATTGAATTTGTTGACTGCAGTGTGAGAATACTCCTCTGTTTTATATCGATATATACCATTAAGCTGCTTCAAATCTAGCCAAAAGTAACTTCTCATGTGATAGCTCAAGGCATGAAGACGCTTGACTATTCGTTCTACAAACTCCTTTCCCTCAGCATCTTGCTTTAGTAAAAGCAAAGCACATCTTAAAGCCATGAAGAAAAGTGCTTGTATTTCAATTGGGTACCCATAAACACCCTGTAGATATATAAAATAAATGCACACAGTAAGATAAACAAGATTCAAAAATACCGAAAAAATAAATACAAAGATGAAAGTAGGAGAGGGGGCATTGCTTGGTGCAATGGTAAAATGGTCTATCAAGCTTGAGAATGCGAGTTCGAGTCTGAAAGCAGTCACTTTATATTAATAACACCAAATATTAGGTTTGTCTCTAATCTACCCCTCCCAACACCCCACATTGGCGGAACCAACAATGAGTTACAGCCTTTAATAATGAAAGTAGGATTAACTTTCTTAGAATCAATTGTATGTAGAGTGCACATTCACAAGTGAATGCATTGTTTTAAAAAGAATGACCCAACTGCCACCGAATCCCATCAAGAGATTCTAAAACAAGAGCATGCCCTTGATGTCTATTGCTAGAAAATCCAAGTTACAGATGGACCTAAATTTTTCATCTCAATCAATTAGCTACCACCATGTAAATGAAAGAGTACTTGTCATCTTGGGTGTAGTAAAAATCATCAGGAGCATCAGTACCCTCATCTCAGCAATAAAGCTGATAGTTCCCAAAGGCAGGAATAAAATCACAGCCTAATAAATTTTTAAGAACCAAAAAATAAAAAAACAAACATGCAAGCATATGAAAAACAGATACACACACAGACTATGTGAGAGTATTTTAATTTACTCTCCTACTATTCCAATAAATAAAGTTCTAATCTTCAAGCTCAAATCTAAATGGTCGACTAACCAGGCATGACATGACACCACAGAGAGGGCTAGGTTTCTAGGAAGCTGTAAATGAGCTTTGATACTAGTCAACAGCTGCCATGAGCCCTGATTTTCGCTGCCAACTGAGTGCCCTCTGGTCAAGTCAAAACCCCCTCTCTCCATCCAGCAATTTTGTCTAATACACTTCCTTGCTCAAGAACCCTTTCATTTTTTATTTTTTCTTTTTGGTAAGTAATTAGTTTCATTAATAACGCTGAAAAAGAGGTGCACCCATGTTTTACCTTTCATTTAGCAATTGCATTCCAATAATTATTTCATGTTTTAGATGGATTCTCATCATGAGTTCACAAATAGTTCAAAATTAATGTATTTTCAGTTTCTGTTTTTAGTTGAAAATTTATAAACTACAAAATAATTCGAGACACATTCCCACATCTTACATTATTGAGGCCCCAAGCATCCAGAATAAACCTTTTTGGAGTTGAGCTTAGGCAGACATCCTGCCTCATGTGGTATAAACTATAATTGACTCATAATATGTGCTTCTAGGTGATAATGCTACATCTTGATTATTATTCATCTATTATTAGCATGGACACATAAAGTTTCATACATAAAGGGAAGCATGTTTCACATGACACCGATCTCAATTTTTTTTTCTTCTTAAAATGGTTTCTTCTTCTGACATAAGGTTGTTTTCAACCATTTCCTGCAGTACCAGAACATATTTCCCGTTATGTTAAATGGAAGTCATGAACGTGTTGGGTGTTGGTACATGTAAGCATCAGATTCCTCTAATTCCCAACCCAAGGACAGTGTGACACAAGTAAATATTCAAATTATTTAATATTCTTCTTTGCTCTTTTACTCGTCAAAGAAGAAAAATTTTCAGTTATTTTCTAGGGTAAAATGTTTTTTGTGTTCCAAAGAATGTTTATCAGTGTGCGGGCTTCACCCATTTTGAAGCAACCATGTAAGAAAGGAACATAATAAGACTTTTATGTACAATTATGCAGTAAATTTGAACTATTGGACATGCTTGTTAGGATGTTTGACATGTATCCCAGACCCAGACCCACGTAATATATTTAAAAATTTCCATGTAGCATAGTTATAGAAGAAACAAAGGTTTGTAATAAAACATAGTATTAAATGCTGGTAGCATTGCAGATTTAACTGGGCAGTGAGCTACAAACATTAACAGTTCTAGCCCCTCAGTACTACTGCCCAGCTAAGAACTTAGAGAATACAAGTTAGGGAGTTTTAACTTTTAATGAGTTTCATGAAAATTGAAACTCCTTGCACCAAATCTCGAGATGTTATGCATAAGAACTCGAAACATTGGAAAGTGCTAAACCAAAATCACTTACAGGATATTTGTCAATTTCCCAACTGAATCAGGTTTCGATATATAGAAACCTGGTTAAATCTGACTAGTTAAATATATAATTTGTTTTTTTCTTCTCATACACTGACAATTGTCTCAAACCCACATCATCTGCTAACAGTGAAACATGAAGCCTAAGATAAAGTGCTACATAACATAATGTAACAGAGTTCATCTACATGTGTCAACATCAGAACACATATATGAATGAGGTGAGACAAGTGAAAACTAATGAGAGAAGTATTCCACAAAATAACTACACAACAAAAGTAAAATCTGCCAGAAACTCACCATTCTACGATCAATCATACAGCATCCATCAGCGCAAAGAAGAGTTGGGAATGTGTCAAACCCTTCTGAAAGACATAAACTCAGTATCAGACGCATACCCTTCTGGCATTCAGGCAATTCAGCCAAGGAAGAGTCTCCTGTAGACTTCGTATATGCACGAAGCAATATAATCCACCAAAATCCAGAATCAACAGGAGCCACTCTTCCTATTGCACTCTCGCCAAAATCTGCCATTAACGTCTCAGTATTCCTAACTGGATCATGAAGTACTTTAAAACTAGCTGGCATCACACCCTCCCCTAACTGGAATCGATCAATCTTTTTCTCCCATGATTGAAGGCGAAGAGTCTTCAAAATAAAATTCTTGACTATTTCAGGTTGGCCATTCATCAGAAAAGCCAATGCACTTGGAACAAAGTCTCTCACAAACACCTAGCCAGATAAAGAAAGTTAGTGATGACACATACCAACTTACTGCTCCTAGAACTGTGTATCACCTGTTATGATAACTACGAAGTCATCTCATATCTAAGTGAGGGTTTGAAGAGGAGAAAATAGGGAAAATGAATGAAAATAACAGGAGCTAATTAATCAATTAAAGACAAAATGTAAAAAATAGTTTCGAAAGAAAGACATGTTATAGATTTTACATATCACCCCAGAAAATGGCATCCATCAAATTGAATATAACCACACTGAAAACATCCATTTTACAGTGGATGATGTTAACCTTCCATGTGGTGATGTAAAAAAAAATTGAGCTTTATTATTGTTTCCATCTTCAGTACAATGAAAAAGAAGGGGGAAAAAACACGAAAACAAACAAACAAAACTACAAAGCTTGATTTTTTGTACCAGGCCCAGCCTTATTCTCTTTTTATCCTTTTGCCTCGAGTCCAAAAGAATGAAAAGTTAACCTCAACAACCAAATGGAGAAAAAAAATCTCATATATATATATATATATATATATATATATATTATCCATCCGATTGACTGGTGTCTTAAAAAAATACTATAAACATTAATTGCAGTATAGAAGATTAAGCAGTAATCGGTATATAAGGCTCCAAAAGTCATGCATCATGAAACATTACCTGTCCAATACAAAAAACATGCGTGTGGGATTGTGTACACTCTTTACTAAACAATAAAATAAAAGAGAGAGTCCAATAAAAGAACCTTTTACTTTTCTCTCACCATCATCCATTTAGTTTTCAACAAGGTAAAAGCGCAAGAGATAAATCAATAGCTGATTGTAGAGAAATAGAATAACAGAATCCATTACAGCAAATCACATGGAGAAAAAAATGATTGATTGTCCAATTATGTAATCACCTGATCATAGTTAAGGTTTTCATCAGAACTATCTAATGCTGCAATTGTTCCAACTGGTTGATTGCGAAAGAACACCAATGAACGCCTCAAAGCATCCCAAGCCTCCGCAGTCATCGGATGCTGCTCAAACACATTTTGTGACCTTGGGGTGTTAAACCCAGACCTTCTACCTGGTGAAAATATACCATCAAGATGGTCCGTAACTCGAGGGTTCTCTGCTCTAGACGGGGGACGAGGAGAATACCCAATTGGCAATTCAAATGATCTCTGTCTTTCCATATTTAAAGCCCTCGGCCTATCTGGCAACCTCGAGAAATCAAATTCTTCAACTTTCAGACTCGGTAATACTACCATTTTGAGTCACATCCACTGAAAGCGTAGACATTCTTGAAGTCTCCATTATCCAAAAACAGGTTTTCAATGGTGATTGAACTCAGTGATCAACAATCTGCATTTTATTCGACAAGATTGAGTGATCTTTTAAAGAAAAATTAAATGGATAAATAGCACACTAAACAGTAGTATAAAAATCAGATTAAAAAACAGTTTTACTCTATAAAAAAAAAAAAAAAGAAGATCAAAACCCATTAATTAAATCATGGGTATTTGAAAAAAAAAATCTAAATCCAATAGAAATTTAGAATACTTATTCCGTTTGTTGGCTCAGAAACAGGAGAATAAGAAGAGAAAAAATAAACAAATAAAATTGAATGTTAATTGTTTCCATTGGTCTGACAATCAAATCGATTAAATCTTGTACTACTTCTCCCACTCTTCTTCCGAAAATGTATAACTTTGACATTTCTTTTCCTTTTTGTCGAATCATTAGATTTCTTGAGAACCAAACAGGGAAGAAATAAAACATATCAGGAATAATTCAATTGAGAAATGGAAAATTAAAAAAATTAAAAAATAAAAACCGAGAACACGCCCAGTAAAGTTGTTTCACATGAGGAATATATGGTTGTGTGGCCTTTTCAGATGCCGTATCAGATTAGTGGATACTAATCACAATTGAAACCATAATGGGTTAACTTACAGCTGCTTTGAGCGCATGAATGAATAATGACCGAGAGAAACAAAGATCGCTGCGATAGTGTGAATTTATAATGCATTGATGATATATATTATCAGATTGGGTCCAGTTGGGTTCTATCAGATGTGCGTCACATCATGTACGGAGGGTGTTGATCGTTCAGGTGAGAAGTGACGTGTGCGATCACGAATGAAATTGAGAGCGAAGTGCATAGATATTCGGGGACTTTGAGACCGATGAACCACAACCAGGAATTTTTGAACCGACCCGGATAATTTTAAAATTTATTGTTCCGATCCAAGTTCTTTTTAACTTTTTTTCGGACTCAGATAATTTTTAAAAGTGTATAAATCTTATACGTTTTTAAAAAAAAATTGTGATAAAAACGTAACAATCTTATACGCCTTTGAAAGGCATAATAAACTTATACGCCTTTCAAAAGCGTAATAATTTGATACGCCTTTAAAAGGCGTATAAGTTTTATACGCCTTTCAATGGCACACAGACAAAAAACATGTTTCTGAGTTCTGCAGCTTCCCTTCTAACCTTGCAATGTCTCAGTCAGATGGTGTTTCACCAATGTAACAAAAATACCCACCCTAAAAAAACAGTGTGTGAAAGCGCATACAAGAGACTAAAAGTACCTGGAGACCCTCCTCCACCATACCCTCGTTTCTGGCCAGACAAGGCCATCTGGTGACCAGAATTAAACCCCCCGGCCCCACCACCCATTGGGCGAAATCCTCTGCCACCACTGCCACCGGGAGGATAATGGGGAGGACTGTCAAAAGGATGGCGGTGGCCGCCGCCGCTGCCCCCAGAGAATCCGCCGCGGTAAATGTTAGGGCTACGGCGCTGCTGATGGTTCATGGGGCCATCAGAGGAGCGACCTCTAGAGTGCTTGTAGTTGTGTGAATCTGGATTGTTACCGTATCGGTCTCCCCTGTGTCTATCCATCTTTAGAAAAATCTAAGACTAACGACAACAAATATGGGTTATAGTGTAATCCCAAGTACTTGAGGTTGACCACATAGATCCATAATCCTTTAGCATATCCAAAGAAAACAAACCACTAGTTTTGAGTCACTGATATCTGAATCCTTTAGCATGCATTCTAAAGCAAAACTTTGATCCATACAGGAACATAAATTATTAACTGAGAATCGCTGAAGTATAAATTTGCATATATATGCATGGAAACAAAACACAGAAGCATAATTCAAAAGTTCTCGTAGTTCTAAACAATGGACGTTTTTAGAAAACGACTGAGGAGAGAGAAGAAAGACGAGTGCAGTATCACGAGGGAGAAGGAAATAGAAGCGTGTAATTGGTAACCAACATAAAAGCGTATAAATTTTATACGTTTTTAAAAGACGTATAACATTTAATACGCTTTTTAAAGACGTAGCAATCTTTTACGCTTTTTAAATGAAAAAAATCTCAGAAGCGTATAAGATTTACACGCTTTTGAAAAGTCCGTGAGTCCAAAAATTAAGTTAAAAATGACTTGGGTCGGGTCAATAAATTTTAAAATTACCCGGGTCCGATCAAAAATTCCCACAACCAGAGTAGGTCCACAACAATCCAAAGTTCTTTTAATTCTTTGCAGGGGGTCTGTGTCTGTTTATACACGTGTGCGTTCGTCAGGACCGGAAGAGGCTGGTGGAAGGAACCCATGATATGATGGCTGTGTATTTGTATTTGTGGATTTTTTTACCAAAATATTTGCGTGAATTTGATTTAATTTCACTCACTCACGCACGCAGAAATTTATTTATTTATTAAATTTAAGTAATTTTTAAAATTATATTTTGAACATATGATTTTAAAATTAATTTTTTAATAAAATTTTATTTTTAAGATCACATATTTACATTTTAAAGTTAATTTTTAATGAAATCGTATTTTCAATTTATAAGTTTAAAATTTTTGTTGATTTTCGCAATTAATATAAGTCGTTATTAGTTTAAAATCACATCTTGAATATGTAATTTCATTAAAAATTTAATTTTGAAATCACATCTTTAAGATGGGATTTAAAAAATAACATAAGTTTGATAAATAAATAAAAATTAATGTGTGTCAAGTTAAATAAATAAAAAAAAAAAACTCACCGGAGTTTAATGAAAAATTTTATATTTGTGTTTTAGATTGTTTACCTTGATTTCAGTGGCCCACCGGACTCGAATCTGGAATGTTATAAAAAAAATGATAAAAATTGAAAAAACATAAAAATAAACAGTTTCTTTATTTTGAATTAAAAAAATTAATTGAAAGAATGTATTATATATTGTCAAGTAAAATAAAAGAGGTCAATGTAACTTATAAATTTCAAAAAAAATAAGTGTAACTGTCCTAAACCTCGTTAAGGATTAGTGTAATTTATTTATAAATCAATTAAGTACAAATTAAAAATGAGGAAATAAATTACACTAACTTCCTTTAAAAATTTTTACAATTACACTAATCTTTTCTAAATTTTTTAAAATTACACTGAGCTTTATTATCTTTTATGACAAACTACAATTATCCCCTCTAGATATTTTTTTTCTTCAATTTTGATCTAATTTTTTTATTTAAAAAAATTGGTAAATAAGGTATTTTTATTTTATATCAAAATAAATTTAAGGTTTTTATCAATATTTATTTTAAAAAAATCAAAAAAATAGGTCACAACTTAAAAAATATATATGAAATAACAGTTTCGTCATTTAAAAAAAAAAAAAAAATTAACTAGAGAGCAAATATAATTTGTCAAAAAAAAGTATAGGAGGTCATTATAATTTTAAAAATTTCAAAGAAAGTCACAGTAATTATCAGAAACTTAAAGAAATATTAGTGTAATTTATCCAAAATAAGGAGAATACCAACTTGATGATTAAAATTAAAAGACATTGAAGAAATATTAAAGAAACGCCAACTTTATCTCTTTCATATTTTGTGCAAGAGATAAGAATGATTGATAAAATAGTTTTTTGTAAATGCTTTAAAGGATAATTACGAAACAAATATCTGGGATGTCTTTTAAGTTTTACTTATTAAAATGATTTTTTTTAAAAAACAAATTATGATGACATCTGGGTTGACATGAAAAATATGAAGAAAAAAAAAAGGTAGCTGATTCTTAATCTTCCCCCTCCCCAAATTCATGATTATACAAATTAAATTTTAAAATTAGACATAAATTTTAAAGATAATTAAACTAACTTCCTTCGAATTATTTAAAAATTACAAGAACCTCTCATGTGTGTGTGTGTGTGTTTTTTTTTTTTTAAATAATATTGTTAATATGCAAGTTATATATTTTTTTGTATAAAATTCGTCTTTGTAGTATTAAGGTTTTAACGAAATTTTGTATATAATTAAAATATCTTAATATATTCCTCTAACATCTTCTATTTTTCGAATATCATATGAGATATTATTGTAATTATTATATATTACTGAAGAGATCAATGTTATTATCTATAAAAGGTAAAACAATAAATTTATACTTCCTATTAATACTTACTTTTTACAATTCTAATAGAGAATGTCGGTCAAGTATCATATACTAGAGGGAAAGTTCTTGTAATTATTAGATATTACAAGAGAGGTCAAAACAATTATCCTTATATTTTAAATTTAAGTATTATTTTTATATTATTTATGTCACATATATGGATTTAATATATGATATTATTAAATTATTAAATGCAACTTTATTATCAAACTTTTTTCTTAAAATATTAGGTTGAAAATGTATTTATATGAACAAAAATATACACTTGTATTCTATCTTTCTGTTCAATTAAGTATGAAACAAATGATGTTACCATTTTACCTTTACGTATCAAAAAAATGTTGTTTGAAGTGTAAAAAATTATTGTCTTTCCTTTTCATGGCCCAATATTTACACACACGTTTATAACTCATGGAATCTCGTGAGCAAGAAATGTATTAGTCTTGTAAAATTAGAATACCATTTTTCTTTGACAAATAAATAAATAAATAACATGTATATATATACATACATTCATAAATATAAATACATTGATCATTTTAAAGTAAATTATATTGATTTCTTTTAAAAATTTTGAAATTACATTGACTTTTCATAAGTTACTTGACAAATTATAAATACTTATTGCAATTAATTTTTTTTTTTAAATAACAAAAATGTATCTTTTTCTATGTTTTTTTATTACATAGTTTAGAAGTTGACAACCTTTTTTCAATTTTTTTTTTTCACTTTCAAATAAAAATATTAATTAAAAAAAACATTAATGGATTGTTTTGTTATTCTGAAAATAAATTGAATGAATAGGATATGTCTAATTTTTTAGATAAAGTAGGTGAGCTCAGAAAATTCATGAAATGTCGTTGTAATTTATCATTAGGGTTAATTACATTTTAGTACTTCGATGTTTTGTCCAAATTTTAAATAAGGCCATTGATTATCAATTGTAATAATCGAGTCTCTCAACTTTTAATTTTATTTCAATAGGGGGGTCAATTGTAAATAATCGTTCTGAATTGATTATATTTTAGTATTTTGTAATTTCATATAGGTTTCAAAGTAGTACTTTGTAATTGTACATGATTTTTAAACAAGGTCTTATAATTTTATATGAATTTGAAACGAGATTCTATAATTTTAATGTGTAAACGATTGCCGTTAAGAATTTGAGATGATCGTTAATGTTTGTTTGTAATTAGACTCGATTGAAATGAAATTAAAAATTAAGAAACTGAATTGTCACAATTAATACTCCAGAACCTTATATGAAATCAGAATAAAATTTCAGGATAGTAAAATAGAATTAACCCTTATTATTATTTGATTGTTTATTTTTGGTGACCTGCGGAAGGAATTCCACTTAGCCAAACAAACCTTAGTGGTTGCTAGCCATTTGCATTGGCATAGTATTCTCTTCATCCCACAGACGACGTCGTTCTTATTTCAGTTTAACGCGCCGGGTTCGGACTCAGTATAAACCCTACAAAATAACAAAACCCTTGCATTCAAATTGAAAGACATCTCTTTGTGAAGAACCCCCACAATGGCTGATTTTGAACTGAAACCAGAAGAGAAGGCTGCGAAGAAGAGGAAGAGGAGAAATCTGAGAAGTGATGAAGAAGAACCAGGACCTTCCAAAGCCTCTCGTACTGATCATTCGGAGAGAGAAAGGAAAGAAGAGAAAGAAGAGACAGAACAGATGGGAACAAGCGGAAAGCCCGACGATGGCCCTCCATGGGGGAATCTAAAGCTAATTTTATCACTCCAGAACAAAGATATTGACCTTCAAAAGTTAGTCTCTCTCTCTCTCTCTCTGCGCGCGCTTTGTCCATTAAAGTCCCTATACTAACTGTCCACCTTCCTCCATGCTCTCTGCCACACACGCACTCATTCATCCATGCGCATGTATATTGGCATTCTAGGTTTAGGCTGCATTTGGTTCCCAGAAAATTGTAAGGGAAGAAAAGCAAAGAAACTCCTCCAGGGGCGGAGCCACTATAGTTTACAAGGGGGCCAGAGCCCAACGGCCGGTCTAATGAAATAATATTATTACTTTAAAATTCGGATCATAATACGAAAATAAAAAATATTTTACAATAAAAAAGACTCATTAACTTTTTTTTCTTCTTTAAATACCAATATTGCCATATGACTCAAATAGAGTAAAAAAAAAAGTGTATCTTATCAACTTGGACATAGCTATGTACAAAAAATCACAAATATGATATTAAAGCGGTGCCGGATGATGTTTTAGAAACTAGAAATCATCTATCATTATTTCAATGCTTTAGTGTTTTTTTTTTTTTTAATGTAGGTACTAAACACCTAAATAATTTATAAGAAAGTCATTATCTATCTTATTGGGAAGTCTTGTTTTAAGGATCTTCATTGCCTAAAATGAGAGTCAATTTCTCAAAAAGATTTTAAATACATGGAATCCTTAGGATCCAAAGTTGGTCTAAAAATAAGAAGTTTTATTGTTTACTCACTAACCCATTGTTTAATCTTGCAACTGAGAGTCTATTGTTGCCCTAAATAGGTCAATCAAATAATGATACTCGAAATAATCACATGAAAAACCATATCTTTCTCGAAAATTGATTTTTAAAATTATGAATTTTATCATTATAATGAAATACAAAAATAATCTCGTAACCCTTATTAATCAAAACGATTTCGTTCAAGAAAATAAGTTTTTATGTGAATTATGAATAGAGGCATTCAAATTTATGAGTTATCCAAGCAGGCCTATTTACTTTATATATGGTATGAATAATTAATCAATTGAATTGTACATAAGCCAGTGGTTTAAGGCTGTTAAGCCTGGTATGTCCTAATATAATACAATTACTCACACATAATCTTCACTTAAAATATAAAATTTAAGAGTAATACTCTTGGTCATAAATTTTGCATCCCAAATGATTTGGCATTAGACCATTGGCGGTGGTTTAGATACTTTATTAATATTTTGCCAATAATCTATTGCCACATTATTTGGGATGCAAATTTTACTTAAAAAATTGAGACATCTAACATTACTCAAAATTTAATATTAGATTTTGAATTGGTTAAACAAACTAATAATGGATACATTTAGATTGGTTTCAGAAGGCTTTGAAATAGGTGTATTATGAAGCTCCCTTGCTTGTATGGCATTTATATATGATTTTGTGGGCCTCATTGGGTTTTTGTTTTTTTTTTTTAGTGACCACTACTTTTTTTATTAATGCTTGATCAAACACTTGGGGGCCCATCCGTTGAAGGAAGTTGAGATGCCAAAGAAAATATACATATATCTAAAATTTTTCCTGAAGGTTGAGGGGGCCACTGGCCCTTGCCCCCCCAATTCACCCCAGAAACTACAAATTGAAGAGTGCCCAAGAAAAGAAAGGAAAAGAAAAGAAATTGAAAGCTCAGAATCTTATTCTCTTTACTTTTTACTTAGTTTTCTTGGCAAACAAGTGGTTGCTGCTTTTTTTCTGTGTTTGATAATATCACAATTTTGATGCAGAAAGGTTGGCCTAGCATTTAATTATGTGAAATCAAGAGTTAGGGAAGAAGGGGAGGGCATCAGTCAAGGGTTGGAGATGGTAAGCATTTCACGAGTAATAGTTTTCCTCAACAATTGGGTTCAGTCGATGATGATTTCTTCAGCAAAAAAAATTAGGCCTGAAGGAAATAAACGTCAGTCAGAAATTATTGGGTGGTGTTTGGACTATAGATGCTGGGAGATTTTCAAGTTCTGCTTGGAAGAGTCTTTGAAACTACATGTTTCACTGAGCTTCTCACGGGACTTCTTAAGGGTTATTTTCTGCATTGCAAGAGATGCATTGTCTCAGGCTGAATTTTGTGCCTCCACACATCAAAGATTCAATTTTAAATAAAGAAGTGTTTGAATTTTACAGCATTGTGCTTAGTTGTGTTTCATTGGTATTCTCATCCCATGGTGGCAGTTTCGAATGAAAATTTAGATTTATGGGTTCTGACTGTTGATGTGGTGCTTGAGCTTGTCCAGAAAATCTTTAGTGACAAGCTTGATGGTGGCGAACTGGGCGTCTTTGGACTGCAGTTATCATGTTTTGTGCTCGAGCCATTTGCCAAGTTTCTGAGGGTCCACCCAACGCGTAAAAATGGTTTTCATGATTTCATAGATAAGCTTCTTGAGCCTTTGTTGCATTTGTTGGATGTGTTACCTCTTTACATTCATGGCAGTAGTCCTGGATGGACAAGAAATTTACTGAAGCTAGTTGAGGAAGTTCTGTCTCAGGGGTTGTTCCATCCATCTCACATTGATGGGTTTCTGAGCTTGCAGAGTATGGGGAAGTATATGACATCTAATGATGGAAAACCAAAAGACTTGAAAACATTCATTAAAAGTTATCATAGACACCTGTTTGATAAGCTGGAGAAGATTATGGCCGGGAAGAATGAATTGGCAATAGGTGGTGTCGGAGAGCTGTTTCACCTGTTTGTTGACTGTGTTAAAAAGCAAAAGGGGGCTTCAGAAAAGAGTCATTTCTCAAGCAGTGTTAATGCAGAAGCACGAAAGTCACTCTTTGAATTCTTTGTACAGATTACTGGAGCCTTTGATACAAGATATTAACACTTATCTTCAAGCTGAACTGGAAGTGGGACCTTTATTGTTGGATGTTCATTGCACACTCAAATGCGCCAACAAACTTCTTGTCAGCTTTATGCATGAAAAGGTATACATACGGATGGAGGATACCTCTGAAAGTTCTTGTCTCAATTTCCTGAAGGTGGTCTATGATTTGTTTATGTCATTTTCCGCCAAAATAACTCAACTCTGGTCTTCAAATTTTGACTTTGATAGAGGAACACACATGGAGGTGTTAAATTTGATAGCAAAGGAGCTCATTGTCGCTGTACGGTATTTATTGGAAATTGAATATGAAGTTGTTGGGAATGATTTGGAAAACTTATGGCTTATGATGATCTCATACGCTGCCCTTGGCCTGTCTTTGATGGATGCACCAGAGCAATTCTTGTTAACTTCAGAGATACTTCAGCTCGGATGCCAGCTGGTTAATCTTTATAGTGAACTTCGGCAGGTTAGTGGAATAAATTTTGATCAGTGCATGTGGCTACCTTTAAACATGTGCATGATTATGAGAGCCTAACATCACGTGATATAATTATTTATGTTTTTATTTTGAATTTTAACCCTGTATTCAATCTGGCCATGTGTTCTTTTTCTTAGAATGTTGTTTGTTTTGGCTTATCATTTTCATGTCCTGATCTTGTACATTTAACTAATATAGGTGAATAATACAATTTTTGCACTATGTAAAGCAGTGAGGCACATGGTATTACCTGAAAGTGATGTTGAGATGATGAATTATTCAAAATTTATTTCATGCACAACTATGAAATATTATGAATCATATTCAAAATCAGTCAGAATGCTATTATGCTCTCAAGAGTTCAGGCTTGCCATTTATAATGCTATTAAGTCTATACCAGAAGGGCAAGCGAGCGGATGTATCCGGCAATTAAAGGCAGATATTTCAGAATCCCTGGAATGGTTGAAAGTTAAATTTTCGTCAGCTGCTGGAAACGAACTTGGAAAACTCGACCCAAGTATGTGTAGCAAACAGGGCTTTGATCTGCAAGCAGAACTCATGGGAAGAGGTTTGTCTGAAATTTATACCCTAATTATAGATTCACTGACAGTCACCGCTGGTAACAGTAATCTCATTGGAGTTTCTGTGAAAGATCTGATGACAATAATACGCCCTTGTATGAGTAGTCTGGTTGTATTACAGCCAGATAGTGTTCACGAGTTCCTTTCTACTGTTACAGGAAGAACTTTCAATAGAGGGACTGGATGCAAAATTGACTTACCTGTCCACTCACTGGGTTTTTTTGTTCTTTTTTCATTTGTACATGTCCTGTCGAAGCTTATACCGACAAACAATTAGCTTCGTGCCTCCGGATACATCAAGAAAGATGTCAGGTGTAATGGGTGACTCATTAACTGCTTACTCTGGAAGGGATTGGCTGGAGAAGACTGATTGGACAGATGAAGGCTATTTTTCTTGGGTTGTCCAACCTTCGGCTTCTCTTCTTGCCATTATACAAGCTGTTTCAGACACATATCTTCAAGGCATTGTTGCAGATTGTTCTCCCCTGATTTATGTTTTGAATGCCATGGCTCTCCAGAGGCTTGTTGATTTGAATAGGCTGATAAAGGCTTTTGAGTATCTATTGCACAAGAATGATTGTCTAGTTCAGAAGAAGTTGATGGATGATGCTGGGTTGTCACTGTACCGTAAAAAAAGTAGCAAGTGGAAAAGGCGTGTCTCAGATTTCACGGCAAGAGGCAGCAGGTCTGACCAATTTCATGATGGGTTATCTTCCATTAGTGGCCAAAGAACAACCAGTCTATCTCCACATCTGATGCAACATATAAGGATATATCTTCCTGGGCTTTGCGTGAAAATGATGCATGGGATTTTTGTGTTGGTGCTGTAAATGAAAATTCATTGCCTACTGCATTTTGGTGGATTATTTGCCAAAATATTGATATTTGGTGCATTCATGCTGCTAAGAAGAAGTTGAAGATGTTCCTCTTACTTCTAATCCAGAATTCTATTCCCTGTGTAAAAAGCTCTTTGGATGACTTTGGAAAGAACAACACTACTAAACCTAGGAATTCGGAAGGAGGTCACTGCACATCAAATCTCATTTGAACTTCTCAGTGACACTGTTCTGTACGAACAAAGAGTAAGATAATATTGTAAATCTCAAACTCTCATGCATATACACATTCTTCTGTTCTTTTGTGCGTGCATTTTTGCTTTCAGCAAGAGCATGTGTATACTTTTTCCTGTATTAACACAATAACACTGTGTTACAAAATCCCCAGTATTTCTTTTTCCTCCTTCCATTCCATGCATGTGTTATGCTGTGATTTTATGACTATGTTTTCTGTCTACTTAGTACCACCCTATGAGTTTTAATGGAAATTATCGCATCACATGATCTTTATAATATGTTTTGTACTAGTTTGTTCGCAGGCATATGGCATCAAGATTTCTCCAGATATTGGATAAGTTAATATTACCAATATTTAGTAATTTTGGAGAGGTGGATTTGAATTCATCACCTAATTGGCCTGATGTTGTAAGTGCACTTGACAACTCACCAAATGTTGTTTCAGTCAACAAACATGTATTGAATGACTATTCTTCGGTAGCCAAGCCAATCTCTCATTCATTTGAATAAGCTGCCTACAGAGTGTTGCAAGGAACGGAAGTTATTTCCTTCAAATAGTATGGAGTTCACAGCTTGTCAAAGTTTACTCAATTTTTTGTGCTGGATGCCAAAAGGATATTTAAATTCCAGGTCATTCTCACTTTATGCAACTTATATTCTCAACCTTGAAAGGTACTCTCTCTCTCTCTCTCTCACTCACTTTTTCACACACAAACACAGGTGTACATCTGCCATCTGTCGTGTTATGATATTAATTTCTGCATTTTAAAATGGCATCTTTAACTACATACTGCTGCATTCACTACTTTTTACTTTGGAGGTGAGACCATGTGTTTGGGGGGGGACTGCAGCTTATGCCAAGTCTCCTCCCCCCCCATGCGGCTTTAATACTATTTATAGCTTATTTATCAATATAAATATATATTAATAGTTATATCCATTAAAAACTATAATTAATGAGAAATAGAGACATTAAACATAGTTGTTATTTAGTTTTATGCATTTGATACCATTGTTTTGTATGAACTATTAAAAGGGTGTTCCGGGGGCATTTGCATCCCTCAAAACAGTGTTTTGTGTGTAGGGCCCATCAAACGTGGTTTTGTAGGTCTTTGCATGCAATGGTCAAAACATGGTTTTGTGTGTGAGACCCACCAAATCATTAATGCAGAACTGGATCTTGTTGAAGCTAAAAAAAACTTGCTTCTCCAAATTATAGTTATTAGAACCGGCCCAAACATCAACCGACGAGGTGACCGGGTGGATGGATCACTGGTTCAACCGCAGGGTTAATTGTCTGGACCGAAATAACATAAAAATATTATTTTAAAAATAAATAATTATATAACTTTAGAAAATATGTCAAGATTTAAAAAAAAAATTGATGTTGTTGCATTAATGTCAATAAAAAAGAAATATAATTCAATTATTGCATGAATTTTTTATAATAATGAAAATCTTGAGCATGTATAAGAATATTTTATTTTATATGTATCAATATATTTGCACATTTAATACTTCGTTTTTTATTTATTTATTTACTATATGAATATTTACATACTTTATTATTTTTTTATGTTTTGAAAATTTACAATATTGAAATTTTTGTTGTTTTATTTTTGTCTTCAAAATTCAAAGTATTTTGAATCAAAGAGGAAAAAATATTACAAAAGTATTCATCATGAGGCAAGTATATTTTATATATTAAATCTGTAAATTATTTAACAAGGGACATGTGACTTAGTGATTTGGATTGCTTACCTATTAATTCATTGCCTTGGATTCAACTCTTGGCAAACACAAAGTTACATTTTATACATGATAAATAGTGATGGCTGGTTCTTCTAAACCAGCCCGGGTCATCTGGTCCAAACTGGGTTACTTCCTTAACCGGTCAAAATAAAAACTTGGCCCTGTTTTAGGGGTCGGACCGGTTCTGATAAATATGCTCCAAATAGCTTTGACTTTTTACAAGTCTCATCCCAGGACCTTCCACTTGCACATTACCTAGTATATACAACATAAAGGCTGAAAGGGGAAATTCAGAGTATAGAATCACTTTTATTCAATTTTTACCTAAACACCCAAATAACAAACTGATTATACAATAATCAATTCTTTAGAATCCATTCCCCAATAATCAATTCTTCAGAATCTAACAGTTCGTTTGGAAGTTCCGGAGAGAAAAGAAAAGACAAGAAAAGAAAACTTAAAATAAAAGAGAACAGAAAAGAAAATAAATTATTCATCTTTATCTTGTTTGATAGTTCAGGAAAGAAAAAAAAAAAGTCATTATTTCTTGTTTGAATGATCAGCGGGAGAGAAAAGAAAAAAAGTAAAAAAATCATTTGACAACTATATCCTTTTTTTCTTTCTTTATGTGTAGAATATTTAGTTCTCTCATTTATGGGTATTTTTGGTATTTCAAAAAAATTCATTAAAACACTTTCTTTTCTCTCCAAATCTCTCTACTTTTGGAGAGATTGGAGAAGTGGGCTAAAACACTCAAACTTTCTCTCCTATTCTTTTCTTTTCTCTCCATTAAAAACTTCCAAACGAGAGATTTAGCTAACTCTCCACCTTAATCTTTTCTTTTCTCTCCAATTCTCTTCATCCAAACGAGCTATAAAGCTCCCCCAGATGGGGCCTAAATAGCATTATCATGTATTTGTGTGATTGTTTGTACAAGACTACTTTTTGTGCAGTTTCTTTAGGAATTCCTGACTAAAGCACAAGTATACAGAAAGTTAATAATTAATTTAGTTGGGATAGAGGCTTAGTTG
This sequence comes from Nyssa sinensis, assembly GCA_008638375.1. Classification (NCBI taxonomy): domain Eukaryota; kingdom Viridiplantae; phylum Streptophyta; class Magnoliopsida; order Cornales; family Nyssaceae; genus Nyssa; species Nyssa sinensis. The sequence continues at coordinate 41,927,752 of CM018033.1, forward strand.
AGTTGAGTTAATCTAGATGGGAAATTTAGAGTCAAACAGATGCAAGCAGAGGAGTTTACAACCTACATTGTAGGTCAATGGTCAAGCAGCCTTTAAAATATATACGTGCCAGAAGCCTTGTGGTATGCATTGATTTGACTATGAAGGAAAGAAAAACCTGAAATTCATTTGATGATAAATGAATAAATTAATATGCTTCAGTATTCCAATTGTAAAGCAGTAAAACAATAATTAAAGATTTTGTTGGACCGGAAATAAAGAAAAACAACAAATAATAGTGTAGAGATGAACAATAAACACAATGATTTTAAGGGAACATTGAGAGATAATTACTTCTAGGGTGCAAATAGACCAAAGAGAGCTAGAATCTTTTGATTATTTAGGGACAAAATCAGTTGGCTGCTGATACAAACTGATTTGGGTTGTATTTATAGTGATAAAAGCTCTCTGGTGTTGCCTTAATTGATCAACAGACTATAATTTTTATTTGATCAGTAAAAGTGTAATATATAAACATGGCGCCCAAGGGGAGCACACCCATTTACAAAAATGGGAAGGCACAAAAATTAAAGCCTTAGGTTCCCTCAAAAAGTAACAAAATCATCTAAATACAATGGCTATTCTTTTTAAGCCAAAATGAAACATCTTTAAAAAATAATCTTCGAATTTCCAAATTGGCATCTCTATATCTTCAAAGATTCTCCTATTTCGCTCCAGCCAAATTCACCACAATAGGCATAAAGGGGCAATTTTTCAAGCCGACTTCAACTCCCTCCGAATGCGGCTACATCTCCATCCAAGCAAAACATCATGGGCTGTCCCTGGCTTCACCCAATTAACACCAAAAATGGAGAACACCATATCCCATACATCCCTAGCCACTTTATAGTGCACTAGAAGATGATTCACTGTCTCCTCTGCCTCCTTGCACATATAACATTTACCGCCACTTAAGTGACTTACATGACTTCACTCAAGTGAGTTACATAACTAACACACAACATGTAAATAAAAAAAAGGAAAAGGATATTACAGCACAACACTTGACACATTAACATGGAATTGAACATAAAGTAGACAAAGATAGAATGAGTTTCTTTCTGGTCATGGATAGTCTTGTGAGGCTTCTTGGATGCTCCGGCATCATTAGTTAGTGGCATTAGATAGTTAATATGGAAAGTTATGTGTAATGTAGAATAAGTAATTAGTAGCAGATGCTTTACTCAAAATTTGGATGAATTTGTTCAAACATGGTAAATGTTAAATATCTTTCTCAGCTCCACCTAACTAATACTCTAATAGATGAATGTTAAACTAATTCGTGAAGGATACCTTATTGGTTGCAGTTTAACTTAACTCTGAAGTTGAAGCAAGGATCTATGAATTTTAAATTAAGCATAACATTATGTTTTAGAAGGCAATTGGCATTTTCAATTAGAGGAAACATACAAGCATGCTTGTGTGGACTTGTGTATTTGATAGTGTATTCATATTTCATACAGGTATATTAAAACTGAATTAATTATCTAAATATTCTGCACTTTCTCTTTTGAGGATTCCTTACTCCCCATTTCATTACTGTTGTGCAGAAATATTATTGGCATCTGAAATTTAAATTTTTTCACCAAATTAATGGACATTTGAACCACAAAGTTATGATTGAGGGCGAAAAAATTACAAAACATGAACTACCAATGTGGATTTGCTTTAGTTTTCTTTGAACTACCAATTTCAAATTTCCTAAAACTTGAAATGGAGAAAATTTTACTAAATTTATATCTTCTACTACAATCCTTTTTTTAATATATATTTTATTTCACTTTTCACAATTTTTTTTTTGGTTCTAACTTACAATTCAAGGATTTTTCTCAATTCTAAAGAGGCCTAATATCCTACTCTTATTAAATTTGTTATTACTTATAAAAAATTTCTCCCAATTATGGTATCATGTGCAATAATTTTTTTTGGTAATGATGCGCAATAAAATTAATTATACTAAAAGAGACATAACTTCAATCTTGCAATTTGATCTCCCCAAAAGATGGAATAATTTCTAAAGAATCTCTTAAAATCCAAGTTAAATTAATCACTAAGATTTATATGGTTCGGGGTATTACAAGAAGTCCTATGTTTGAATCCCAATACTTCCCTACTAATATATAATATATGTTACCGATCTCTAAAAAAAAAAGGCATGTGCTGGCCCACTAATTGGGGGTGGGGGGTGATATAAGTCGGATGAGGGGGTATGTTGATGAAATAATTAAGTTTCACAACTCTCCATTAGCTTAAGCTTTGTATTGTCAGATGTTAACATGGATTATATGCATTTATTAAATATTATAATTATCATTATTAGTACAGATCTTTATGAAACACATGATGTGATTTACTACATGTTAATTTTTCCCTTTTTTACCTGAGGTTTTCTTCTAAATGCACCATTCTTAAACTCTTGATGTCAATACAATGTGCCTGCATGTTTCAGGTTTGTGGTTGGCAGCTTATTGGGCTGTCGTGGTGCCTTATGTTCACATAATTGTTATGAGCTCTTCAAATTGTTTTTGTCCTGTCGAAGGGTTCTCAAAAATCTAATAATGGCATCTTGCGAAGGGAAGATGGATGCTAGTCAATCCTCACTCACTTCAATACTCTCTGAGAGTTCCTTTCCTGTTTTATGGCTTTTGAAGTCATTGTCAGCTGTGATTGGGGTTCAACATGCATTTTCAGAAGATAATGCTGCTCAAGCGAAAGATATGATCTTTTCATTGATGGATCACACTTCGTATGTGTTTTTGATATTTAGCAAAGATCAATCTCTACATGCAGTTAACTTCCTTATAAATGCTAGGGAGCCTTGTGAACAACCCCCCAAATCTCCTGTTGTCCCTGAGCAGAGTGATTTAATTGAATTTGATCTGTGTTTGGATTCCTCTAAATATATTGATGCATGGAAAACTGTGGTCCTTATAGCTGAGACTTTAAGTGAACAGACGAGAAACTTGCTTGTCTCTCTAAAGGAAACCATTTTTAATGCGAAAGTGGGAGGTTGTATTGGTGTCCTGGAGCTGAAGAAATTATCTTCTATTATTTCTTGCTTTCAAGGTTTTTTGTGGGGCCTAGCCTCTGCCTTGGACCATATAGATGCAAAAGGTTCTAATTTTAGAACAAAGTTATTAAGATGGAAATTTGAACCCATCCATAAGGTCAACCATTGCATAGATGTGTTTGCAGATTTTGTAAATTATTTCTTACATGTGTTGCTTGTGGAGGATGATCAATTGCCCCAAAGTTCATATGATGTTCAAACTCTTCCCATGTCAGATTGTAATTATGATTTATTGGGGTTGGAGGAGTCCTCATGCAAAGGCTCTGGTGATGTTACCGATATTTTGTATGAAAAGCAGCAGAATCCTTGGAACTGTAAGGAACTGCTCAGCATCATCAGACATAAAGGATGATACTGATAAAAGTGCTCGGAAGAAAAGGTCTCGTTCAGAAAATGCAGACTGCAGACAGTATTCTACTCAAGATTGATTTGTTTGATCAACAATGTCTAAAGAAGTCTTTGTTGTGGGGCTTTTTAAGAGGTGAAAATCCTGAAGCAGCATTTTTTCTTAGACAGCTATTTATTGCTTCTTCCGCCATGCTGAGGCTAAACTTGCCGATCAACAATACTTCCGTGTTGTCAAGTTTAGTACCTACGTTTATTGGCATATCTCAAGTTCTGTTACTGGAGTTGGCAAACAAGGGGGAGGTGCCACGACCATTTTCTTTCGTTTGGTTGGATGGTGTTGTAAAGTTTCTCGAAGAGTTAGCAAGTCATTTTCCTTTAACCAATCCTACTTTGTCTAGAGGTGTGTATGTCAAGCTGATAGACCTACACTTAAGGGCTATAGGAAAATGCATTTCTTTACAGGGAAAAGGAGCTACATTAGCATCTCATGAGACAGAGTCCAGTTCCTAAGACACTGAATGGTCAGAAGGGATTATCTGAATCTAGTCTTTTCCATTGGGCCATACTGCTTATATGAATTTAAAGCTAGGTTGAGGATGTCTTTCAAAGTTTTTGTCAAGAAACCTTCGGAGTTGCATCTATTATCTGCAATTCAGGCTTTAGAGAGAGCACTAGTTGGAGTTCATGAAGGCTGCACAATAATCTATGAAATATACAGAGGAAGTTCAGGCGGGGGAAATGTTTCCTCAATTGTTGCGGCTGCCATTGACTGCTTCGATTTAGTTCTTGAATTTGTTACAGGTATACTAAATCAGCACATCTACAAGGGCATGTTCTGAGACCTCACGAAAATACAGCATCCTTGTTGTGTTCTTTGTAGCATTTGAAACTAGTCCATTTTGTTTCCCATGGTAGTTGAAATGCGTTTGTTTTGGTTGCATGTGGAGAATCTTTTTCATCTTTTCAAGAATTGACTTCCTATTTTTTAATTGTTGATTTGGAGGAATTGCTTCAACTTTATACTGATTTCATCACATAAGTTTTGTGCCCTGAAAATGTATGGACAAGGTTACTCAGTGCTGGTCCCACCAACGGATTGCTGTAAAATGTTATAGAAAGCATTATGAATTTACTGAATTTCCATATGATGCTGTGTGAAAAATCATTTGATGCCATAGTGTTATACACACACACACACATATTTGCCTGTTTCCATTGACATGCACTATATAGAATACTATTAACTAAAACATCTGAATACAGTATGTCATTTGGTTGCATGGATATTAAACCTCCATTTAGTGTTTTTTTTTTTTTGGTTATCCTATAAGCGTAAATGAATTTCCAAAAGGTCAGGTAATGCAATGGAAATGGGTCTTGTTGCCTTTTATCATTAGGGTTTCTCATGTTGCTACGAAGTAGTACCTGTTATGACATGATTGACGATGGATAATATGAGAAAGAGACTACTTCTTTGGCTATTGCATGACAGTGTGATGTTTTTGTGTTGGGCTAAGTAAGCATTGGAGTAAATTAGTAATACAATTTATGCTAGAAATGCAGGAGCAACGTGTCCTCCTCACTTTTTTTCTTTTTCTGTTTTTCCCTTTATATTTCCCTCTGCATTTTCAAGCAAAATGGAATGATTTCTTATGTTTCTGCTCTTTTATAACCATGATGCATCATTATCCAAAAGGTACACATAATATACAGATTTGTTTGCTATCATTTGGGGTGTGCCTTGTTTTATTTATTTATTTATTTATTGAAACTGACTGCTTTTAGGCAGCATTTGTCGACTCATCTTCTTATTCGGTTTTGCTATGTTGAATTATAGAAAAATCTGCAAGTCATCATTAAACTACGAACCATAGTGGAAGAAAAGATATATTTGTTCTGCACAGCATGATGTTCTTGAGAACTTGTATATTCCTGTGCATCTGTATCAGCGTAGTTGCACATTTTCTTGTTTTTCTGAGGCATATTTGTTCTGATTGTTGATATGCTTTGTAGGACGCAAACGTTTGAGTGTGGTTAAAAGACACATCCAGAGCTTAGTTGCTTGTCTGTTCAACATAGTTCTGCACTTGCAGGGTCCATTGATCTTCTATGGGAATATAATCCCTAATAAAGGCGATGCTGATCCCGATCCAGGATCAGTCGTTCTTATGTGTGTTGAGGTACTGACAAGAATCTCTGGAAAACATGCTTTGTTCCAGATGGATTCCTGCCACTGTTGCACAGTCCTTGCGCATACCTGCAGCACTTTTTCAAAATTTTTTCCAGCTTAGAATTTCTGATGCTCCGGTCCCTATCTAATTCTCTAAGGTTCTCAAATACTCAAGACACTGAGTCCATTGAAAGCATGAACTCCACTGTTATAGATCGACAGTATTCAATAGATCTATATGCTGCATGTTGCCGATTATTGTGTTCTGTTCTTAAGCATCACAAAAGGTATGCTTCCTCTTTGCTTCTTGGTCCATGATAGGCAAGCTTCATCTTTGCTTTTGACCCATAAGGGGGCCATTTTAATTATAAATAAGATGCGTTGCCTTTTTTTTGGTTGCTTTCCCTCATTTCATATACTAATTCTTCTTGTGTGTGTGTGGGTGCACACGTGCTGCAACTAATTCTATTCTACTCTTTTTTTTCTTTCTTTTTTGTAGTGAGTGTGAGCGGTGCATTGCTCTACTTCAAGATTCAGTCTGCATTCTCTTTCACTGTTTGGAGATGATGGATGTTGATCCAGCGGTCAAAAAAGGTTATTTTGCATGGGAAATACAAGAGGCAGTGAAATGTGCTTGTTTCCTCCGCAGAATTTATGAGGAGGTGAGTTTTTTGTTCTGTAGACAAATTGTAGTGGATGCGAGCATTCTGTTCTGTAGACAAATTTTAGTGGACATGCATCTATTTCTTCCAAACTTTTAAATGATCGATAAAGGAAAAGGTCACTTGTACCATTTATTTTTTTGGAGTTTGGTTTAACTCTTCAGACGTGGCGGGTGCTGCCTGCTAGGGCCAGAATTTTAGACATGACAGCTGTGGTGGCAAAAGGGACCACATGCTCCGTGTTTTCCACCCCTTGTCCCTTCCAAACAGTCAAGTTTCTGCCTAATCTTGCTTGAAGCATGGGAATTGTTGAGAACTTGATATACATTGTTAGCCCACTCTCTAATAGTTTAAGCTTTTGAAGCAATTGGTTACTTGACTATGGTATCAGAGCCTTGGTTACGAGAAGTCTTGGATTCAAGTTTCTCCATTTGTATTTATTCCTAGTTTGCATTTGTACTATGTTCTACTTCGCATTTGTAAGTGATTTCTTTGCCTCTCCAGGTGAGAGTCCTAGTTCACACGTGAAAGGGAGGGTGAGACCATTAGGACATGTGCAAGAATCTTGTGTATAGATGAGCTCTGCCAAAAAGGCCAGACCTAGTGTTGTTCCGCTAGTGTGGTTTGCTTCAGAGAGCAAGGAGGGGGGGAGGAGAACGGGGGTGGGGGGACTGGACAAAAACTTGGTGGTTGCTCTTAGACTCTCTAACTTTCAAACTCGTGCTTGGCCACCCAACTTTACCATTGCTCCAAGCAATGACCCTTTATGGATGATGTGTTGCACATAGACAAATTTTCTTTGCTAAATTGTGGTCAGTTTTAATTACACGGATAGATGATGTGACCTGCTAAACCCAATTCACTGCCTCTCTAATAGATTTTCTGAACTTGAGTTACAGCCACCTTTGTAAAGCCTTTTCCCTGGTAGATTGGAAAATTTGAAGATTCAAAAAAATATTGTTGCATGGAGAGTGGATTGGTTAGCAAGAGGGCCAGAGTCTGCCAATCAGCTTTCACATGGAAGAAACATATGCGCATCCAGGAAACATTTTCTTCGAGCATCATTTGGATTCCATGGAATTTGCCAAAGTGTTTTGTAATATCTTTCTTCTATGACAAGAACTATTTACAGCAAGACTACTTAACTAATTTAAGTAGGCCTCCGCACTTGGTTGGAAATTCCTCATCCTTCTACAATTTCGTAAAACCCATGAATGACATCTACTGTACTGGTATATATCCACAGAAAATGTCCAATTTGAAGATTACCATATTTTAGACTTAATGGTGGACAATAGATTGATACATTGCCTTTATTTTATGTTATCAACATTTGGTGTCTGTCCACCCTCTTGACAATGGCTTGTGTTAAATCTTCTTTATGTGCTTATGAAGCCTTATTCCAGATCAACTTTCGTTTCCTCAGTGGTTATCTTTCATTATTTTGCAGATGAGACAGCAAAAGGATGTCTTTGGCCGGCACTGTTTTCACTTTTTATCCAATTACATATGGATTTATTCAGGATATGGCCCCCTTAAAACAGGAATCAGAAGGTGGTGTCTAGCATCTCATCTTCAACATCAATTATGGCTATTAATAAAATATTATAATTTCTATTGTGGTCCTTATCCAAATTCATATTAGACCTCATGCAGTAATAAAAATGTTTACATATTAATTTTCAGGGAAATAGATGAAGCCTTGAGACCAGGTGTCTATGCTTTAATTGATGCTTGCTCAGCAGATGATCTTCAGCATCTTCATACTGTATTTGGTGGTAAGTAATCTTGATTTGTTTTGGAGTTTAGAGGACTGTAAAGATAATTTTGTTTCGGGCCTAACTTTTGTTTTATCTTATTGTTCTGTAGAGGGTCCTTGCAGAAGCACTCTGGCAACTTTGCAACATGATTACAAACTGAATTTCCAATACGAGGGAAAAGTCTGATCAGAGTTTCTTTTTTCCTCCCCTCTCATGGATTTTGTTGGCAAAAGTGCTATTTGTTTGCCCTGCAAACTATTCTGACAATGAGGAGACCAGAGTCACATAAAGAGATAAAATGCTGAGGTGCTAAAACCTTTGAAAGGAAAAATGGTTGCAGTTCCTTTGCAGCATCTCTACAGGAATCAGAACGAAAGGTCTGTTTGTACTGCTGTTAGACCTAATTTATTCTCTGTTTGGTCCTTGGTCCACAAAACCCAACTGAAGCTACTAATAACAATAGGGAATGGGGGAATGGGGGAATATTTGTTCCAGTTATTAAAAGGTGATATGGATGCTGAAATTGTTGTAAGTGTATATATGCTGTAATCTATTTGCCTCATCATTTCCCCCCTCTTTCTCTCTCAATCTTTTTTTTTGGGGGGTGGGGTGTTGAAAATGTTTGCTTGAATTTTATTTTTTTGATGAGTTGCAGGGCGGGTTGGCTGTTAATAAAGTGCATGATAATGTGTGATCTTCATTTCCATGCTCTTTACCTTTTTCAGTTTGGCTAGTCCAGGAATTTTCTTTGCATTGTTCTAATTTGACATCTGCTTTCGATATGCTCTAAATGTCACAATGGTATTATTTTCTATTGAGTATTTTCTATTTGTGGCTATAGCTTTCAACCTTACATGTGCCTCATTTTGATATATATATTTTTGATGCCCCAAGTTACAGCTTTGGTGGGTATTCTTTGTTAAATAGTTAGAATTGTTTCTGGATTATGAAAAAATTGAAGTATGTTGATAGTTCCTATTTGATTTTTATTTTATGTTCCTGCTTACCTCCAAAAGCTTGCTTAGTCATAAGATAAATACAGTTTTATTTCCAGAATATGAACTGAGCCTTTGGAAATTCTTATTCTCCTGCTCTCCCCCACTCTATTTCGAGGATTATAACGCCTGTCTCCTTACATGCATGTTTCCAGAAATTATGACGGCCAGCGCTTTGACTGCAAATTCAGGTTGTTTTTTTTTATCAAGAAATGGTGGACGGACAATTCAGTTCGACGTTGTTGGCAGGTAGTTTATCCCCCACTGTTGTGCTTCTAACCCATGTCCTCTCTCTTCTCATGACCATCCTGATAATTCCCACCGAAAAAAAGGCAAGTAATGCATGAAAGTGCCAACACCCAAAGCCCAAATGTGAGATGTGGCTCAATTGGAGGTGGACTGAAACTTGGTTACGTATCAGGTCAAGTAGATGAATTGATTATATAAATATTTATGTGTTTGTGTGTATCAATAATTTTGAAGATGTTTATAAGATCATCAACAAGATAGTTCATTTAGTTTCTATACCCATCATGAAGTGCCAGTTTTTTTTTTCTTCTCTAGTATAGGGAATTCTTGTTATAGCTACCAGTTTTATATGGTGAGTTTCTTGATTTTCCTCTACCTGTGGTCGAGCCACGCTTGGGAAGTCTATTGAAGGTCAGTTGACATCACTGGGCTGTGTTTGGGTACTAGAATACTCAGATTTAACATTGGTGCTAGAGTTCAACACAGCTAAAGTAAAAAGCCTTTTGTTCTCAAATTCTTTTTTTACTATTTTCAAAATTTTGGGAAGGACTTTTTTTTTTTTTTTTTTTTATGTTAAAAATAATTGCATAGAGTGTCATTCATTCTACTCAACAAAGCTATTTGGCTTAAAATTCCAGAAAAATAAAAATTATTCAAATTTTAGTAGGCTTAAATGACAAATTCTTAGCTAACTGATCACGAGAAACCATTAATAACCATAAGGCCCCGTTTGTTTGCTGGACTAAAGAAATTAGACAATTTATCCCTTATATATGTTATAATTCTTTGCTCGTTTGTAAATAATGAGACCCGAATGAAGTGTAATAACTTGTTTTTAACTAAAAGTGGAGGGTATTACCAATAGCTGTGGCATTAGTAATATAGCACAAGTTATGCCTTCAATAAGTTTAACAACTTTTTCCCCTGCCAAACAAACAGACCTAACATCTCAACTCAGGATTAATCTTTTTTTTTTTTTTTTTTTTAATTCTTTTTAACAAAACAAATTGGTTGAAACACTAGCCTCACGCCCTCGGCTTCATAGTTGTTCCACTGTGATTTAAAAGATATGTTCATTTAGTCGAAGTTGACAAGGGTCTAATTGCATTACATGTTCTTTTATCTAGGTTTAAGTCCTTACTGGAATAAGAAGTGGGGGTTAGTATGGATTTGTTATCTTCGATCGTAGCGATTTGTTTATATTTCATACTGATAAGAGTTTTATATACTGAAATGGTCGGAAAACCTTTTACACACTTATATATCTTCTTGTTTATAGATTTTTTTGTTGTTATTTTGTTAACTTTAGAAACTATTGTTATAGCTTCTCACTTTTATCAAAAATAAAATGAACATTGGTATAAATCACTTGTATAAAAAAATGAAACTAATATTGGTTCTTTTCTTAAAAATGGTTGACATTGATATTATTGATCTTGATAAATTGCAAAGCTAGTGAGTCCTATGAATCAATGAAACTCCTAAAAAGGGAAACATAGTTTATTTCATATTTTCATTAGATACCAAACTAGAGGTCCCTCAATATTTCCAAACAAGTACAGAGTTTGGACCAGTCAACTAAGCAAACAAACAGAGAAATCCACGGTTTTGAAGCAACCAACAAAATTAATTCAGTGAATAGAAACACATTAACACTATGCTTAGACAAGTAAAAGAAAAATTGAGAGAAAGTAATAATATTAATTATAAAAAAATAACACTATGCTTGAATAAGTAAGAAAGAAATGAGAAGAAATAATAATATTAGTTATAAGGAATAAAAGATGAGTGTAATTTTTTTTTCATGGTTAAATAATTAATAAGAAAAAAAAAATTTACTAAACCTCTCACCTTACTTGAAAAAGATATAATAGAGAAAAGAAAAATATTTGATATTACTTTACTATATCGTAATGTTCTAGGGTAATGTTTTTTTTACTCTATAATTTTAAAGTTATTATTAATATTAAAAATAATAATTAAAAGATTTTTTTTCTCTGTCTTCTGTCATGATTAGAGAGAGAATAAAGTGAATAAAATAAAAAATAAAAGACTCTTCCATCTCTTTTATCTGTTTATTTTTTATTTTTTTTACTTTTCTAATTTTAAACCAAACACCAATCAAAATAAGTCCTCACTCATTTTTTTTTTCTTTCCATTTCCAAATCCCTCTCCTTTATTTTTTTTCCCAAATCTCTCAAGTAAATCAGACACTAAAGCTGTGCTTGGATAAGTAATTCAGATATCATTTTTAAAATTTTTTTTTAAATTTGTAATTAATTTTTTAAATTATAAAAATATATTTAAATATAATAATCTAAATTATAAAAATTTAAAATTAATAACTTCACGCATATTTCATATTTTTAAATTCAAAATCTACATTTAAAAACCTAACCAAATAAACCCGGTTTAAAAACCTGCATATTAATTGGGGCCTTCAATTCCCAACTGCCTCTTGAACTAGTCCAAAATTCTTCCATCACCATCACAAAGGGGCACTGGAACGATGGCTTGTAGAAGGAGAAGCACAGCCTCTTCAATTTTCGAGGTGCTTTCCTTAAATCCTCTGCCATACCCAGTTCTGTTAATCTTAGCACTGATCTTTCTCTTTCTTGGCTTGCAATGGTACTCCTCCTACGAGTCAGCTGTCGAAGCCACAGAAGTAGGCATGAATTTGGTACTCTTAGCCATACCATTACTGATTCTGTTCGCTGTTCGTTGGCTGTCGACTGTAGAAAATCCGGAGGGTCTCTTCCCAATGTCGGGTCGGCGTCGGCGGACATACAATCAGCCATCCGAGGGAAGCTCGCCGTGGGGGGTGGCTGCTCTGATCGTTCTGTTACTTGTCATGGTGCAATTCCAGTCTTTCTTTCTTGACAGTTGGTTTGTTTAATACTCAGAAGATTGATTAACTATGGGGGATTTCAGGATTTGGTTTGATTATTATGAGTACTTTGTCATTAATAGAACTGGGTTTTTGTTCTTATTTGATCAAAGATAAGTTTATTATGCTGTTTTTCATGACTGATATATAGTAAAGATGTTGCTATAGTTTTGGGGCTTGGATTTTTTGAATGATCAAGCTGGTTAGAGTTTTTTTTTTTTCCTTTTTGTATATGTTTTTTTGATGAGGGCAGCTTTGTCTTCGGTTGATCTACTGGGGTCTGATTATTACCTTTTTGCCCTTCATATATCTTTTTTTTGACAATGATGGAAAGGGAAGCCTAACGTAACAGTGCGTGAGTAAAGTCTCGAACGAGACAGTGCATATGAAGAGATGACACTAGGATCTGTGTCCTAAGTTGAATGGAATTAGATTGGTTGACTTTTCCTTATTGCAATTAAGTGGGTGTTTCCCAATTAACTTGGCTGGAGTATTTACACTTGGTTTAAATCAAGATTCAAGTTTAAGCATGTTTTTATTAGATTAAAAATCTGGTTAATTTTGTTGGTGTTCAAGATTGCTGTATACAGCAGAGGAATTTACTGTGTAATTGGGGTTTGCATTTTTTGGATAGTTAAAACTGAATATCTAGCTTTCTTGATTGTAATTAAGAGGATATGGCTTAATTACCTCAGCCAGTAGCCTAACTTTTGTTTGTTTAATTTTTAGTAATGATGGTTTAGTAGGTTAAAAGCAAGATTCAAAATTAAATATGGTTTAAAGCTAAGTAGTGAGGAGTCAGTTTCATGCGGCCCATAAGTTTACTTTGGCGATTATTTGTTTACTTATTATGTTATTTGATTGCTTGAATCAATTGTTGTTCTAAAGAATAAGTTATTGCTCACTCAAATTAGAAGCCAACAGCAGTCATGAGGAATTTCGGCGCTTTACCAGGAAAGAAAACCACAAAACATGCTAAATCTACTCCACTTTCTAGGTAAGGAAGGCACTCAAAACTTGGGGGCCAAGAAAGTATTAATTTTTGACTTCTAAGTTTTCAAGATTTAGTTCTCATGGATTTGATTTAAATAATAGATATATTGGTTTCCTTACTGCTAATAATTTGATTCTGTTTCCTTAGATCTCCTGGCTCTTTCTACTGCTAACTAGGCTTTATATATTTTTGGGTTATGTGACTGGATGATATTTGAACCGGTTCTAAAGAGTAAAGGTCTTTAGAGTGTCTGTTTAATAAATAGTTAGGAGAGATTTAAATTGACTCCATGAAGACGTGTATAGTTAGAAGACACTTTCACCCCCATGAGAACGTAACTAGGAGACATTTGGATGTGTGATGTGTGAGAGAGAATGTAATACCCAAACATCATTTGAGTGAGAGGTCTTTTGACACCGGGACCCAGGACATTTTTTCAAGTTATTGGTAAGCAAACTGGAAGATTTATAGAGTTAGTTCTGAGTGCAATGCCAATAAACAGTCTACCTATTCAACTCACCAAGACTAGATTTTTCCATCTGAACGGGCATTCAAAAACCAACTATATCATACTCCACAAATAGAGTCCAGTCAATCTAGACAGTGATTAACGTTACTCATTCTTCACTCTCTTTCTTCATCGCCAAATCTTTTTTCGTCCATGTCACTCACCGAACCGTTATGTCACACTAGAAGGAATGGAAAAACTCAAACACAACACACAGATCTGATTAAAAAAAAAGGAATTTGAAGCTTGGAACAGATCTTGTCTAAAAAAGAAAGGGGCGTTGGGAAGAACTAAGGAATGGGAAACGAAAGAGAAAACAAATACTTTAGCAATCTAATTCAACAAAGAAGAGCAACAGCAGAAGGATGACTTTTCTATGGACTACAATGATTAGCAGCTACTTCTGTATAAAACTTGCTAACATTAATTTGTCTCCGTGATGTTGATCGATTGACCAAACTGAAAAGACATTACTATACTACTAGTTCTCAGCAACATCCCAAAAAACAGGCTAAAAGAAAAGAGACAATCCGCTCTGTGGATGACTTGAGCACCATGCTAGAATTGCTTTCGGACAAATTAGAGCGTAATTTTCCTTCTTAATCAGGGCAAGAAGCACATGAGAGGCCCAGAGAACCAATACAAGAAGTTGGGATATTAGGAAGAGTTTCAAAATCAAATTTGAAAATTACAGGGGTGGCGTAGCAGAGGACCAACCATTGTCATACATTGCTAGCACTGAGTCGTGGTGCCAAATTGTCCTTACAACAGGCAAGTTGGCAAACCACAAATTTAAAAAAAATATGGCGTGAAACTGAAAACTGGTCTACTATATCTTATAATCTGTGTTATTCAAATAAAGCAATCAGTGAAAATCAAGTGACATTTTCATCTTTATGACAAGGTAAAAAAGGGAAAATGATCAAAATCCCACCAAATGAAAGTGGCTCATAAATCAATTGCATTATGCTTCCATGTAAAGGATGATTCTCTAGTCCATTTATTTGCCTAGGTGCCAAACCAGCAGTGGATGATCAAGCAGCAACCTTCTTGGAAGTCACAGAATTGACAATGGTCGCGAACTCTGGACCCTACACCACAGAAAAAAAAAACTACTTAAGTCATCTTAAGGATAATTTTTTGAGGCTTCTTTTTGTGGATAAAAGAAGAATATCCAAAGTATTTAGATTCTTCTGTACATTTTTGGGGGACTTTAGGCTTTAATTGTTGCAACTGGTCCCTTTCTTGTGTACATGAGTTTGCCCCCATTGGGCCACCTTTGTTAACAGATTACTTTTACTGATAAAAAAAATAAAAAAATGGAGAACTCAATTTGCAAATGGAATAAACATCACTTGATATGTATCCATTCTCCCAATTGATAGTTATACTTTGTGTGCGTGTACTAAATTATATATATAAATCCTGTGTATATATTCAACAAGGAAACATAGAAATCAAAGTCAGAATGAAACACCTATTTCAAACAATGAATGGCATGATACCTTTAAGGAAGCACCACCTACGAGAAATCCATCAATATCTTCTTGTTTTGCGAGCTCGGCACAGTTGCTCCCATTTACAGATCCTGGAAAAGAGATTTGGGTTCTGAATTAGTGCTTATAAGCAAAAGCAGTCAACCATTTCCGAATCTAGAAGTCATGGAGTATTCAGTGCTTATAAGCATAAGGATGGTAATTGGTAAGCGTGGTAAACTTTTGCATGGTCCAAGCCATCTGCTCCTATCAAGTTCATGTTTTAATCAGATGCATTACAGGCTTTAGGTTTTGGTTATACATATTGACATGATTCTTATTTATTTATTTATTTTAATGACATGCTGATAGGTTCAAATTCCAGCCTTTTAAGATAATGCCAACTTTGTCCGAAAAAAAAAATGACATCAAACTAGAAGGAAACCACCATTGACCATACAGCACCACTCAAATCACATTTTCAGAAAGCCAAATGATCTTTCTTACCACTTCTTTGGGAAAAGGGAAGATGTGCACCCGCTGTTTGCGCAAGTAATAAAGACAGGTATTTTTCAGACAGTCTTAACACAGATCAGACAGTATCAAAGCAGATTTTTGGGGAAAAAGAAAGGGCTGTAGGATTTATTTATTTTTTCAATATCTTTGAATATATGATACATCACAAACAAGAACTTGCAATAGAACAATATTGTAACAAGATAGGCACTAAGTTCGAAAAAGGAATACCTCCATAGATAATTCGTGTCTTAGAAGCAACTTCTGCGGAAACATTCTTTTTAAGCCATTCGCGAACAGCTATGTGCACTTCCTGAGCTTGCTGGGGTGTGGCCACTTTACCAGTTCCAATTGCCCATACAGGTTCATATGCAATAACTACATTATCCCAACTTGGCACAGCATCTGCACGCCATGGAAATTAGTTATAGAGTGAAAAGATTACAAAAAATTTCTCTTCTCAATAAGATCCTATTAAAGAGAGTGAGATGCACGTGAAGAAGAACAAAAGCAGGGAACCTGCCTGCAAAAGCCTTCATTTGCTGAAAACAGACATCAAAAGTTTTTCCTTCTTCTCTTTCTTTTAGCAGTTCTCCGATGCAGGCTATAACTCCAAGATTCTGGCTCAAGGCATAACCAGCCTTCTTTCCTATAAACTGACCATAACAGTGCTTCAGTCAAGTTTCAAATATATAGCCTCAATTTAGTATGGAATACAATTAGCCAATACTAAGTGACGTTCCACTTGTCAAAAAAACAATTGACGTTCCCAATTACAAAATTCAATTAGCTAATACAGTGGCACTGCTAGTTTTTTTTTTTTTTTTTAACTTCCTTTTTATGTAGGTAACTTTTTATTTTTTATTTTTTAGGATTTTGGGAAGGAAAAAAAAAAGCAAAAAGTTATTTGGAAATACGTATTTTATTTTATTTTTTTAAAAAAGGAACTCTTACCTCATCATCTTCTCCAATAACATGCCTCCGCTCAGAATGCCCAAGAACAACCCACTTGCAGCCAATATCTTTCAATTGTTCCACACTAAAAAGGAAAAGACAATTTGTTAACTAGGTGAAATTATTAGATTAACTACATAGGCAGAAGTGCAACCTTAGATCAATAGCAATATGAGATAATAAGCAAACGTAGTCAAAGCAAGAACTACATCCAAAAGACGAGGCTAAATGTGGTTCATCACCATGCAAAGATAATTAGACAGCTTCCACTGAATGAAGATTACGTAAAAACAAGATAATCCATTAGGTCCTTGAAGTTTCTTAATCCAGACTTGAAACTGATCATTTTGGGGTGGTTCCACCAAACAGAAGTCCCACCCAAAACAGAAAACCATGCTGTTACTATGATGGCCAAAATTCCCATATTTAAATGCAACAATATTGCCTCAATTTCAAACTAGGGAGCCAGACAACAATACCAGCAGCACTATCCAAGGGCATATATCATTGTGACTTGTTAGGGAACATGAAAATATGGTATAGAATTCAAAAGAAAATGAAACCAGACGAGCTCAAGTTTTTGAAATAAATTCGTCAGAATGTGGGTACTTTCACCAATAGTTGGACACATACTGAACATATGTGTCCAATGATAGGCTGTTGGACAGATATCCTATACCCATGACATGTCAAAGATAGGCACTTCAAACATCTGTTAAGTGCCCACATTATATAGCTTTCAGAAATTCCAATCAAATAGTGCCTTGATTCTTTAATAATTTCTCAGATTTAAAAAGGCCATACCCAGTGCCTAAGGCTCCCACACTTGTCAGGGTCTGGAAGATGTGGATGATGGGAAGCCTTACCCGCATTTTGCAGGAGGCTGATTCACAAGACTCGAACCCACATCACTGCACTAGGCAGATGAAACCTTGCCATCAAGCTAGGCGATTACATCTAATTTCCCAAACTATGGATACATTTCTTGAGCATCAAGCTAAAAATACTTAACATGGTTTACGAAATTCGCAAGAAAGGTAACCCAAATTAAAGAAACTCTCTGAACTTAAGTAAGCATAGAATATTTTCTGACTCCAATGGAACATATAAAATCAAGTCACTAATATATTGAACTCGCCAAGAAGCAGCACACTAACCTGATTTCTCCAGTGAAAGCCCCACCTTTTCCAATCCAAGAATTCTGAGCAGCTATCTCAATCCGATCACTTAATGAGTTCTTCACCTGGTCAATGTATACGAAGGGAGGTGCCACAACAACATCTGTAGAATTCAGAAGATAGAATTGAGACTTTGATACTTACATTTATTCAGCACTGTTAAAAAATAAATAAATAGCAATCAAATCACTTCTACAATTTCTAGAATAACATGGAATATACACAATAGAAAAGGTCAGATTAAGACAAAAAGTCAACAAAAGAAATCAAAGAATATACTGTTTAAGTGGAAAGGCCTACAGAAGTTACATTGAATGGCCTCTCTTTGCACAAGCACACATTGAATGGCCTCCCTCTCTCCCTCTCCTCACTCGCTCACCATAACACTGACAAATTAACCAAAACAAATCTCACCATGAACTTCATAATTGGGTCAAATCCACCATTTTATAGGTTGCACCAGTAGATCAGGTGTGCTGTAAATAAAAGAATTCAATTATTTCTTCTTGCAATGTCATATCTCATTCTAAAATTAAGACTGCTCAGCATTGCTAGAAGCTATCAGCCATTTCATTTCAATCAAATTTTTTGACAGTGAATGTTAAGAAGATTATACAATGGCTCTCAATTATTTAACTAAATCATGCAAAGGAATATCATAAAATCAGTATGGTTGACGCTTTTTCTGTATATGACCGATCAAAATTTGGTGCAGTTGAAATTTTTTTGAGTAGGTTCCCAAAACCACAAAAAGAAGCAAATAAATATTGCGAGTTTCGAATGCCTTCAATAGATGAGAAAAATTACAGTGGCTTCTTAGAATTATTCATTGCATGAATTATGATCAAGGAACATATGATCTTAGGATTTATTTTCCCGCACTCGT
Source organism: Nyssa sinensis (assembly GCA_008638375.1). Classification (NCBI taxonomy): domain Eukaryota; kingdom Viridiplantae; phylum Streptophyta; class Magnoliopsida; order Cornales; family Nyssaceae; genus Nyssa; species Nyssa sinensis. The sequence goes on from CM018033.1 coordinate 41,946,443, forward strand.
GAGTCGTTCCATCAACCCCATGGGGCTTCCATTTGCTTTGTTGCATTCAGAAACATTTATAATTAGTATTACAACCTTGGTTTCAGTAACTATTAGAATAACACGAGAATTGCGTTGAAGGCTGCATAAAACATTTTACTAGGAATCAGGTCTTCCAAGCCAGTGAACAATTAGAAAACAAGTAATTCTCGTGGACACAACTCTTTGTTGCTTGAGATTAATTATAAGAAGCAACCTTCTCCAACAAGGGTATCTCCCATTCTGATGGAAAGAACTCGCACATCAGGCATCGACAACCGTTTCCCCATTCTTTTCATTTGAGAACTGCCATGTTGAGCACACACCCTTGTTAATGTCCTTGTTGTATAGCCCACATTTATTACCAGTGACAAACTGAGGATGGCAAATCTGGAGCTAGAGTTTTTAAATTGAGTTTACGAACACAAGTAAGGTGAAATATAGTGGTTCTATATGCACATGACATAATGGTCAGTAGACAGTGAAAAGCAGTTTCTTCAAGCAACCAACAACAACTTGTCGTTGTCCACCTGCTATAAATTCTAAAATAAAATGTGGGAATGATGCAATGGTACTAATAGGCATCGAACTAAAAAATATGAAACAAGTTCACAGACATGTGAACTAGAGTTCACAACTTTTGTTGAGCTATATTTTGATTCCCAACCTTTGTTCTCCACACATCATTACTGTTTAATCCTATCTAGTTCACTGTTAACTTGATTATGAATGTTGTCCTCCTCCATAACCCTATAATTCTTAATAGCTGTAAATTTGCTAGGTCATCACATAGTCGAAACTCAAAATAGGCCTGTATACTTAGTTATGAAACAAGCTTAGCCCCTATCTCCTGATTGCTGGATAATTGAAAATATTTATACAAACATACAAATATTGAATATGTACACGGAGTCACTCACAGATGTAAAATATATTGCATCAGGATAAATATAATATATTGAGAGTGCCGCAATACTCACCAACATCAGCCTCCAACTTCGCACTGTTCAAGTCCGAGATAAGTTTACTGATAGAATCTTTTGTTCCATTCTGAAAAAATGGATGGGAAAAAGGTCAATAAAAGAAACTACAGCCAGAAGATATAAAGAAAGAAAAAGTGTCTAAAATATCCAACAGTGCTGCTAGTGGTAAAAAAAAAATTAACAAAAAAGGTAAAAAAAGAAGTTTGCAAAATCATTACCATAAAACAGATAAAATGTGTGAAGATATAAGCAGATACTAAAGTTGCACAGTATAACAAGTAAAATATAACCAATGCGTAAATTATAGCATAGTCTTGGAATAAATTTGAAACCAAGTCAAAAGATGGGAACTTCCAAAGAGAGAGAAGCTTACATGTAAATATAATAATCTAGAATTTCATGTGGGGCTAAAGCATACTAAAGCACATAGGTATATGTAAGAGATATGATAATGAAGAAACGGATGACAATGTCCCATGCTAAATCAGAGAATCGGCTTGATAAAGATTTAATCAAGACGTTGAATATTGAAGCCTTTATTGATATCTGAAGGAAGCTAAGAATGATAAACATCTATGCTCTAGTTTAAGGGAGAGCCTTATGGACCACTTACAATGTGAAGAGTTTTGAATTTTTTCCCCATTTTCTTAATCTAACACTAAAGACGATCTAATCCTCGTTAAAGTTAGCTTTCTCATTTTCTCCACCTCGAGTCCTCCCCATCCTTGACAACTATATTGTTCTAACTGTATCTTTCAATATATTGTCCCAAGATGCTTAAACTATTCTAATTTCATCACAAGCAAGAATTAGGAAACTTCAAAGGAAGAATACATTCTGGTCACCATATTCACAAAAGTTTCTGAAACAAACACCAGAACACAATAACTAGAAGGACGAATATCTTCTTGCTGAATTCACTACCAAACCCCTGCATTCAAATGATTTTCCCCCCACTTTATCTTGTTTTCCATCAAAGTATTTCTCTAGAAACCATGGTCAGAGATATCGAACACTATTTAACATTAAAGGTATTTTGGAAATATCATAAACCAAAAATAAGATCTAGACTTCTTTTCTAATGACAGAAATAGGGAAAAGGCACTTACACACTTCCAGTTGCCACCAACGAAGAACTGCAAGCAAAAGAAAAGACAAAAGATCAAACTTTGAACACTAAATTGGGAGAATACTCAACACTGAAAACAAAAAACACAAAGGTAATAGAGTCCATTGAGTAAAGGAGCAGGTATTTCCTAATATAAGATATCGTGTTGTGATACATGGATATAAACTACAAAATTTAAATGAAATAGATAACACATACAAAAAAATGGAAGAGAGGCACAGTAAGGATGAAACAGCAAAATATGTTTCAATATACCATCCAGAAACCACCTTAGGTAGCAGATCTAGAACCTCATAGTAAAGCCATCAAGAAATCATCATAGAACGTTGAGAATATCATGTGCACCGGGAGAGGGAATAGAACAATGATACAATCATCCAAGCTAGATTACTCAGAAAGGCACTGCTAAATGAGTTGAAAAATAAGTCATAAGTTATATAAATTGGCTTTGATGGGAATTTTTATGCCATGTGAGATCACCAAACAACCATTCTTTAAATGTTTAGTTGCCAAAATCGATGAAATTCTAGGAGAAACTGCAAATGCAGGATGAAAAAAAATAGATAATTCATGGTGCATTATATGTCAGCCAGGTAGGAGGTACCACGTCTATGGGTTCAGATACATGAGGGTCGCCATTGACCTTTGAAATAGCCAAAACCAATAGTTGAAAGCTGAAGGGATTCAGGAGCTTGGATGATGAGAATGAAGGGAGTTCAAAATGGATGACATGAATAGAGAGTGAGATAAATAAAGCTCTTCACACCCAAAATAACTGGATAACTAATGACGATTATTGTAAGATTTACGCTGCAACTTAGTCAAGGGCTTGAGTTTATACATCATTGTTGTAACAGTGGAAGAGAGATTGAGGGGAAGAGAGACATAATCGCAACTAGTGATCGTTGAAACTCTAAGATTTCACACATTCCCTCCACATTTCGAAACCAAAAACCAAAAACACAAATCACAAAACAAAAACAGATTGATGACACAAATTTCATCAATTCGACATTTTAGATCTAGAAAACAGATTGATGACACAAATGAAGCGAAACTACCTTTCCGGTGCCGGCCATGGTAACGACGCCTCTGCAACCTCTCCTTGAGGAGGAGAGACGGAGATGAGAATCGACGTTCTGGATGAGAGATTGAGTGGAAGAGAGGGAAAGAGAATGGTCGAGCTTGGAACACGATCGGCGCAATCCAGAGAACTGAGGACAGTGCGAAGTTGCGGATTTGGGGCCGGACAGTTGGGATGCGAGAGATGTGGACACAACCGCCATCGCAGCCTTAGCTTCAACTGTTGAGACCTACTCCTCTTCCTCTTCCCTTGTGGTGGTACCAGTTTGATCTTATCGTGTGGCGTTTTTGTTATGGTAATCCGTTGTACCAAACGATCAACATGGTTCACGAGTTGTTTTTTTTATTCACTCGTATTGGAGCGTAAGATCCACGCTCCATCAAAATTTTATATATAAATACTCACTCAAAAATAAAAAATAAAAAGTTGATCTTAAATTCGAAAAGCTGGTTTGTTTGTTTATAATTTTAAAAATAAATTTTTAATTTTAAAACGCGAGATACACATTTCACAAGTAATTTATTTTAAATTTTTTAAAATTTAGATTATCATATCTAAATGTATTTTCATAATTTTTAAAAAATTAATTATAAAAATTTTAAAAATATTTTTTTAAAAATTATATCTGAATCACTATCCAAGAGATTCATTAAAAAAATATATATAAATATATATATATATAACTCTTAGGTTAATTGAGACTTTGATATCAAATAATTTTTAAAAAGGGAGGGTCATACATCATAGTGTTATTCTTGTCTAAATATTTTTAATTGCGAAATTTTGATAAAATCAAGTGTATCATAGTATTACCATATCACACCTGAAAATAAATAATTGTCTCTAAAATATTTTTAGTTCAAATGACGTCCAAGTTGTATTTTGAAAATTTTAATATTTGAATCTATTGACTTCAAAAATCTGTTTCATTTTATGTGTTATATGATTTTTGAAAAATAGTGCCGCAAATTTAGAATTTATAAAAGAAAGAATGTGTGATTAACAAATTTTTATTATAAAATAAAATAGCACATATATATATATATATTATAAGCTAATAAAACATATATTGAAATTAATTGCCTCCACACATAGTCATATAACAAAAAATTGAACTTTAAACACAAATAAGTTCTTACCTAATTTTGAGAAATATGAAGACGTTTTAATTTTTAACAACCTCACAGTTGGTAAACAGTCGTAACAAATGATAAAAGCAAGTGTACCTAACATTTTGGAGTTAAATCATGTACTTAGTGTGAAAAAAATACTTAATTTTTATTTTATAATTGTTTCAATCTTGTTTATCAAATTAGAGTCGTTTTGAAAACATTTTTTTAAAAAATATTTTTAAAAGAAAAAATTATTTTTTACAAAGATAATTTTAATTATTTTAAAGAATTAGAGTTTGTACAAAAAACTTCTTTTGAAAAAATATTTTTAAAAATATATTTTTAATATAAAAATAATTTTTTGAATAGGCGATTTCTCAAAAAAAAAATCTAATTCGATAAATAAGTTGAAAATAATTTAGTAAAATGTTTTTAAAATAACTCTAAATTAATGAAAAATTCTAATATTTTGATGCCTCTGTGCTTACCACGCGCACTGTAGGAAGTGGAGCTAGCAATTCTAGTTTGAGGAAAATATCAGGACTCGTCGTTGTCCTTGTCCTTCAACGGGAGGTCACTTTGGCTACAACTCCGAAGTCAGAGATAATAGCCAAATACGTTGTCGTTTGAATATTGCCTCGACCGTACCATCCCTATTTCTCTTGAATTATTTTTTGTATCGACATGGCTGACCCGATTGGATAATTGTGGGGTTCCTTCTTGATCTGCCACGTGGTTTATCACAGGCAGAGAGGGAGGATATGGATGGAGTGGTGGGTCTGCAAACCGGTGGGAGGGTCGCTCTGTATCGTTATCAAGTATGAAATGTGATTATTTTTTTATAAATTTTATATTTAAAAAAATTATTTATTATAAATCTAAAAATAAATAAAAAAATTAATAATTAATTCTGCATATGCTATGTTTCGTATAATTAAACAATCAATCTCGTATTCAAATAAAAATGATAACTAACGAGAACGTATAACGATGTCGAAATATTTTATGAATACAATTACGATAAATATTAAAAAATTTTAATATTCTATGAAATATTGTTAGACTACATCGAATAACTCATAATAAAACAGTTGTTAAAACTTAAAAGACATCATTTTAATAAGTGATATGAGTCAAACCAACGAGTAATTATTCGATAATTTCTTGAGACTAAATTTTTAACAATAAATTACATTTATAATAATATACTGCACATATACATATGATCTATCATCACACCGTTAAAACTATTGAAACCAATCCATTCATTAATTTCTCCCTACCAACAACCATTCACGCCAGAACAGGAAAAGATGGGCCAACAAATTAAGTAGTATCATTTCATAAGCAGACGATCTATCAGTCACCCTTAATTTGATTCGTAGTTAATCCACCTAATTCTGAATAGACCTACATCATTGCATCAGGAAGGAATAACTGAGCTAGGAGCATGGTGTACATATATATATATATATAGCTATTTTTTTTATGAAAGCAAAAAAGTTTTACAATCAATTAGCCACCGATTTTCTCTCTCAGTTATGATCTACAACCACCTTGGAATTTAGTTGCAGTTGCTGATGGCTAATGCATCTCTCTTCTTTATGCTATGCCATCCTGACCTAATTTATGGGTGTACGGCCCCACAAGATTGATAATTTGTCCACCCAAATGAACTAGATAATGATACCCACAGTATGGGCATGAATCCCAGCATGGCCCGGCCGACAATTCCAATAAGCAATCTATGTGTCTTATTGTGTCACAACCTACTTAAAAAAAATAGAATCATAACACACGTGACAAAGATGCATTGTCACTGTCCCACTAAATGGTCATTCAAAAGCCAACTATGAGAAACACCACCCAAATGCAATGTCACAATAGAGAGAATGGAAGAACTCAAACAGAACACAGAGATTTGACCGGACAAAGTAAAACTGACAAATGATATTATCTGCCACCTATAATAGTTGTTGAAAGTAAAAACTTGTTCAGTATTTTTTAGTAGAAGATTCCTGGCAGAGATTTAGTTGGGAAACTATGGCTCCATCACCATCTAACAAAGGTGGACAAAGATGGTCTAGCTTATGAATTTTATTTTCTTATGGGCTCGTTTCTTCAAAAAAAAAAAAAAAAAAATTATAAATCAACTTCACAATCCAAATCCAGACATGAAAACCTAAACCAATAAATAAAAATTGCTTATATCTTATACATTCATCCAGATTTCTGTTCATAGTATCTGCACTAGGAGGGAACTCAAAAGTAAAATCCGTCTGTGAACTACCAAAACTTTGAAGCATGATGCTTGAGTTGAAGGATAAGCAAACTAAAGGAGAACGAGCAGTTTTGTTGAAATATAATTTTCATCATCAATGCTTAAAATGCCTCACGTTGGTGAAAAGAAGCGAAACCCCATACTTGTTACAACACTCTATGGCATCCCCATCTCTAATGCTTCCCCCGGGTTCTGCAATAACACCAATCCCACTTTCACATGCTTCTTCTACTGCATCTTTCCAAGCTGTTCATAAAACTCCAGTTTAGAAAAGGACTGGTGTATTTTTTGCTCGTAATTTAATTTATTAATTTATAGCTAAATTATTGAACTAATACTTCAAGAAGTATCAATTACCAAAAGGAAAGAATGCATCGCTAGCCAAAGCTGCTCCTTTGACCTCATCTCCTGCTTTCCTCAAAGCTATCCTCAAACTCTCCAGACGGTTTGGCTGCCCACTTCCCATACCTAGCATACAATCATTCTACCCAAACAATGACCAGGATAAGAAATTCTTTTTATGAAATAGAAGTTATAAAGTAAAATTCAAAAAACATGCTGACCTTTGCAATTACAATGGCATTGCTCTTGACATGCTTCACACACAACCACGCAAACTTTGCATCACGAAGTTCACTTTCTTGTGGAGCCTTTGCAGATACCGCATCAAATTTAATATCTTGTGGGGTTAAATCATCCGAATCTTGAGCTAACCATCCCCCACCAACTTGTCTAAGAGAAAGCTTGCCTTTGTTATTCTTCTTTGCCTCAAGTATTCTCAAGGTCTTAGACTTTCCACGAAGGATCTCAAGTCCTTTCTTTGAATATTTGGGTGCAACCACAATCTCGTAAAACATCCGAGTTTCACCATCTGTTGGGCTTCTAAATTCTCGGATATCCTTTGCAAGAGCCTTCAAAAGTAACAAAATAGGTACTCAAGATGCGTAAATATGGATTGAGTCCAAGTATCAGCTTCTTAAGTTGGTCGGGTCACCATCATGTTGTCCCACATTAAGGTACAGGGAAGAGCTTTGAACAGATCAACGAGCAAAAGCAGTAATTTAATTGAATTCCCCTGCTTTTTGGTGAAATAATGGTGCCCCTACCTCACCTTGATGTGTGTGATGTAATGTAAGCAGCAACTTGTACTTAAAAAACTCATAGGTCAAGAAAAAAAAAAAAACTAACCTCATCAACTTCTATATTGAAGGCTACAATACCACCGAATGCACTCACTGGATCTGCTTTTACAGCTAGCCTATACGCTTCAATAATATCATCACGTGAAGCAACTCCGCAGGGATTTGTATGCTTTACAATTACACATGTAGGCTTATTGAACCCACACACACAATTCCATGCTGCATCGGCATCTAAATAGTTATTATATGACATTTCCTGCAACAAGAAGAAAATATTTTTTTGATAAATAAAGATGCATCGTGGAAACTCCATCTATGATAGATGACAACATTGTATGCATATGCAATGGTAAAACAGTTGTTGACTAATGAGTTAACAGCAAAATAGTGAAATTGCAGAAAATGAAGAATATCCAAAGCAACCCCGCTTATTTTATTATTTCAGAAAATTTGAAAAAGTAACTTTAAGACCTGCTGCATTCCATTTTCTTCTTTCGCTGCCAGTCTAAACAACAAAATAGATAATTACTGTAAAGATCACAACAAAATATTTGATTTTCAACTTGTCTTTGACTTGGTAAATTAAATGGCATGATTTACAAGAGAATAAATTATTATTTTTTTTGCCAGGAAAGCTCTTCTAAGAGTGTCAAATCCATTATTGGATATGTTTCCCATTCAGAAGTTGCCAGCACTTTTTTATTTTATCTTTGGCTGAGACTGTTTCACATCCAATAACAAATTTGAAAAAAAAACCTTCCCTCAATTAATAATTTAGTTCATACATATAGGTAGTCGACAAAGAAGCCTATATTGAACAACACATCCTAGAAACAAAACAAAGTAGTATATTACCAACATATCACTAGTCATTTAATAAAATTGATGAATGAAATGTGGCCTTGACAATAATTGAGGTCATAAATACTGTTAACAATTCATTGTCTCACCTTTCCATGGTGTTGAATAGCAGTTGCAATACCACCAGCATTAACCTCGGAAAGACTCTTGTCAACATAAAATGCGGCCGTTTGATGGGGATTTTCACCATAACGAAGTGAGCTTTTGAGTGAGAGAGGCACCGTTAAGCTGGGAGGGAACTTATCTTCTAACACAGAATGAACCTCATTAATGTTTGTAGCTAGGGGCATTACAAGTTCACAAGAAAACTGAATCATCAAAGTTTGATTTTATGGCATACAAAATGAGTATTTCAAAATTTAAAACAATTTAGAATTTGCTTTTTTTTTCCACGATATTTTTTTAACACTGGCCATAATTTTACAATACCATGTAGTCTCCAAACAACTCATTAATAATGGTCTCAAATACGATGACTAAAAATATATGGAGCAAATAAGCACCTCCCACAGTCTGCTTCCACAGCCACTCTGAAACTGCAGAATCGTAAGAAGCAACATGTTGAAAAGCCTTCCAAGCAAGTTTCCTTCGGAACTGTTGGTCATCCTGGTTTCCTCGAAGAAAATCTAGGAGTGCGGGATAGTCTTGTGAATCAACGACGACCAAAACATCCTTGTGATTCTGTTGATCATGTACATGTCAGTTGAAATCTCATGAGTTTAAATATATGAGATTTAAAATAATAATAATTAGGTTACATTCTCACAGCCATTGACATAGCAATTTATGGGCTTTTGGCTTACAACTAGCCACTGTTGAGTTCTCGCACATCTGGCAAGGGCTTCCCTTATTTCTAAGCAGTGAGCACGACTCAAAGTTAAGGCACAAGCCATAAGCACCCACCCATGGCCTTACGGGTTCTACACTATGAGGAATCTCACACAGAAAATCTAAAGATTTTAGGCATAGGTGCATAGCTACCACCATCCAATGTTCAAGATGTCAAGAAAGACTACGGAACTGCCAAATACCATAAGCCATAAATTGCTTTACATAATCCATAGCAAGTAAACTGCTTTTGATTGTCAAAAGGGGTAAGCCACTGTGCAGCCTTGAAACACTTCTGGGCCAATATTGTGCCCTTAATCCTATGCTGCTCATCAATCCAGATCTTATCCATTTGATGACCGGCACAGCCTCAAAACCAATCAACTCAAATACCTTTTTCCCCATGATATATATTGGTGGTGAAAAAATCGCTCATTTATTCAAAAATCAAGGACTAAGGATAATTGAGTTTGTTCAATTTTTGGCTAAATGATTAGAAGAGCACACCATTATATTGCCCGTGTCGTGTACAGTGAAAATGCAGTTAAATAATTGGAATATTCTTACAGAAGCGTGTCAACATTTGCATTGAGAATAACAACCTTTGCAGCAGCTCTAATCATGGCAGGGCCACCAATATCAATATTCTCAATTCCATCCTCAAATGCTATTCCCCCAGTAGAGGATACTTTGTCGTAAAAGGGATACAAGTTCACCACCACGACATCAAAAGTACCTGTAGGAGTACTATTTAAGTAATAGCCATAGACCAAATACATAAAGTTTAGAAGCACTAAGTTCAGGTTTGTTCAATGGATATAAAGTCAAAATTGGATATTCGTATCTTATCTGTAATTTGGTTTCATTAAAAGCTCCAGATAGGGGTCAAATTATGGAATTTAGAGAATATGCATACGATTAAGAGGGACACAACCATTTCTCCCCTGGGTTATTATATGCAGTACATTTCTAACACTATTGTTTACATAAAAATGAAGATTGCCACTCATTTCCAGCGTAAACTGTAACATGTCATTGAAGTTTGTATTTCACTCTAATTCATTGTAACTATTACACAATTATTTTCCTTTCCAACTTTACTCTCATTCCTAATAATATTTCTTTTCCAACTCTAAATCATTAAAATATTATATTCTCATACCCATTTAAATAGAAAGATATAAATCTTTCAATAATGATGAAAATGTGGTGGTGGAAAAACTATAATGATGTTAATATTGAAAATTAAAATTCAATAAATGGATATTTTTAAAAAGAAAGTTTGAAAAGAAGACTCGTATCCAGCCTAATCTGGTTTGTATATTCAGCAAACGGAACATGGAGTAAAGGAATATAATATTGTAGAATCCGCTTAATAATGATGCATTTTCCCCATGCCCCTACAAGGATGAAGTAGTGAAACTCACCAATTCCATGCTTACTAAGAGCTTCCATGTGATGCTTTTGGTCTCTTCTAGCAAGAATACCCCCATGTATATTAGGATGTAAAGTTTTTACACGACCATCAAGCTGTAAAAATAAGAAAATGACTTTCCATAACTCATAAATAACATTGAGGTTCCATTGTGAACCTTGAGCATAACTAATGACCTCTTAAAGAAGAACAAAGACTTACATAATACTACAAGGATATCCTTGAGTAAAAACATAATTGTATTTAAAATTATAACAGATAAAATAAAACATAAATTTCCTTCTTTATTATTTGTAAATAATGAGTGGCACACTAATTGTGCAAAGTCAACTTAAATAAATTGTTTAATTAGAAATAATAATGTAGTTGTATTTTTATTTTTTTTGGATAGGTAAATAAGGAGACTTGAACCCTCAATCTCCCATATGGGGAGGTGAAGGAAGTACCAACCAAGCTAGAGCTTGTTGGTATGTGGTAACATATGTTTAACACGAGAATGGTTTCTTTTCATTCAATTGGGAAAATGATAAATGAAACATTTCACAGTGCGCAAGTTTTCACTTTACTATCGAAGCATGTGGGAATGAACTAAGCATGTGACAGCAAACATTAAGAATTCCTATTTGGATTGTTCCTCTCATGAGTTATGATCAAAGGTCTTCTTAGCCTGAAAACTTAATATAACATAGGTTTGATATATATTTGTCATTGCTTTACAAAAAATAATAAGATATAACCCAAAAAAGATTTTGTTGTAACCAAATTTAGTGCTTTGGAAGGAAAGCATAGCGACATTTCAGATTGCATGCTCCATTTCAGAGATCACTCCAGTCCTAGTAAATTGCAGGATTCAAGGCTGACACTACCTGAATATTTTTTAACACAAGTCCAACAAGGTTTGGACATTAAGATGGTGGGTTTTTATTAGTTAAAATTAAAATAATTATATAATTATTAAAGCACAATTACCATTAGAAAATACAATTATCATTTACACTGAAACTATTATAGTGTTTAACCATTTTATCAGAGCAAAAGAAGTGAGACAACATGCAGATTTCAATCATAAGAAGTTGGGGAGGAGGATAAGATAGCTATCATAATTTTGTATATGCACACATAAAATGCATATGCATGTTTGTGTCAGTGATTCAGAGTCGTGTCAAATCCATGTCTTGTGTCCATCTGCAAAATATCTTTTCATGTATGCACTATTCAAACCAAGGGGAAAGCTTACATCCTCGTCTGCAGGAAAATTTCTAAGCAAGACCTGTGCTTTTGCCTTTTAGGTCCAAGAAACAGTAGGCATATTAAGAAGTAGCAATGACCAGAAATTTTCTAATTCTGAAGAAGCAATAAAGAAAATTCTAGTACTATAGAACAGCCCCACCTAACTGAAAACACCATAAAGTGCAATATTTTGAATAGATAATGACCACAATCTGAGAGGGAAAAATAAAACCAAAAATATGCGAACAAAGGTGACTGAACAATACCAAGACAACCAAAAAAGGATAGAAGAGGATTGCAACCAAATTACCATTTCTGGAAAACAAGTGAGCTGTTCTACTTTAGCTACAGAAACCCCAGCATTTTCCAAAGCTGATGCTGTCCCTCCCGTTGAAACAATGGTGTATCTGGGTCAGAAAAGAGCTTATGAAAAGGGTCATTACACATTCAGAATGTAATTGTACACGTGGGGCAAAGAAGCCAATTAAATGACAACACTGAGCCCATGTAACAAGGATGCCATCATTTTTTTAATAAGGATGCCCTTTTCTTTTCTTTTTTTTTTTCCTTCCTTTTTAAAATTTTTTTGTGCTGTGCTGTATATCCTATAAACCAACATTATTTGTTTTGATAAGTGTCCTATAGGCCAATGAAATAACAGAAAAGAAAATGTCAATTTAACACAAATAATTTCATGTTAATTAATATACATTTTTTAAATAATATTTTATTGAAAATGCAAACACATGACATCACATGTACTGAAAAGAAGAAACAGCACGCACAACTGATTCAAATTTTCTATTAAACTCAGATTCAATTTTATCAATAGGAAACGCATTTCTGACTATGATCAATTAAATGCATAAATGAAAAGGCAAAAAGTGTTACTTAGAATCAGTGTCTTCAACAGCATGTTGCTAGGACCTTGTTTTCAGTATAGTGCCAGGCCTTGTTTTACCCAGTAACCCAGATATAGATTTTTAAATCTATATACATGTGTGTATGTGAAAATGAAGAAATAAAATAAGAGCTTACCCAAATATACATTATTACATCAATTTCTTAAAATTTATAAGATAACCACAAAGTTGGCGCAAAAGAAACATTACTATATAAGGTAGGATCCAAAAATATCCATAAAACTATAAATAAACCTCATTGATTTCAACTTCTTACAGTAGTGGATATCTTTTAAATAAGAACCCAAAGACAAGAACTAAAGATGATGAGTGGAGGAGAAGTTCGATTCTCAGGGCCATTATGATGTGATCATTCTCAGACAAATGCCATCAATGATAATGGGGGGAAAAAGTTTTGAAAATTTACCCTAGTTCCTGGAGTCCATTGCCAAGGAAAGCCAAGTCCTTCTTGTCGGACAACGAAATTAGTGCTTGCTTATTTCCTGAAACAGAGCAATGATCACATAAATCGTAGAAACTGTAAGAATTAGAAAATAGAAAAATAAAAAGATGAAAGAGAAGGGGGGGGATGCTTTTCATGAAAAGATTTGCGCTATTATCACCTTAATTCGGTTCATGGTTTGTTTGAAAACATCAAAAAGTTACGACTTTGAAGACCTCATCCCCTCTACTGGATTCCCCACATCCCCTCCCCAAAAAAAAAAAAAAAACACAAAAATAAAAGGCAACAGGGTGACTGGTTCAATGAGTGACCCTGTGTTCCCCTGGATTACCCTCCAAATACCAACAAATAACTTGTATCACTAGCAAGCATTGGGTGAATCAAAAATGGCTAACCCGAATCAAACTGATTTACAACTGCATTCTCAAATATAATCATGAAGCCAATTCCTTTATAATCAAGTCACCCTTGCCAACACTTTTATAATAGAAAGCCTTGGACCAGTGTTGGACCCACCGATGCAAGTGATAGGAGGGGTAGAGTGGGTACAAACCTACCCTTTGTCCATGTGGTTCCACATGGACAAAAAAATACCAGGCCTAGGTACCCCCATGGATTCAAGTACATGAAAGGCAAAAAAAAAAAAAAATTGATAAATAATTATGGGATAGCTTATAGATTTTCTGCACTGTCGCACCAGCCAGTAGTTATCAACTATAGTATTTCTCCACGCCTGTATCACAAAAATCAGAATACATACTCCTGTACATCGCAACTCTATTTCATTTTAGCTACTTAAATTTATAGTTAGTGAACTCCTGATACAGATTTTTAAATTCATGGGTAGCAAACTCTAGATGCAAATTGTAGACAATAATGAATCTCAATCTTATGCCGTGTATTTCAATCCAACACACATCAAAATTCCCAAGTTAGTAGAATCTTATATGACTACTATTCATACCAATTAGATCCATCATTTGGGTGCCAATGCTATGGCTCCAAATGGTCATGAAAATGAAACTAATGAAACTACTAACACCTGAAAGTGAAGGGTGGTTATCTTCGCAATAATATGATTCACGATCATTTTTTTATTCCCTTTCACTTGAATTGATAAAAAAAAACACTGAAGTTTCTTGACTTTGTAAATGGAAAGGGAAGAGCTTCAAGATTAATGCTGTCAATTATGGGATTTTTTTATAAGTAATAAACTTTATTAAAGAAGCGCCCTCAAGGGAGGCGAACCCATACATACACTAGAAGGCTTATGAGACAAAGCCTTAAAGTCCCCAAAAAATCAACCAACCTATGGGCATCTAACAGCATGGTCTTTTCAGCCCAAAAAAAACAGAGTATGCAAAAACATCTCTTTAATACAAGAGAAAGACTCCTCATTTCCCTCAAAACTCTACGGTTCCGCTCTTTCCAAATAAACCAAATTAAGCAAAGGGAAACCATCTTCCAAACCCAGCGGCGGCTTTTAGACATGCGATGCACCCTCCAACAAAGAAACATATCTCTAACTTTTGCCGGCATAACCCAATGCACACCAAACATGGAAAAAGCCAAGTTCCACAAATCCCAAGCCATCGATCTGTGGATAAGAACGGGATCGGCAGATTCTCCAGTCTTCTTGCACATATCACAGCAAGAAGCAAGCTTGAAGCCTGTTCTTTGAAGGTTTTCCAAGGTAATAATAGCTTCCCAAGAGGCCTCCTAAGCAAAAAATAAAAACACTCTAGGAGGAACATTAGGACTGCCAAATCAGCCTCCAAGGGAAAAGTTCCTCATCCCCTCTCGCCAACTCCTTATAACAAGAGCAGACCGAGAACTTTTTTGAAGAATCAGGGCTCAACAACAACGAGTCCTCGCTACCTACCACCACTGTACACCCACTTAGAGCTTTAAAAAAATCCCAACACCTCATCTAATTCCCAGTCAAAAAAATTTCTTCTAAACCAAGGATTCCAAACCACCCTGCCCCCCTCCCTAGAAAAACAATTGGCCATTGGAGATCCCTTATGGGTAGCTAAACTATAAAAAAGAGGAAAGCTCTCAATTATGGTTCACAAAAAGGAGTATGTAATATCCTGAAATCGAAATTAAGTATTAATAATTATTCTAATTTAGAATTATGTAACTGATTGAAGATTTTATAATTTTTAAGGAAAGTTTTATAATACATGGTATGATGTTTGGTAAAATTCTTATAATTTTTCTTGGTTCATGAAAAAGTAGACTTTATTTAAGGGTAATGGAATTGAAAAAATATTGTTGTATTTGGAAATTTTAAATGAATAGAAGTCATGTCATATAATATTTTTTTGTAGTCACAATAAATTTATACAAAAAAATGCTACATATTTATTATAAAAAAATGAATTAAGTGTGAAATCAATTTCTGAAATGAAGGCAATAATGATGATGATAACAAAAACAATAATATAAAATTAGAATAAAAATGAAGGAAGGTTAAGTCGGTGTTGAGGGAGAACTAAGATAAGTAATAACCAATATTAAAAAAAAAAAAAAGGAGTGGGGAAGTCTCCCAAGAGGAGCCTTAAGTCAACCAAAAGGAATAAGGAAAAAAATAAAAAGAAGATAAAGATTAGATCGTATGGAGGTGGAGTGGTCTTCAAGAAAGTCAAAATAAAACTGAAAAAAAAAGGATAAAGAAAAGGGAGAGAGCAAGTCCGTACTATGAGGCCTTTAGATAAATAAGGATCACCTATATCTAATGAAGGAATAGAAGATGAAATTATACGTGTGTGTGTGTGTGTGGCAGAAGTCAAGAAAAAACCTTGGTTTGCACGACATCTGTATGTATATATATAGAATTAGCATGGCAAATTGGAAAGGTATAGAGAGAGAGAGAGAGACATAGAAGAAAGGAAAAAAATTAAGTGAAAGATGAGGACCAAGCACCGGAGAGAGAACCAAGAGAGGAAGAGGGGCTGACGGATTTCTTCAGGTTAAGGAAAGCTTTAAAGTAAACCAACTATTTGGTATCATTGGAGGATCTGGAGGTGAGTGTCTCTTGTCATACTGAGGTGGTTTTTTATATATGTATAATTATTGTATTCTAAAACTATTTTGAAATGTAAGATTATAATATATTGTTTTGTTCACACTCCAACCTTTATTCATTTGAAAAGTCTAAGCTTTAAAATTAGTATTTATCTGAACTGAACAACATTACGAGAAAAAAATATGTACTTTAATAAGTAGAAGTTCAACAAGCTTAGCCCCTATCACATGATTGGGATAACTGAAAATACTTATGCACAGATACAATACTGAATATGTACACTCATGTCACTCACAGATTTGTAAAAAAAATTGCATCCGGACAAACATATATATTGAAAGTGTCACAATACTCACCAACATCAGCCTCCAACTTTGCACTGTTCAAGTCCAAGACAAGCTTACTCGTAGAATCTTTTGTTCCATTCTGAAAAAATGGATGGCAAAAAGATCAATGAAAGAAACTAGAGCTGGAAGATATAAAGAAAAAGTGTGTAATATCCAACAGCGCTGCGAGTGGTAAAAAAAAAAAATTTAAAAAGGGCAAAAAAGAAGTTTGCCAAATCATTAACATAAAATAGTTAAAATATGTGTGAAGATATAAGCATGATATTAAAGTTGCACAGTATAACCAGAATTTTTTTATATATAAGTCAGTATAACCGGTAAAATATAACCAACGCATAAATAATAGCATAATTTTGGAATAAATTTGAAACCAGGTCAAAAGATGGGAACTTCAAAAGAAAAAGAACCCTCCGTGTAATATAATAATCCAGCGTTTTATGTGAGCATACTAAGCAGATACTAAAGCAGATAGGTATTATGTGAGAGGCATGATAGTGAAGAAACAGATAACAATGTCCCGTGCAAAATCAGAGAATCAGCTTGATCAAAATACAATCAAGGCATTGAATATTGGAGCATTTTTTGATATCTGAAGGAAGATGGGCATTATAAAATCTTTGCTCCAGTTTAAGGGAGTCCTTTGGACTACTTACTATGTGAAGAGGTTTGATTTTTTTCCCCTTTTCCTGATCTAACACTAAAGCAGATCTAATCCATTAGAGTTGGCTTTCTTGTTTTCTCGTCTTTGAATCCTCTCCATCCTTCATAACTATACTGTTACAGCTGTATCTTTCAGTATATTGTCTCAAGATGCTTAAACTATTATTGTCATCACAAGCAGCAATTAGGATATTCAAAGAAAGAAAACTCTCTGGTCACCAAATTCACATAAGTTTCTGAAACAAAATAAGGATATTTCAGCGTGTTCCTCAGACTTCAATAACAGTCCCATACCCTTCTAAAAAAGGTAAGGAAAGGCCACACCCAAGATAACTGGATAACTAATAACAATTATTGTAAGATTAGTACACCCCAAAGCAAGTCCACCTCAAACTTAGTCAAGTGAGAAGGCCAAATACAATACATATGTAAAGGCCAGTAAAGGGCCTGAGCTTATACAACAGTGGAGGAACCCACATTTATATGTTTAACTAAGGGTGTCAATTCGTATTATCATGTCGTGTTTAGGTTCGTATCAAGGTATATATATTCGAAAATATGTATCAATCCTAATACAATACTATTAACTAATCATGTCAAGTTTCAAAACTTCAAACACGACCCACTTGTTAAACAGGTTACACGTATCTACACTGCTTAACCCATTTATTTTATTTTTTATTTTTATTTTTTAAATAAAAAAGTTACCTATTGTCTTTTAATATGTATAGATAATTTTCAAGTTTAAGTAAACTTTACATATGAAACAAATCAAAGTAGGAATCTCCTTTATAAGAAAAAAATCTCCAAATCTTAATAAATTTTCGATGTGAGACAAATTACCTTAACTCGTGATTTTTTTTATAATTAAAAGTGTTAAGTCGTGTTAAACAGGTTGACACTACTAAAATTCAAACACGACATGTTTATTAATCATGTTATACGTATTAATCCGTTTATGACTCAAACTCATTTATGTTCAACCCAAATCCATTAACTTCGCATTGTGTTCGACTCATGTTGACGTGTCGTGTCAAAAAATTGACACTCCTATGTTAATCAATGATGCAAGAGTGCTGAAATCTAATGTCTAAATAGGAGACAAATTGAGTTTGATTATATATGCTTAATTTTGCTCAGAAGTTGGTTTTCTCATACTTGTTTCAGTTTATAAGACAACTCTATTGCCATCTATTTTGCTTGCTTCCACAACAATGTTTCTAAAAGCTTAGCCTCATTTATTCATTCTCTTTGGAATTCATGGGGCACCCATTACTGATTCTTATATACATCAGTCTAAACATTCATTCTATTGTAACTTCAAGATTTTTCATAAATAATAGACCCGCTCCTCTCCTCCTTATTTTTGCAGTTGATATGAATGCAAAGAAACTCTTAAAGGTTCACACATTCCCTCCACACTTCGAAACCAAAACACCAAAAACACAATTCAAAAATCAAAAACGGATTGATTGTAAAAATTTCATCAATTCGACGTTTTAGACCTAGAAATTTGGATAATAAAGAGAGTGAAACTACCTTTCCGGTACCGGACATGGTGACGACGCCTCTGCAACCTCTTCTTGAAGAGGAGAGACGGAGATGAGAATCAACGTTCTGGAAGAGAGATTGACTAGAAGAGAGAGGAAGAGAGTGGTCTAGCTTGGAACACGACGGACACAATCCAGAGAACTGCAGGCAGTAAGAAGTTGCCGATTTTGAGCCGAACAGTTGGGATGCAATAGATGTGGACACAAACGACATAGCAGCCTTAGCTTCAACAGTTCAGACTTCGGACCTCCTCTCCTTCCCTACTGGCGGCACCAAGTTGTGGAGCTTTTGATTGAACCCGGTTTTAATTCAATTTTTCCTTCTTATTTGTCATTGTCAGTCCGTTCCTGTATCGAAAAACTGATTTTTAGTTTTGCAAAATGCTAAGATGCCAAATCGTGTTCGGCATAATCAATTCCAAAAATAAAACCCCAAAAAACTTTCTCAGGTTTTTTTAAAAATACAAATCTTTCTTAGATTTTTTAAAAATGATAGAAGACATTCACCTAGCATCAAATGTTATTGAATGCCCGATTGAAGCTGTAAAAGCAACGATCTCGAGAACCAGTCACGGACGACTCTTACTCCGGCAATAACGGAATGGTGGTTGACTACGGCTGCCGGTGATGGTTGGCGACAGCTGCCGGTAGTGGCGCTGTGGTTTCCGCGTGACAGAAGGTAGCGGTGATGATGGAAATAGAAATCGGAGAAGGTGAGTATGGGACTGTAGTTGATGGCTGTCGGCGTGAACCCTGGAACTCGTTGATGCAGATAAGAGAATGGGTTTTAATTTGGTTATTGCAAAATTCTGGCCAACTTTAAAATATATATAAATTCAAAAAGTGCAATGATTATGGGTAAATTTTCAAAACTTTCTATTACGCTCATTGCAAAAAAATAAATAAATAAATAAATAATTTATTATTCTCTCATTAAATTTAGATAGTACACATCAATTATATAACTCCTCACATGGAATTATATTTATTTATAATTTAAAAAAGACAGAAAAAATAGACTAACAACATTTGATGTAGCAAATATTCCTCTTAAATTTAATTGTAGCCATATAATCATTCATACAAAAATTTATTAGTTTAATTACGTGAAAAAATACATATTTTAAAAGTGTTTGAGAAATATACAATCAATTTTTTTATAATTAATAAATATAAAAAATTAAAAAATTATTAATTATTAAATATTAAAATTTCTCATACTTTTATTAATTAATAAAAAAAATTACGTGTATATAATTTTTAACACAAAAATAAAATTTTATATGCATTTTTTCAATGAAATTTTAACTTTATATAAATATATATATATATATAACACTTAACTTATAGTATAAAAAGTTCATAATATTCGTTTCAAATTAAGAAGTTATATTTTTTGATAAAATAATTATTTTTTATTTACAATACTTTTTTACTTCAATTATGTAAAAGTTAATAAGTATAATTATCAAGACATATCATAAATAAAAAATACACACACACATATATATATAACTATTATAAGACAATTGACTTTTAATTAGCTATAAATAATCTTAAAATATACAAAAATAAAAAATAAATACGAATAAGAAGTTGGGGAACCATATTAATAAATGATGGAAGGAAGCATCCTAATATTTTTATGGCTTTCGTAATTTCCTCGCGCGCTGTAAGCAGTGGACATAGCAATTCTACTTTCAGGAAAATATCTGGACCCGGGCGTTATCATTGTCATAAGGGAAGATACGTATGTAGAGGTCAAGATGGCAAGGTGATGGGTTTGGGACGGAAAAACCTTCCATAACCCTGTTTCCCATAACCCTGTCCTGTGAAGACATTTGTCATCCCTGTGTAGTGGAGGGTCTGCGGTGGAGTTCATGTGGCCACCTTATCCATGTAAAAAGCATAGGTGCCAAAGCCAATAACCCGGAGGTTGTGGATTTCTGATCTATTCGTACAAAGGAGGTGGTGTTCTTGACAGGCATGCTGCCATCGTTTCGAGATATTGTCATATATCTTTGGCAGGCTACAGATGAATTTAGTACGAGAGAGCATGGAGATCCAGAAGCTAAGGGCAGAGCAAAGTGTCTTCATCAAGGATCAAGACTACCATTTGCAAACAAGTTTAACAACTTTAGGAGGACTAAAACTAGCCATCCCAAGCAAACAGAGAGTTCATTTAATAAATAGTAGGAAATTTCTTTCCCACTGCAGCATCAAGTAATATCCTTACATACAAAGATTACAAACCAACCAACCCTGCTGACCTTCTCTTCCCAGCAACAAGTAAACTTAGACTTGTATTAATATTTAAACCCCACTCCAAGCATTTCTCCAACTTGTAATTGTAGATGATCAAGCATGAACTCTAGCCGACTAGCCTTGCAGCATTCTTGCATGAAAAAGCCTGGAAAATTACACAACAGCGGTCTTATAATAGCATGAGACCAATGTAATGTAACTGTTTCAATTTGGAAGTAGATCAGAACTAGATTGGAAATTCAAAGACAACTATAAGACAGTTATATCAAACAGAATGAGAGCAGAGAGAACACTACAATAGAAGCTAGCAATTGGAGAAAACTAATAACAATTTAGAAAAAGGGAATGACCTGACTCCTCTTCTTTTCTCCCCTACATCAGTCATCAGCCCTCGTGCCACCAACTACACTATTTGATGAACTATCCCGTACACTACACGAAGAAGAACACCTACTTGAGGAACTTGTATTTGTAGGGCAGTTATCATCCCTCAGCAATTTCTTGGATTTCCCTTGTCCAGATGAAGAATTCTGCAAACCAACTGAATCAGTTCCAACCATATCAACCAAAGCCATTGTAGCATAATGGTCAAGTGTTGGCATGGCATCTATACGAAGCGTTGGGATTAAGACTTTGACTCTGACCATTGGCCTAAACAATAAAATATTTAGAAAAATACCAACTATTTCATAATCTATTGCAAAGTAATTGAAATTGGGATCCCATATTGGATTGGTGGGGTGTCTTTAGCATCGGATCTAGAATTGGAACAAGAACAGAAAAATTCTACAAAATGATAAAGTTAACATCCTATACATAAAAAATTAGTGAAAATCCCTTAAAAGCAAGCCTAACACTCGGTGCAAATACAAGAAAAATAGAAAAATAAATCTGGAGTATATAACTAAGATGGAGAAAATCAAAGTTGTAAGCAAGAAAATTAACATAAAATAAAAAATAAATACTTATTATTTAATTAATACATCTTACATTACAATATTATAATATCTCAACTCACTAAAACAAGAAACTCCCATGACTAATCAATGGTTAAAAATACTATGAAACCATAAATTAAATAAAATGCAATAAACAATAAAGCAATAATGTTCATTTTTATAAACGAAAGAATTTGTTTTGGAGAGAAATAAGTAAAAAACACAGCTACCACCATATATTACTTCTTCAAAACCAAATTAAATTTAATATTAAAACAAACCTTTTTGGGCCACAGATCTATTAAAAGAGATTTGATAAGTCATAGATAACAAAATCACCAATTTTCTTTTCTTTTCTTCTTTTTTTTGGGCGGGGGGGCGATCAACTTGTCTAAAACATCCCATAGCAAAACTAATGAAAATGAATTATTATTGCTAAAAAGGTGTTTTTAACATTTTGATTCCTTGTTCATGAAGAATATTATTGAATAGTTCAAATGAAAATGAATTTTGTTATATTTAATTGATTTAAGGCATTCTAAGCAGGTTGTGGAGTTTATTTGTTACTATTATTTAGTCTATGAGGTGTAACTAATTAGAAAAGATTCAAAGGGAACAAAAAAAAAGGGCAAAAAGTAGGATATTATGATCTACGACTCGATCCACAATCCTACAATCTTAGTGATCCTAATCTGATCCTACTACCCACCTACTATCCAATGATTTTTAGCACGATATGAATCAATTTTGACTTTTGGGATTGTAGGATAGTATGATTTTAAATCCGGATTGTAATTTTAACAACCATGATTTGCTGATGGTTTCTACAAGATTCGAAAAAGTTCCTTCTATGGATCAACCTACAAGGCAACATCCTCCAAAAAATAATAATTTTATAATAATAATAAAAAAGCGAATACAAGGCCACAATTGACCTGATCTTCTGTAGATCCAGGTGTCTTGAGCTCTAGGTCTGTTGCAACATCATTGGAATTGTCACTTTTTCCAATCTTGCTCTCCCCTTGATGGTCTGATGACTGATTTCTGGAATCTTGTTTGCTTGAATTGTGGGACCTACTACCGGGCTGCACAACTGGAGATACATACTGGGTGGATGATCGTTCAATCAGGGTATTGGGAGCTAAATATGGAACAAAAGTTGAACAAGTGTTAGGAACGACCCCAGGATTTTGATTTGCAAAGAAGGGGTATGGCTGCAAAGATGGATGCATGGGAATTGGCCCAGGGGGTATTGGCACTGGCACCGGAAAGGGATAAGAAGGCGGGTGCATGACAACTGAATGATCCATACCAACCCATGGAAACATAGCCCTGTGTCTCTGCTGATACTGAACATTAAGGTTCTCAATATCAGCTTTAAGGGACGCCTTTTCTTCTCTGAGATCATTCTTCTCCTGAGTCAACTGCTTGCAAATGAAATGATTGATGAAATACTATATCAAATGGGCCACACAACATTGCATAATCCTAAATAATAAAAAAAACAATAAAGAAAGCCACCTCACGAGATTCTTCAGTAAGTGTAGCATACTCAGCTTTTAGTCTGTTGACTTGAGCAGTCAAGTCCTTCACAATTTGGATTGTATCAGCGAGAATGGATGCTTTATCGTTTCTGGGCCTATCAGGATCTGTGTGGTTATTCAATTTTCTAGCATTAAAAGGGAATTTTTATGACAGTATCATGCAATATAGTAAAAATCAGAGGATAGATCCTGTAAAATTGACCAAAGTTCTAACCTCTTGACAGTTTAGAATGAATGTCATTATTACCCAAGTTCACAACATGAATATTACAGATTCAGCTAAAGCTTGAGAGTTGGTGTGTTTTGAAGGAAAAATATTTTGACAGCCACTAGAAAAGTACCCATCTGTTTATCCAGCAAAGTTAACAGGGCTTGTCTTTGAGAAACCTCTTTGCTTTATCTGGGATTTTAGAGGCATTAAACTGCTTCTTTCCCCTCTATTTTTTTTTCGTTTTTGAATTCTAAATTGTTTGAGCATGTTAAAACATCACAGTTAAGGCTTCATGACTTCTGTTAAAATCAAAGCATTCTTTACAGCAGTCTGTCAGTTTAATTTAAAATTACCAAGAGAAGAGAAAGATGTTAAAGAAAACAGGGTTCAATTCGCTTTTTCAAGCCAGCAAAATAAATACAAGGAAGATGCAACAATTTCCAGGTGTACTCAAAAGGAAGTCAAAAGTAGGGAATTGTGTAATAAGTCAGGCTTGGTATTTGCTCAAGTAATCAAGTAGGATCCAAAGTCAGACCAATAAAATGTCACCTAAAAATAGTGCTACTACTGTGAAACAATAACATATTTGCTACAGAAACTTAAAGCAATACATGATAGCAGAACTAGTCATTAAAAAAACTATTCATCACAATAGGATATCAACTCACACAGTATTCCATTTTTGACAGGTTAGGAACCTTTTTCTTAGATTTAATTTTCCAATTTATTGACTGAATATAAAAGATAATAATAAAAAATTAAAATTAAAAAAATGCAACATAAAAAATGAAAATTTTCTTTGACTTATATCACATTGTCAAAATAAAACATACAGGAGATGCTATGTTACCTAGCACATTTCCCAACTCCATAAACTGCTCATTTAGACGATCTCTCCTTAATTTCTCACGGTCAGCCTTCTGAACTTTTCTTTCAGAAACACAGTCCTTGAGTTCTGCTTCTGGCCTTTGGTTATTGATGGACAAATGTGATAAAAAGAAAAAAGAAGAAGAGAGGAGAAATGAAAAGAAAAGTGAAGATAAAAAAAAAGAAAAAAGAGGACAGGAAAATAAAAAAGATATCATAAGAAATCGATAAGTAAGTAATCCATAAAATCGAGGGCCGCAGAAAAACATCCTGTGAAGAACTGAAGCACATGATGTGTCTTACACTGGCTAGGTTCGCACCTCAATTAGAGTATACCTTGAACAAGCCTCTCCTTGGTCCCTTTAAATGATATTAATCTTAAAAAATCAATGTGGCATGAATCTATTTTTAAGTTGAATGTTGGAAAAATCAAAAGAAGAGAATGTAATTTCTGTTTCAAGTCGTTTGACTTTTGATGTGCAACTTTGCTTTTAACTAAGAATTCCTAATCCTGTTCATTATGATTGCATTCCCAGGATCTCAGTAAGCCCGTTAGCCATTGAAATAAATTTGAATGGAAATTCGGGTTGCATTGAAAATTAAGACATGAACTTTCTTTGAAGTGATTCCTTAGGAATGCATGTGACAGAAGAAAGATCAGAGATGTGTTACAGTCCCAAAGCGTTAGGGTTTAACTCCACACGTTCAGTAGGCCTTTTGGTGTATTGGTTGAGTTGTCAACAGTTGATATCAGCATAGGAACTTGTCTTGGGTTCATGAAAATGACTGCCCAAGAGAAAGCTAGTTGGAGTAGATTGAGCTACCAATTGGCTAAGTGAAGCTACCTAGAGCCAGAAATACCAAGAAAAGATTACCTGGGTCAGCTAGAAGTTAGGAATGTTATTATCCATGCTCTAGGTTGTGTTAGATTTCTAAAGTATTATAAAAATGTTAAACT
This sequence comes from Nyssa sinensis, assembly GCA_008638375.1. Lineage (NCBI taxonomy): Eukaryota > Viridiplantae > Streptophyta > Magnoliopsida > Cornales > Nyssaceae > Nyssa > Nyssa sinensis. Next base: position 41,972,282 of record CM018033.1, read on the forward strand.
TATGACAAATATGGTAATTTAAAAATATAATAATATATTTATCAGCTCACCAGTATAAGAAAATAAAGAGGGTTGACGCTTGACATTTAACAAATGCCACCCTAAATGTCCCTACTTATCTTATTCTATTTTCTTTCTTCCTCTTATGTCTATCATGATAACTCAATCCACTTTGCATGAACATAAGAGTCTTTTACTTTAGATTTACATATTGAATATAGGCATTGCCTTTACAAATTACAGCCATCAACGACACCTTCTAAATTCTCTTCATTGGCTTTCTCAACTAGCGGTTCTCTCATTCTTTCTCACTATTACAATTCCTAACTTCTAGCGTAGAGGGTAATTGGACGTCCCATTTGGGTTTCCACACGGCATTTACAATTAGTCCATTTTATTCAACAAACACAATCCAAATCTTCATTACGCGTAAATGATTTCAATCTTGTTCGTACTTGAATGATTATGTTAACAATTTAATTTTACACCAAATTCGTGGTCAGGACAGAAAATGATAAGAAACTATAACTAATGGTCAAATGAATTTTCCAGAGAAAAATAATAAGTGCAATGCTAGTAGATACAACTAAATACAAAATAACGAAGCTAACAGACTACCCATAACAACCCTAATCCTATCAAACTTATCTTTGATATCCAAATAGTCGGAGATCATTCAAATTAAAACAAAATAAATAAACTAAAAGCACTGTATTAAAAGTGGAATGGGGCGAACCTCGAATCGGAATGCAATCTATTGCGCAGATTAGGAGGAGGTTGACGAAACTCTGCGATGGATGGGTTTGGGGCTTGAATTGATTGACTGAAAGCGTCGTGTTTCAGCTGATCCATAGTTGCATTGCAGAAGTTAGTAATTGGGTGCCCGTGTTTTGTTTAGTCGGACCGCAGCCTCGGGAAAAACCTATCCGCTAAGCTTATCTTCTTCTTTGTGCTGTCCACGTTTCATCGCTCTTCCTGGGTTTTTGCTTTTTCCCTCTTCATTTTTCTTTTCACGCTACAGCTTGATAACGTTTTTCTTAAAATACCTTTTTAGTTTAAAAACATAAAATAAAAAATAGTGTTTGATTTATGCAAACACAAAATAAATATATATATATATATTTTATAGTTTTTTGTGAAATTATATATATATATATATATATATACTTTATTAATAAATTTCTATGTTGATGAGACTATAGTTGGTAACATTTTTGAAAATATTTTTTTTCGTTTCTAGTTTTTGGCTTAAAATAAAAAATGTTTTTTAAAAAAGAAAAATTAGTCAAACTTGTTTTTTCTTTTGCTTTCACAAAAAACAAAAACAAAAACTAAAAAAAAAATGGCAACATTATTACCAATAGAGTCCTATGTTTTGAAAAAATAGAATTAGTCCAACATAAAAATTTGACAAAATTTGTCTTATCGTGCCTATGAAAATAAGACACCTTGAATCAGAGATAAGTTGTAGAAGAAAAAAGAAAAGGAAGAATAATAATAGACTGAAGAAGAAAAATAATAAGCTCTGTTTGTTTACATTTTTTAAAACAGTTTTTAATTTTAAAATGCGAGATACCTGTTTTAAAATAGATTTTTTAAATTTCTTAAAATTTAGATTATCATATTCAAATACATTTTCATAATTTAAAAAAAATTAATTACAAAATTTTAAAATATATTTTAAAAAATTGAATTTGAATCATTATTCAAATGACACTTAAAAAACTCAAAAACATAGAGAGTTTCTTATTAGAGAATGTTCAATACAATTTCGTTCGTTTACAAAAACTCCCAACTAATCAAGTTAGTTACAACATAAAGTCTATGGAACAATCCAACTGTATGTTACATTGTAAAGGTACTATATCGTATCTGATGCAGCATAGATCAAAGGTTTATCGTGAACTGATACTAACCTGAGCTACTGTTTGTCTATTAGCCTAAAGGATTGTATCTCATTATCACGAATTGACCATTTAGTGGACGCAACAGCTAAACGAGCTGCTCAACTTTTATGAATGCTTGTTTTGGGGCTGACCTAGATGTATTCACTTGACCATTATAAAACTTTGTTCATCATTCTCAAGAACGCAACACCACTTACTAAGAGTTGGTTAATCAGGTGTTCTATAAGTAGATCATAAATATAATGAAGGTCTACACATAGGTGACATATTGGTCAATAATAAGAGATGAAAATACCATGTTAGGCATTTGAATGAGACATTACAGACCGTTTGTAGAACGACACTTAGAGAAAATATCAATTATATATCAATTATGTTAAATGTTAAATGTCATTTCATGCATATCAATTATATATTTTGATCGATACAATATAAAAATATCAAATTTTGACTATTATGGTTAAAATGCTATTTTTAGCACAACATATGACATTGCAAACCCTACCTCTCATACATTTAAAAATTAGCAACCAAAATAAGTTATGTGTGACTAATACAGAAAAGTAAAATAGTTCAAGCATAAACATCGGCTTAGAGCTTATCAATTTTTCAAACTTGGTTAGCACAATGTCGCAAAATTTGTACCCTACCTCCTATACAACTATAGTCAATTGAAATATATATAACCACTTTCAATGACAAATATGACATTTAAAATGACATTGCCACTTTTTAGCATGCCACTAGAATAACATTTTTACATTCTTGCCAAATTTTGAATTTGACATGGCATTTGGCACATGCATCGGAGAAGTTCTAAAGTCATTTCATTAATGTCAAATCTATATTTTAACATTATTAGAGTATAAAAATATCAAATTTTGACAACTCTACTCTAATACTAAAATGTAATTTTTTAACACAACTATGAGAAGAAAAAAAAATCCTCCACAAATAATTATTCTCTTGCAAAAGAGAAATAAAGACTATCGGAATAAATGGAGAGCACCGATGTAGTGTTGGTCGAGGAATCTCTGATGATTAAGGTAGCAATGAGTTAGTTTGAGGGATAAAGTTATGGAATAAGAGTTTAACCAAATGTGACGTACTTTTTCATCGGAGGTTATGGTGTTTAAATAGTCGATGAGGGTTGAAGATATTTCCTTTGATCTCAACTGATTTCTTGATCATAAGAGAACATCGTGCCTGTGGCTATTGTTGTGCATGATTGTGCGTTACGTTATCTAATTTATCGAATATCATAATCCCATTTAATCAATCTTGGCTTGGTGGATCGGGACTGGTCAATCATATATTTAACTGAAATGGCTGGCCAATTAACCTAGCGTTGACCGGGCGTATTTCCATCTGGAATGACTATGCCTGAGCCTCTTATTATTGCAAAAATATTTCAGTCTATTCTCTCTGGCCAAATGTCAAGTTTCTTTTTCTTTTGTAAAAAGTGTTTTTATATCACACAACAAATTTTTTTTTTTTTGTTGAAAAAGTAAGACTTTCGTTTGGTATTTATCTAAAAATTAACCTGAACTCTATATTTATTTGGCATATGTTAATAATATTTTATGACATGTTATAAATAAATACTAATTATTATGATGTCAAATATACATTAAAAGTTTCATTGTCATTTTTTGACAAGTAAAGGAACATATCAATAAAATAATAATTTTTATATAATTATTCTCAATCTAAATATGACGTTAAAATTAAAAATATAATTATTATTTATTTTTAACAAGTAAATTAACATTTCTTTGGAATAATAATTTTTACATTAATGCCCCACGTGGATTGGAGTTCTGTCTGTTGCTTGCGTGTTTAATCCAGGCGTTGATTATTTGCCACACCCAGACCCAAAAAAAGAACTCAACAAAGCATCGAGCCGAACAAAAGACTCGTGGTCCTTCACTCAGGCGCCGGATTGTATCGATCTATTTCGTCTTCGTTCACTCTCTCTCCCACTATTCTTTACCCAAAATGAAGATTGGGGTTTTCTTCATTCTCGCTTTCCTCTTCCTCTCTTCTCCTTTCCTCCAAGGTTTGCATCTCAGATCTAGACCCATTTAGATACATCCATATCGAATTAGTTTTTGACTAGAATCTGATATATATATATATATATATATCTATATGCTCTAATTCTGTTACCTTGATTTTTTTGCTTGCATTTTCGAAATCAAATGTCAGGATCTGTTTGATCCATTGAAATGAGATTTAATTATATGAACTTTTATCTAACTCTTAATTATTTAGTTTAATTAATCCTTAATTTATGAATCTGTTTCATTCTGATCATCTGTCTCTTTCTCGATGTATTTCTGCTTTTTTTTTTTTTTTTTTATATGTTTTCATTTGAATAAGTGTCCATGCATGTTTAGTATATTCGATATATTTTTTGATTCGGTTTGAAGATATTGGTCCTACTCCTGATAATCTCATAATACTGTTTGTTTGGCACTTTGGAAGTACTTTTCTTGCTTTTTAGAGCCAAAGTCAGAAAAAATTTTGCTCTCAAAAAGCTAGGTGATCCTGCATGTTAATAAATTGCTCTTTGACTTAACAGTTCTTTTTTGTAAATCGAATCTTCAATGCAATTCTGGAAATAAGGTTTATTTTTCTACAAACATTGTTTGATTTCTTAAATGAATTGTTCATTGGCTTGATAGATGCTAGGTGTCAATAGGTTTTGCCATATTATTCTTGGTATACTGGCTACTGCATGTTTTGTATAATTAATTGGTCTTTGATTTGAAGTCTCTAGGTAGCCTAGGTTCCAGTTGTATTTGCGATACTACGATGATTTTTCTTTTAATTTATTGTTCTTTTACTCAATAGTTGATAGGTGTCAATGTGATCCATGATATTGACATACTACATAATTTCTTTGATTAATTATTCATTGACTTGCGAGTTGCTAGATGTCAATCAAATTTTGTTGATTTCTGTAGAAGTTGCCTTACTTCAATTAATTAATTATTCTGTTGCTCAATAGTTGCTAGGTGTCAATCAGACTCAGAAGTGGAAGTTGCTGAAGCTGCCGAAGCAGGTGGTGATCTTGGGATTGTTGGTGAAGATGTCCAAGATTTTGGTGGTGACGGGAATTTTAGTCCAGCTCCGGGAGTGGAAACAGTTTGTGTTTTCCCTAAAAATCCCTCACGACGTAAGAATCTCATCTATTATATCGGTACAGTGTTGTGTTTTGCATGATTTTACTTTTTAATTTTGGGTTAAAATTTACCTTACGAGGTAATTGTTTTTATTTGTTTCTCTTTTCTTTTACAGTGGTGGCTGCAGGTGAAGAGAGCGAACTATTAGTTGGAATGAAAAATGAGGGTAATGTTTTGTTATTTGGGTTAATGTACTTGCCTAATTTTTAATCTTCCGTTTCAGGTTTGGATAGCTTCTTGTTATTAATTTGTTGATGTATTGTTGTTAAATATTATGATTGTTATGCCATTTCAGCATTGTTTCTTTTTGCATTGGGGTGAACTTTATAATTTATTTTTCATTATGTTTTTCTAGCCTTTATATTGAGTGTTATGTTCCTAGAGAGACGATCTCACTACTTTTGAATGATGAGAACAGGGGAATCAAGTGTGATTGTCATTGCAATTAAGGCCAGTGTTCATCTTCCTTATAATCATCAACTACTTGTTCAAAATCTTTCTGCACAGGTAATTATTAGTTTATTAAATACTGCATGCATGGTGTTACATACTTGTACTCTTAAGTAAGCTGTTAAATGCTTTACAGGATCAACAAATCCAATGTCATTGACAAATACATTTAAAAGTCGCCTGTATATAGCTTTTCTTTCTTTTGTTATATATCTGGTTCTCCTACATAAATTTGGAGGTTGTGAGATTGCTTTGCTTTATAGTTTTTACCATGTCAACAAATGCCAACAGACTCCTTGAAAAAATTTGGTTGAGCTAGGGGTACTTGGCTGTAAATTGTTCCTACTTCTTAACACATATGGACTCGTGAGAAATTATGTCGGCAAATTTATTGCGGGAACTGTCTTAAATATTATACTTTTTTGTATGACATTATTGGTATAATAACACCCACCCCCCCCCCCTGGGGGGGGGGGTTGGATCATATTGATTTATGTTGACTTTCTCAGAGGTCACTTCATGATTATTGTAGTGACTTTGTTATGTAGTGTGGAAAAAGACTTTCATGTTCTTCATACTTGTGGTTTTGTTCAATGGGATCAGAAATGTGCCAAAAAAAAGAGAGACACAGAGCTCCTGAAAAGTTGTGTGTTGCCAAAGTGCAGGGTTGTTGAATTTTAGTAGAAGATTAAACATGTGCTTTAGGGTTGTTTACTTAATTACTTTGAAGGGAATGTTGGTCTTGTTTATAATGGTTCACACACGTGTGTGTTCATATCCTTTGTATACAGTTGATTCTCTAATAATTAATAGTTTTGGGAGACGCAAATATATTAATTAATAAAATATTAATTATTAAGTTTCTATATGATTTTTATTAATGAAATTTTTCTTGATGAATTTTTGATTTTCAACTTCAAAATAAGACATTCATTTATATTTCCAAAGGTCACAAATTTTTTTTCATAGAAAATATGAATTACATCTAAGTTGAGATATAGGGAACTTTTAATCTATTGTTTTTTACTAAAAATTAATATTACTAATATAATTATAGAAAAAGATTGATATTACTAATAATTTTATATAATATATTTACATAAACATGTGTATTTTCTATTTTAATAATTAGTAATAAAGAAAATATGTTAAAAAATTATTAATTTATTAAGTTACAGAATTATTAATATTAACCATTGAATGAAGTTGGTTCCTCATAAAAATAGATACTATACAGTTATTGAATATTAATCATTACAGAGTAAACTATATACATATATGTGTATAGAGACAGAGGCAAAGAAATAGAGAGAATGGAAAATCGATCGAGAAGTAAGGATTAGGAGAGATAAAGAGGGGGCAGGTTGACTGCTTTTGTTCGCTTCTTAATGAAGTTGCAACTTTGTCCATCTAAGTTTTATATAATATTTTTCTCTAATTTAATTTTAAAAGGCTCTGGACAGCCCAGATATTTTCTTATTAAAGACCAATGTGGTGATAAAAAATCTCCTTGCTTACTGTAATAGTATAGATGAGAATGTTGCCTTCTACTCCATGGTCTCAGAGTTGTGGACATGTAGATGTCTAGTGCAAGCATCTCATTTTTCATATGTTGTGACCTAGTACCATTTAATCATAATGGGATTTGAAACTCTTATATATTACCACTTTTACCAGGAACTATCCATTATCTAAGTTTTATTTACATTTTCTTTTAATTTAATATTAAATGGGTGAGAATAGTTTGGTATAACCAAAAGGCCTCCTTGCTTAATATAATAGTTTAGATGCAAATACTGTCTTTTGTGGTTGACCCTCTAATAATTGATATTCTGTAACTTAATAATCTTTATTGGTGGTTTAAATGTATGTAGCCTTATCCCACTCGAACTCGTGACGTCCAGGTCACAATGGAGCAAGTAGCAACCTTACTGTTGCACTAAGGCTCGCCTTAACTTTATAATCTTTATTAATTAATAAATTTTTGATGAACCAACTTCATTCCATGATGAATAATTAATAATTCTATTACATAACAATAAATAAGAAGATCATAAAATATATACATACATACAAAAGTACATATATAATGGCTTTTGTGTCAGCCTTTGCATCAACCCATGGTATTAGTCTTTATTTGTAAACTTTAGTAGGTTTATATAGGGCTTACTAGTCTAAGCCTTTAAATATGAAGTCCAAAATCCAAATCATGCTTAGATATATAATCAGTAATTTATATAGAACAAGTTTACGAGAAAATTTTCAAAAATTATGCTCTTCATGGATATGATGCTCAAGGGATCCTAAGAGTAATTCTTAACTTCTACTTTTCTTCAATTTTTCTACACTTCTTAAGGCTATAGAAGCCACAACCAGATTTGGTTAATCCTTGTTTTGCTCTTATATCCCATTGAACAAGTTTAATCCATGCCTTATTCAATCATTCTATTATAGCACATCAAAAAGAATCCAAAACAACCAAGAAATTGTTACCCAGAACAACCCCTAAACTTTCCCTTTTTATTGCCTAATTCAATCTTGAACCCTTTATTCCTTTCTCGTACCTTCTATAAATCTTAAAATTTTCCATAATTTTACCACCCTTTTAGCCACAAAAAACTGGTTATGATACACCCTAAATAGCCCTTTCATGGTATTATGGTACCTTAGTTTGATTTTGGTAAAAAAGCTTGTAGGAGTCTATTCCTTGTCCTACATTAATGTGAATTTGAGAGAGACAGGAAAGACGTGGTAGTGTGGGGTTTGGCTGAAAGAACAAGATGACAAGACAAGATTCATGTATTCGACCCGAAATAGTTGGGCAAGGCTTTCATAAGTTGAGTTGAGGATCTTTGAAAGAAATGAATGAGAAATATACAATTTGTGCTTGACCATTGATGAAGAATTTGTAGGTTGATTCAGAATACAGAAAGGTAAATGCTATCTATAAACCTTAGGATATGAGTTAAATAAATGTCCTTGCTACATGTGTCAACCTAGTGGTGATTATGTGTATCTTCATCTTGATTCTTGCAACAAGACTGTAATTGCAATATTTTTCACATTCTCTACTTGCTTAATTTGCTAATTTAGTTTAGGTTCATAGTTATAGTTTTTATTCTTGCATAATTGTTTGGTGAAGCATGCTGTTGCTTCTTTTCTTAGCTTTGAATTCCCCACCACCAACCCAAAAAAAAAAGAAAGTTTGTTACCCTTTTTAACCGAGAAAGCATAGACTGTTAATCGTGCTCAGCTCTTTTGAGTTTTTTATTACATTATTATGCTGTGTTATATTATTTGGTCTACACGTGAAATTATCTTTTATTCTTCCTTGTTTGCGTATTTATTTAATTTTGAATTCTGGATATAGATGCTTTTTAAACCTCTTTTACTCTTTTTCATTGTTAGAATGTTGTTTTTATTGTTACAGTTATCATAATTTGGCTAGCCTGTTTGTTCCTCACCTATATGTTTGCATTTTCCAGGTTTTTAACAACGCATCAATTCCTCCTTCAGCTCAGGCTACTTTTCCATACATATTTGCTGTCAGCAAATTTTTGCAGGTAGCATTAACAAGTAAATTCAGACATGCCATATTAATTTCCTCAGGAGTGATTAGTATATTAAAAATCTTTTGCTTGGGATTATGTCCTTACTGTAATGTTTTTTGTTGCAGCCTGGAACATTTGATCTTGTGGGCACTGTTGTTTATGAGATAGACCAGAACCCATACCAAAGTACATTCTATAATGGTACTATTGAAGTTAGTGAGGCTGGTGGTCTTTTCAGTTCCGAGTCTATTTTCCTATTTTCTCTTGGAATTGCCCTTCTTGTCCTTCTTGGGTTGTGGATACGTAATCAGATTCATCAGCTTTCCAAGGTACTAGCATGCCTTTGTGCCTATATTCCATCTTGTGCTATTAAATATATTTGAGATGCCATTTAGTATGTACCTGCTCTGGCATTTTTAATTTCACCCTGTTGTACCAATCTAAGAAACATCTCCTTTATTCTTGGCACTAACTTTCAAGGAAACGTGGAATGAGGAGGAAAAATGACGATGATTTGTGTAGGAGTTTGTTGGTTGACCTTTAGGGCCCGTTTGGTACACAAGATTGGAGGCAGGAATGGAATGAGCATTCCTGCCCCCATTCTATTCCCACGTTTGTTATGCTTAAACATGTTGCAATGCATATTCCGTTCGGAATGACTATTCCACCTAGCACAAGAATAAGCATTCCTTGACAAAACCTAAGGAATGCCCATTCCTTTAGAAAAAGAATGACCCAACGTCCATCTCCTAAACAGCCCACGACAATCTCCTCCTCTGCCACTGCCACCGCCACCGCCACCTTGATCTCCTCCGCCATCGCCACCACCAACACCACCACCACCTCGATCTCCTCCTCTGCCATCGCCATCGCCATCGCCATCGCCACCGCCACCGCCACCGCGATCTCCTCCTTTGCCACAGCCACCGCCACCGCGATCTCCTCTGCCATCACCACCACCACCGCCACCGCCACCGCGATCTCCTCTGCCATCACCACCACCACCGCGATCTCCTCTGCCATAGCCTAAAGAGTTTGTGGGGTTGTTGGTTTCTGATTGACTGTTGTCTTTCCCTCTCAAGCTGCAGAAGATAGAGAGAGAAAGACAAGTGAGTAGAGAGAGAAACTAGAGGAACCTGGGGAAAAGTAGCAGAAGGCCGCTCGTGGGGTCTCGTAAAAGGAATGTTAAAAATGGCCTTTGTGTTTATACTGTTATGCTCACTCATACCCAGTAACAATTACAAGCACCATGGCCACTACCAAAATCTATATATATACTTCAAAAAATCTACATATCTAACCCTGAAAACCCACAATTGACCTTCATTGAAGGAGAGAAAGATTGGAGACAGAGAGGAGGGAGGAGGGGTGAGTTGAATTGGTGGGGTTGGTTTTGAAGCAGGGAGGAAGGAGAGGAAATTGCAGAGAGATGGGGTAAGCAGTTGACGACCATTTTTTGGGTTATTCCATTTCTGGGTTTTTATCCAAACAAATGAATAGAATGAGCATTCCTTTTCCGTTCCTGAATTCATTCCATTCCTATCTTATTCCATTCCTGCGTACCAAACGTAGCCTTAATTTATTTATTTTTGTGTTTTGGACGGAAAAGGGGGCTACTTCAAAACAGCCCTCTGAATCAGTGGCATATATAATAATTTTTTTTTTGATAAGTAATTATAAGAAGGTTTGTTCCAAAGAAAATCTTTTTTTTTTTTTTTTTCAATTTTTGGATGAACTGTATTATGATCTAAGAAGCATGCATATGGACATGGCACGATCCAGACATGTTAATTTAAGTGCCCTAGTGAAGGGATCAACTAGCCAATGCAGGCACAATTGTGGATTTATTTTTCTGAATCCTCAGATTCTTAGTGGAAACCCTTTCAGCTAATTGTGTGCTGCTATATGTAATTCCCATCATAGACTATGATAAACTGGATCCCAACCCACAGTAGATTCACCCCATGCTTTGCAAAAAAGTGCTTCAATTGTGTGAGAGAAGGCTTGAATCTATGACTTGACATGTCTGGTAATCATGACATATCAATAATACATGCCTTCTTCTTGTCCTTTTACTTTCTTTATTATTTTTATGCTTTACATTATAATTACAAAAAACATTTAAATAATAGTAGTACATATATATATATATATTTGCAATTACATTTATTTGCATGCTTACAGATCAGGTATTTTCAAATTTTGCTCCTGCTCTCAACTTATCAAACAAAAGAGAAAAAAAATATCGCACTCACCCCATGTTTTTTGCCCCTATGCTGACATAGTGATATGACATGTTTTAAAGAGGTAAGACCTGGACAAACAATAAATATATCATTTATATTTTTTATTATAAAGTACATTAATATCTAATTTTTTCTGACTTGTATTATGCTATAGGACCAACATTACTTAATATTGAACAGGTAAGCACAGACCCACAATAACATTAATTTTATCATTTAAGCGACATTCAACTCCATAATAAGAAAACGCAGTAAGTGAACACACAAATTCATATGGATGAAAAGGTCCTAATAATTCCCATTTCAAAAAGCCTAACAACTTTCAATTTTAAGGTCTGTAGTTATCCCCAAATTGACCACCGAGCGGTTAGCTTGAGCGGTATCTTCTGCCATTTCCCAAGGGTGGAGTGGGGTGCAGGTTCAAGTCCCAGTTGGGACATAACTGTATTACCTATCAAAAAAAAAAAAAAATCCCCAAATTGAAAGATGCTAGTGTTTTGAAAATCAAAATATTTGATAGAGTGATTGAAGCATATGGAATATTTGAAACGGAAAAAGCAAAAACAAAGGTTACAATGAAGAGGTTTAGGGTTCGAGTTTTCCTAATCGAGCAGAACAACTCATGGGAGGTGCTCAGGTGCAACCAGATTGTCCACTTGTCCTCTCTCTCTCTCCCCCCCTCTCACAGATAGGTCAAGCAATCCGGCAGGTGTGAGTGATTTTTCTTCCCCTTTCCTCCTCCTTCCACACATGCTGACCATAAGTCTGGTTTTATCCTTTTTTTAGTAAAATTATTTGGACTTGTTCATGCTAGTGTCCAAGATGCGTTATGACCAAGGATCAAAATTTCGTTTCTTTGCCATCGAAACGGCCGAAACGTTTCCGTTTCTCAGGGAACCGAAACGAAGCACTAGTGGAATATCGAAATTCACATGTTTCCATGGAAACAAAATTGTTTCCGTGGAAACGTACCGAATCAAAGGAAACATTTCTTTTGTATCAACAAAAATTCTAAAAGTTAGTAAAAAATAATATCTATTTATTTTTCAAGGATTAAGACTCAAAATTACAAGAAGATATTTTTATTATTTTTCCTAAAATAATAAAAAAGTAGTAGGAGAAATAAAGTGTAAAGAAACAATTATTTTAATACTAAGTTACTAATTATAATAGGTTTAAATCGCCTATTTGTTTTACTTTTTATTTTATATGTAACTTGTGTCAAATTATCTAATTCGGGGATATTAAATAGTATATATCTATTATGTCATTTATCATGAATATGATGTATATGCCTTAAACATGCACAAATATTCAATAAATAGATTTATTTGTATAAATAAATAAATTTTAAGTTATGTTTCCACATGTTTTCAAATTTTTCTCCGTTTCCATTATGTTTTCGAAATGTTTCCATTTCCGGACAGATCGAAACTATACATCGAAACGATATTTTGATCTTTGGTTATGACCATCTTGACTGTGTCCAAGTCCAACACATTGGACATTGTTTTGGGCTATGGCCTCCTTAGGAGTGTGGGCTCACTAGATTAAGGTCATAATTTATGAAGTTCGGACACTCTATTTTGGTTCATGTGTCTGTGTCCGATACTTTTTGGACACATGTCCGGACACTTGAATCATGGATATTGATGATTAAATGAAAAAGTTCTTTAATTTTTATTTAATGACTTTGTTATTTTAATATCTTAATAATATTTTTTAAATTTGTGTGTTTTTATGCTAATTTTAATCGAAATAATATTAGGTTTTTATTATATGGTTATAAAAAAATATAAAAAATTATATATATTCAACGTGTCCGTGTCGTGTCGTGTCGTATCGTATCCGTGTCCCGTGTCCGTATCCTTTGTTTCTTAGGTCATAATATATCTGGTGTTTTATTAGTGGAGATAGAGATGGCATCTTCTTTATCCTTCTTTCATTTGTTATTGACTTTATATGTTACGCCTATATTTTTTCTCTTGGAAAGAAATGCTAAAGCTTAGTTTTTTGCTTGTATATGTTTTTTTTTTTTTGATAAGTAAAGGTGTATATTATAAAAGAGCCCAAAAAGGGCAACAAGGGCAAAAGCCCCAAAAGCTTTACAAAGGTCTTAACGACCCCAAAAAATCTACAAAAGAAGAGACATTAACAGGGGAAGCCTCTTTAGTCCAAAAAAATAATAAACGCAAAAGCACGTCTTTAAAAATGGGAATGGGAAGTTCCACTTCTTCAAAGACACGCTTGTTACGTTCAAGCCAAATGCTCCATAACAAACAAATAGGGGCCAAACGCCAAGGTCTCTTAATCTCAACTGAAGAGTTGCACCCTGCCCAAGCCAACAAAAGATCCCTTGACGGACCCGGCTTGTATATGTTTCAAATATGGAAATGGTTTTTGCTACATGGGATAAGAAGACAAACAGCATCTTAGTTGCCTATATGTGATCTCTCCTATAACTAAATATTTAGTTCATTTTTTAAACTTTGGTCAAACAAATGCTTTGACATTTTCCCTGTATGCATATTTTTTGTTTTAATACTCAGAAAACTAAGAGGGCGCCAAAGGTGGAAGTTGGAACTGGGACCACGGACTCCTCAATGGATGAATGGCTGCAGGTCACATTCAATATTTTCCAACAAATTATAGTTACTGTTTTCATAATCTCATTTACTCTTTGTAACATTCTGTATGGTATAAAAATTTTGGGCCATTTCAGTATTCAAAGAGTCCTGGGTTTAAACTTTCAATGGAATCCTCTACTTAAATTCGGTTAGTACTGTATTTTAGAAGAATGGTTACTGATTGGCGTTATCTTCTTTTTTCTTTCTCAGGGTACTGCATATATGGAGTCACTTTCTAGCAAATCAAAGAAGAAAAAGTAGATCAGCATGCTCGCTCAGATTAGCTGCACAAAGCACTTGAATGAGGGTAGTTGTTGTAACTCGGATTAGAGACTTGGACATTTTAAGAAGACTAGAAAAGTGAGGCAGTTTTTGGGAAACTAGAATAGAGAAGACTTGCCTCACCGCGAGGAAAAACTTGCGCATTTCATTTTATTAGAGAAAACAGAAACTTGTTGAGCTTTTTTAAAGCAAGACTAACGAAGAAAATGCAGTTTTGTTTTAAGACTCTTGGATGCTTTTTTATTTTGCTCTCATTTTGATAATTGTTGGTGCGTTAGCTGGATGATAACTATGAGTTGTGGAGTTTGTATTATCATATGTCTTAAGCAGAAAGTTGCCAGACAAATAGATCGGTTTTAAGTTTTATCACAATTAATAAAGTAATTGAATCAGACTCTTTTTTTTTTTTTAATCACAATTAATTAAGTAGATGAATTAGATTAATTTTTTTTTATCACAATTAATTAAGTAGATGAATTAGATTAATTTTTTTTTATCACAATTAATGAAGCACATGAGTCGGTGAAAGTCATCAACTCTCTTATTAGTTAAATGCAAATAAGAGTTGATCTTAAAAGGTTTTTAAACGATTCTTAAGAAAGTCATCTAAAAAGGTTTTGAAGTGGCATGTATTGGTCAACATACAACTTGTATTAGAGTGTGGGTTGGATGCAAATTAATGGAGAGCTAGTAGAACATTCCCATTTCCTTAAAGATTCTTTTGCAACTTCCTTATGCCTCTAGAATGTTACAAAAACTAAGATATTCTACATCATCTTTTGCCCTAGCTTCTTCCAAAAACCTCTGTAAGTTTGAGATTATGTTCTGTAATTTAATGGGTTAGCTCTTTCGCTCTTGTAACAGGAATTTTGTTTTAACGTAACTTGGATGTCAGTGTTATCGAATTATAGAAACAAACTAAGGAGATTGTGAACACGCATTTTTTTCCAAGGAATGCGAGACTGTCCATGTGGTGCGTCATGGAGATCATGTGTGGTATTATATAAACGGGAAAGTTTAGTGTCAGTCGTGAATGACTAAAACTCATTTGGTGATTGATGCATTTAGCTAACTTGCACGCCTAATTTTAAATGCACGCTTTCACGTAACATGTTATGGTCTCAACACCCTTACGAAATAATGATGAGTTTCACGCACTCTAAGCCCGTCGTGGGTACATTAATAATAATAAGTCTATTGGGCTTTTGTGTTGGAGTTTTGATGATGGAGTCGTTGGCACAACCATGGTTCTAAAACCTTTATATTTTTCACCAATTTTCCCCATTTGATGCCGAATTTATTTAGCCATATTTGTTTAGAAAATCCTATCACTTCATGTGTTGTTCGTGCCTATAGGGCAACACTGGTATTGAAAAATCTCATTACTCAAAATTAAATTGGCCATGTGAGTCTTTCGAGGTGGTGTCTGGTGAAACTACTAGTACTTGATAATATTGCCTTTGGTCCTGATACTGTGCTGGCTAGTACTTGCATTTAACATGGGCCCCCCGGCTAAAAAATTCATTATGATCAAACTAGGAACGTAATTTAGGTGAGTTAATTTGAGTCCGCTTGAATATTTTAGGACTCAGTTTTATTTTTATACTTTGGAATGAATTTAGTTAAAAGAACTCAAATTCGATTTATATTAGAGTTGAGCTTTGGTCGAGACTTTAGAAATCTAAACCTAACCCAACCCAACCCGAGTCCGAATTTAATAATTTGTATATTATTTTTATACCATAGTTATCTACCATTAAATTAGTAAGAATTTCTTATAAGAATTATTATTTATATTTTTATAATTTCAAAAAGTTGTTGACCTATAATAATTTTCAAAATTAAGAGTTTGTTTGGGAAATGTTAGAACCGGTTTTATAAAATAAAAATGAACTGATTTTAAATTTTTTTGTTATTTGATAAGTACCTTTTAACAATATATTGGTTATAAAAAATACTTAAAATCTTAACAAAGTTAGACAAAAAAAGAATTAGTTTTCTTAAAAACTAAAAAAATTAATGAGAGTGGTTCGAATTTGGTCTAATTTGAATTTGGTCTAATTTGAAGAATTCTCAAATAGTCCTTAAACTATGGTAAAAGAATTATTTTAAAGGTTTTTAGATTTTTTTAAAAATAGGTATTTGAGAGAACTTATTGAAACTTTTAGTGTATAATAAAAATAGAAAAAAAGTTAGCAATTTATTAAAAAGTTGTGAATAAAATTTGAGAATTAAAATTAATAATCGGATTCGATTTGAACTCGATATTAATAAATTTTAATTCGAGTCGGAGTCGAATTGAGTTATTCTTGTTTAAGGTTAAATTCATACTAAGTTTAGATTGATTATTTTAGAGAAGCTCAGACATAAATCAACGTGAACACGATCTGCCAAAATTTCAACCCTAATTCAAAGTTGTTCGTGGAGTTGCCCTTTATCGCTGTGCTTGGCTCGCAAAAAGTGCCAAGACTAAAAGGGTTGCAATAGTTTCTCAATTCACACCCATGGCCATGAGTACAGAGGCGCAATACTTAGAAGGATAGTATTTAGAATGGGTTGGGAGTTTGCCCATTTGTTCAAAACTCAGTAATGCATTGTTATATTATGTTATCGTGTAATAATATCTTATAAATATTAATTATTTTTAATGTAAAAAAATTTCATATACTAAAATTATAAAAAAATTACATGTTTATAAAAAAAATATCATACAATAACATATTATAACGATGTTATTAAATAATTACTCCTTATTCTGCGAGAAGCCAAAACAAAAGGTTAGCATTAAGTCCTATGCCCTCTACCTCCCCTCTCATTTTTGGGTATTTTGTATTTGAATATACTTATTTAACGATAAAATATACAACTGGCTCACTAAATCATCACCTACTAGTGTAGCTTCATTATGGCATTGATGACTCTACAATCTAAACCCAAAATAAAGGTAATGGATCTTGGAGTCGTGTGGATGGATTTTGCCAACATTTTTCATTTTTTTCAAAACCATCACATGCTATTTAATGCATTATGCTGTTGCTTCTTTTAATAGGTGGAAGTGGAACCCATTAATTTCTATTTTATTTATGGTTACCAAGTTGTAATTTCATTAGACTATGGTCCAAGTCGGCAACCTTCAACTTTTTTCGCTTCATTTGTAGAGAGTGAAAATCTTCTTCAACCGTCAAACCGACATGCCATATATATATATATATGTGTGTGTGTGTGTGTTGTTTCTGGAGTCTCAATTCTTTGAAAATACCCATCAATAATTATATAAAGTGAGACGTTTCACCACTATAGCTACATTATTACATATATTCCTTCTTCTGCTAAGGTGCATATTCTAACTACAAAGGCTTGATATACTTTCAGGATTCAAGCAAAACATGTATAAGTTGAAACAGCTTCTTAGGCTTTTTGATCCTCTCAGTTTTATAAAACTACCTTTAGGTTCCTCTTGATTCTCGGATTTAGTGAAGAAAAAGATCTTCTTTTATTTCCTCTTCCTTATTTAAATTAAAAATTTAAGATTCCATTGATTGGCGAAATAAATGAAAGAAAAGACGGAGGAAAAAGCAAATGTTACACAACAGATGGCGGTTGGAGGTGGCCGTCAAATTACCATTGTAATCTTACTGTTCACTATACTAGGGTCTCCCATGGAAGGCTCACAAATACTATCCTCACCATGGAGAACCAATATTCAATGGTCCTAAGTATATTGTACTCGTGTTAATGAATGTTTGAAATATTAATATATGACTCACATATTTAAATAATGTGTCGAATGCTCATTATCAGTCTGGATCTAATGAATAATTTTTTCAACATATATACTTATTATATATATATATATTTATTCTTTTTTATACAATAATAGAGAAAGGGAAATTACTATTATTAGTGTATATTGTCGTGAAGAATCGAATATTAAATTTGATAAAGATAAATAAAATGATTTTTTTGTTGATATAACAATTCATGATTAGTCCGGTAATTAAATCAATGGTTTAGAATTATATAATAAATTCCCAAAAACGTAGATCGAACATTAATGGTCTAAAATGCGAAGTATAGCATTAGTGGTCACGATAAGTTCTCCGCAGAAAACTTTGGTACGCAAGTCTCATTCGAAATTTTTTCATATCAGTTATACGTAGTCTCACAGGTGTGTGATTGTCATAGCTTGGGCTATTGAGAAGTTCAGTTGACATTCGTAGTTGATTCACGTGAAATTTTGGGATGTTTTCTCAACCACTATTAATGACTTTACTTATCCTTTCAAACTTCCCAACTGTGAAATCAAAGCTCAATAATGTAAAGTACAATTATTTCCTGTTCTGCCAAAAGCTTGATTTTCAGTAATTTATGAGTTTTTATAAATTGAAAAGTATTTATGAGAGCTGGTAAGGAGGTTTTTACAGATGGTACACAAAAAAGATGAGCTGTGCAATATTTTTGTGCAGTTGAGAACTCATTTAATGAAGATAATGGCCTCTGATAAGCTTTGCTGGTGAGAAGCATGTTACTAATTTTTCTCCCTTAAGCATAAGTCAAGTTCAATGGGTCCCTGACCTCCATGTGAGGCCCTTAAGTGCGTGTCGGCGAGCCTCTAAAATCACTTCCCTGACATCATTATATAACAAGCTCTTTGTCACTCATCTCACTCAAGCCCTTGTAGAAGCTACAAGCTTTGTAGCTTCTGATCAGCTTTAAGTTATCTCTAATCTTCATTTCTGAACATTTTGGTTTCTGGGGGGCCATAAGGGTACTTCCCAATGGGGATTCATTCCCTTTCTAGAGGGACTCTTTTCTGTTTCTGGTTGTCCTTGATATTTGCTGTGAGCTTCTGCCATGGAAATGATATGAGAGTTGAGGTTGTTGGGATTGGAGAATGCACTGATTGTGCAGAGAGTAATATCAAGACTAGCCAGGCCCTTTCAGGTATGTTGTTTTTCGAGAAGTTATTTCAGGCACATTAGTATGACGGTAATATAAAATAATTTTTTATTTTTCTATTAGTCTATTGTATTCATGTCTACTATTGTTGGATCATTAATTTGAGTAAATGGCTGGTACAACATTTGATCGTACTGTGTTGCGGCTATGACAGTTTGTTGCATTCTTCCTTGTCATACCCTGAAAGAGTCTTCATCGTCCTTGATGCTGAAGAGAGTTAAATTGATGCATGGCTTCATTTGGAGAAAGAGAGCATTTTAGTAGCTCTCTATCATCACTCCCTTGCTGCAAGGGGACTTCTTTTTAATCAATACTCCAAATTTTTGGCTTTTCTTATTTGATCTAGGGTCATAATTTTCTCTCAAATCGTATTGATCAACTTACTCATTAGATGGTTCTAATTCAAGCTAACCATGGTTTAGCATTGACAGTAATACTGTTGACATCTATGGACCTAATGGGTGTCTCTTGTGATCATGGGGAAAATCTCACCTACAATCCAATAGTCTAAACAAGAAAAAGTTTTTTTTTTTGTTAATGATGAGGAACCGCTGGTGGGTAAACCTCACCTATTATCACAGTCATTTTATACAAGATTGTGCTTGCAAAAAAAAAAGGTGCCAGACGTATACCCAACTAAATGTTGAAAGAATATGGATGTAATCGTTTTCTTTACTTCGTGCAGGGCTACGTGTAACTATCGATTGCAAGCTGGAAAATGGAGAGGTCAAAACAAGAGGAGTTGGAGAGCTTGATGAAGAAGGAAAGTTCAAGGTATCACTTCTGCAGGAGATTGTAGAGGATGGAAAATTGAAGGAAGAATGCTTTGCTCAACTTCACAGTGCATCAGCCACACCATGCCCAGCCCATAGCAATATACAAGACTCAAAGATAGTCTTCAAGTCTAAAACAGATGGAAAACAAACCTTTGGGCCTGCTGGAAAACTGAAATTCTCACCTGTTACCTGCACTTCAGCCTTCTTGTGGCCTTACTACAAATTTCCACCACTACCCAAGTTGCCACCTTTGCCCAAAGTTCACCCATGGTTAAAGAAACCCTACCCCAAGTTCTTTGGTCATCCTTTCCCTTTCCCTCCTAAGGTTTTCCCTCCAATATATAAGAAGCCTTTTCCTCCACCAATCCCCATCTACAAGAAACCACTTCCACCACCAGTTCCAATATACGAAAAGCCACTTCCTCCACCAGTACCCATATACGAAAAGCCACTTCCACCACCTGTTCCTATTTACGAAAAGCCACTTCCTCCACCAATCCCAATATATAAGAAGCCACTTCCACCACCAGTTCCAATATATAAAAAGCCACTCCCACCTCCTGTTCCAATTTATAAACCAAAGCCAAAACCACCAGTTCCAATATACAAAAAGCCACTTCCACCCCCTGTCCCAATTTACAAGCCAAAACCACCAATTGTTAAGCCACCACCAGTACCCATATACAAAAAGCCACTTCCACCCCCTGTTCCAATATACAAGCCAAAACCACCAATTGTCAAGCCACCACCAATACCCATATACAAAAAGCCACTTCCACCCCCTAGTTCCAATTTACAAGCCTCCGATCATTCTTTCGCCACCCGTGCCGATATACAAAAAGCCACTTCCACCCCCTGTTCCAATTTACAAGCCTCCGATCATCCTTCCGCCACCCGTGCCGGTATACAAAAAGCCACTTCCTACCCCCTGTTCCAATATACAAGCCAAAACCACCAATTGTCAAGCCACCACCAATACCCATATACAAAAAGCCACTTCCACCTCCAGGTTCCAATTTACAAGCCTCCAATCATCCTTCCGCCACCCGTGCCAAAATACGAAAAGCCACTTCCACCCCCTGTTCCAATTTACAAGCCTCCAATCATCCTTCCGCCACCCGTGCCAATATACAAAAAGCCACTTCCACCCCCCGTTCCAATTTACAAGCCAATACCACCAATTGTCAAGCCTCCTCTGATCCCAAAGATCCTTCCACCACCGGTGCCAATATACGAAAAGCCACTTCCGCCACCCGTTCCAATCTACAAATCTCTTCCTCCAGTCCCAAAGAAACCTTGTCCACCCATTCCCAAAGTCACTATTCCTAACCCTAAGGTGGGATATTTCCCTCCCTTGCCACCTTATTCTCCTCATCCTTAGGTCTACTTCCAGCGAGTATAGTTAATTTTGAGTAATGAAGGGCATAGCTTGGTGTGAAGTTTTAGTATTGTAATAAAGCCTTCAAGCTAGCTTGCCAGATAAAGGAAGGAATTGAAATGAAGATGAGAGGGGAAGCGAAACAAAGAGGGCACTGCAAGTAGATCATTGTTAACAACTTAAGGTTATGAAGTAAAAGTAAATGTGTGTGCATGAATAGTTCTTGTTGCATGGGGGTTGGAGTTTGTAAATGTTCAAGTGGATTTGTCTACTGGATCAATAATAGTACTTTCAGTTCATTTTGCGCAAGCAAATGAATCTTCCTTCTTTTCTTACTGATTTGCATAATCGTTCTTTAATGGTAGTTGGATGTGTTTTTTAGAATAATATTAGTTTCACTTCATTTTGCACAAGCAGCGAATGTTTCAGCTTGTTGATAACTTATTTCATAAGCCTGTCCCCAGAACGACTCTTATGTAAATCTCGTAAAATATTAAAATTATAAACACTGTCATACTAAGTAATACATTCGTGAAATAATTTTTCACAATTTTAACAGATAGTAGAATAGTTAGCTACAGAGGCAAATATAGAGGGGCTAGGGGGAGTAATGAACCCCCAAAATTTTTAAAAATTGACTTTTTATCTATATGTTTTTTTAAAAATTTGTAAAAAATTAGTTAGTTTTTATGGGCACCAAATAAAACTTTTAATATTTTAGGTAAAAAGTGTTTGGCGGGATGGAAGAGGAACAATGCGGTCACATCCATAATTTTGAAGATTGAAGTATAAGAAACAAGGTTGTTATGCCGTCTCGGGTCCGCAATTCTAGCCACTGAATGTGCAGTCAAATGGCTATTGACAAAAAGTAATGCTAGTCTTACTTATAATATTTATACTTCACTTATCTATTATTAGATCAATAAAATTTTTTACAAGTATTATTAATTACATTTTTATAATTTTAAAAATTTGTTAACCATTAATATTTTTGAAAATTAAGTTATGTTGAATGAATTATTTTAACAACTTTTATTTTTATTTAGCATCGAAAACTAAGAAAAATTATTGAAACTTTTAATGTATAATAATCAAAATAGGAAAAAGATAGTCATTTATGAAAGAAAATCTGAAAATTAGAATTGATAATTTAAATTATTAAAAAAAATTTAAGTTCGTGTTAAACTTGATACATATTAATTTTAATTCGAGTGGAACTTGAGTTAAGTTATTCGAGTTCAAAACCTAACTATTTTAAAAATTTTAAATATTCATTAGAAATAACTCAATCCAAGTATATATATTATTGGATATATAATTAAAGTCGTACGACAAACTATATTTTAAAAAAGACAGAACATGGGGACATTAATGCAGGATTAAAGGGAAATCAATATAAAGAGAACAACTATTGGTTATCATTGCTTCAATCATATGAAAATAAAAGACATTACCGAAGAAGAAAAATCAATAAATTAGGACGTACCAAATTAGCTATGCCACAAACCTATTTTTCGATGGATGGATGATGATGGAAATAGACATGCAGATGAACATTAATATTAATAATTTGTGCTAAAGATCTTAATGTTCTTTTTTGGTTTTTGTTTCCCATAGTTTGGGTGGCCTTTAATGCTAAAGATCTTCATTATTACAACAACAACATAACGATGTGGCAGTCTAGAGTTGCTTTAGATTACAAATAATTACTTCTAAGGAATTATTTTTGAGAGAGAATCAATTTCTCAGTTTAATGTTTAGGAAAATTTGTGCAAAAGTAATTAGGTAGTATGGAGTTTTTCTTTTTATCTTA
The DNA here is from genome assembly GCA_008638375.1 of Nyssa sinensis. Classification (NCBI taxonomy): domain Eukaryota; kingdom Viridiplantae; phylum Streptophyta; class Magnoliopsida; order Cornales; family Nyssaceae; genus Nyssa; species Nyssa sinensis. Next base: position 41,995,459 of record CM018033.1, read on the forward strand.
TTTAATAAATAAATAAATATAATATAAGGTAAATTATATACATGATATATTATAAACTATAAGTAATACTAAATTGTATGCATTATATATATATATGTATATATATATATATATATTAAATATTTATACATTATTTTTTTTTGGGAACACTATTAAAAAGTCTTTAAAATAAAATTTTCAATTCAAAAAATCTATGATATATTTTTTATATCTAAAAAGACACAGGAGAGAAACTTTTAATGTAAAAAACTCTAATTATTAACTTCCATCTTAATATCATTAAAAAAATTACTGATTAGACTAAAATAACTTTCAAGATATATTTTAAAAAATACTAAATAACTTATAAAATAAAAATTTTGATTAAAAAAAGGCATAACCTTTTTTATTTATCTAGAAGGCCTAAAAAATAAATTTTCATTTCTTAAAATTTTATGATTTTTTTGGGATTGAAGAAGTTATTCTATATATTTTATGGTATTTTTTAAATATATTTTGAAGGTTATTTTAGTCTAATTAGTAATATTTTTAAGTTAAGATAGAAATTAATAATTGAACTTTTTGTATTGTTTTTTAAATATAAAAAAATATCATAAATTTCTTAAATTAAAAATTTTATTTAAGAGACTTTTTAATATTTTTACCTATTTTTTTTTTCTTTACACACACCCAGCATTGCAAGTGGTCCTTTACAAACGCAAATGCTTCAAAGCATCAGTAAAAAGAGCAACTGCAAACAGTTAATTGTCCCACAATAAATTTTTTTATACTTTTTAAAATATAATTCTTTAAATTATATTTTTTTCTATCTTAATTTAAAATTTTTCATACCATTACTGTCAGAAAAAATTTCACTCAGACTCTTGAGATTTGGTCTAATTACAGTAAGTCCCGTCTAATTTGAAAAATATACAATTAGCCTGCATTTAATGGCTCACCCTTTTCTGCTTTCAATTCATTGAAGCCAATAAACTAAGAAAAAACACACAAAGCTTTTCTAGCATCTACCTATTCTGTGTTTCTCTCTCTTTTTCTATCATCTTGGCCTATGAAGCACGGATACTCTAGTTTAGTTCACGTATCTGTATCAAACACGTGTCGAATACCAACATTTTCAGATACGTATCCGGACACTTAAATTATGAATGTTGATGATTAAATGAAGAAATTCTTTAAATTTTATTTAATTATTTTGTTATTTTAATATCTTAATAATATTTTTTAAATTTGTGTATTTTTATATAAATTTTAATTAAAAATAATATTAAGTTTGTGTTATATGGTCATATAAAAATACAAAAAATTATATATATTCAACGTGTCCCTAACGTGTCTGTGTCCTACTTTTTTAATAAATAACATGTCTATGTGTCTATATCGTATCATATCCGTATCCGTGCTCATTAGATCTTGGCCTTTCTTTGCTTTCTTCTATCTAATCTTAATACTGCTAGCCAAACTTCAGAGGGTCTAACTAAAATTTTCCCTTACCTTTATTATAATTTTAATTTGATATCTTCAATGCGACGTTATTAATTAATTAATTTTTTTTTTTATGAATCTCTTTATTTGATTGATTTTTTTCTTTAATTTTTTTTTTCCGTAGAGTGTTAGGTTCACTCCGATAACAAGACTATGTAGCTATATTTTTTATTATATCTTTATAATTATTTTTATATATTTAAAATCAAATATTTTCTTTGCAAAATTTGTCCCTTCTGAAAAAAAAAAAATCATTAATTCGTCCTTAACTACAAATACATTTGTATTTTCAAACGTGAAACCAAACATATTTTCAAACAGACAAATTTGTATTTTAAAACCTCAATCAAATGACAAATCCCATTTTTTGGTCCAGCTTATGATAATAAAAATGCAGAAAGTAAAGTGCAAATCTCCTCCAAATGACTAAGACCCAGCATGGTGTGAAGACAGAAATTTGAAATTTGTGTATGCATCTTATAACTTTATTTACATCTAACATGAATGCAATTGATTCACCTAAAAGAATGTGCATTTTATTTAAGTGAAAGGGGTAGGTAGGCTTACAGAGATAATACAATACAAAAATGTGCATCTGTAAATGCTCTCATTCAATTATATGATATCTTTTCAATCAGCAAAACCGGTGAGCATGTGATGAACATTATTGCAATTTTTGCTCACCCAAACTCAATTCATCTACTTGGGTCCCTAACATCATCTGCAATGGCAAGCCTCTTGAATGACCTCCTCCTCTATCATCATATATAAATGCTCGAGCTTTGAAGCTCAAATTATCACTCAAATCCTTGAATCAAATTGCAGAAGCTTTTACAGTTTTTTGTTTCTTTTGTCGGTGTTCTTAATGTGGATTCTTCCCATTTGTAGAGGGGCTTTTTTGGGCTTCTGTGTGTCTTTACTGTTAGCTGTGAGCTTCTGCAATGGCAATGAGGAAACTGTTGAGGTAGTTGGAGTTCTAGAATGTGCAGATTGTCGACAGAGTAATATTAAGACTAGCCAGGCTTTTTCAGGTACAATGTTTGATCTTGTATATGAATGCATTTTCATTTTTGCCATCCCAATTTTAGTTTTGCAATGCTTTTTCAGGTACAATGTTTGGTCTTTGGGCCTTTTATGGTCCTTGGTGTCTTGGAAAATTAGCCCGGAGAAATTGGAAATTAAGATAGTAAATAAATTGAGTCCAATGTTTAAGCTTTCTTGTTAAAATACATGACCTTTAAATTGTTTTCAAAATTGACCTATTAATTTCTCAAGTCAAAGTTAAACAAGTCTCTAACTAAACCGACTTGATTTTTTAAATAATATTAGATTACTTATTAGTTTATTGAGTCGAGTTCAATAAATTAACGATATTCAAAATATATTTAAATTTGACTTATTTATCTCTCTAATCGAGTCAATTACGAGTCAAGTTGAAATAACTTTATTTGTTTTGTAAGTGTCAGAGTGTGTAATACACGGACTAATGATATTGCAATGTTCAGAACATCGTAACTGAGATTAGCAGTCCTCCTTAATAATTGGAAATCCATTGACAATTAAGAATTACTGCAACTCCGGCTGCTTGGATACATGGGTTGTTCTTTTCAATTAAAAATCAAGCCAGTCTCTATTTCTTGGTTTTTCCTTTGTCTAACAAAAGGGGCATTGTAGAATTTGATCTGAAAAGATGACCATGATTTTGTGCAGGGCTTCGTGTTTCCATTGATTGCAAGTCTGCAAATGGAGATTTTAAAATCAGGGGATTTGGTGATGTTGATGAAGAAGGAAAATTCAGAATATCTCTTCCTCGTGGAGAATTGGAGGAGAAGGAATGCTTTGTGCAGCCTCACAGTGCATCAGGTGCCCCATGCCCTGCCCACAACATCCAAGAGGACTCAAAGATAATCTCCCAGTCCAAAGCCACCGGGAAACAAACCTTTGGAGTGGCCGGAAAACTTAAATTCTCCCCGGTCACCTGCACATCAGCCTTCTTTTGGCCTTTCTTCAAGCACCCGCCATTGCCGTATCTTCCACATTTCCCAAAGCTGCCACATTTCCCAAAGCTGCCACCTTTCCCAGGGACACCAATTGAATTCCCTCCATTCCCAAAGTACTCTCCCCCAACATATAGGGAGAATCCTCCACCAGCACCAGCACACAACAACCCACTCCAACCACCAGCCCCTGTATATAACAGCCCACTCCCACCTCCAGTTCCTATTACTAAGAAGCCGCCTACATATAAAAACCCCCTTCCACCACCTGTTCCGGTCATCAAGAAGCCACTTCCACCCCCAGTTCCAATATATAAGAAGCCCATTCCACCGAATACACCAATTTATAGAAAACCTCTTCCCCCACGAGTTCCATCTATCCAGAAGCCACTTCCACCACCAGTTCCAATATATAAGAAACCCATTCCACCGCCTACACCAATTTTCAAAAAACCTCTTCCACCACCAGTTCCAATATATAACAAGCCCTTTCCACCACCTACACCAATTTATAGAAAACCTCTTCCTCCACCAGTTCCAATTTATAAGAAACCCCTTCTACCACCAGCTCCATTATACAAAAAGTCAATTCCCCCTCATGCACCAATCTACAAACCAAATCCCCCAATCAGTAAAACCCCCCTTCCTCCAGTCCCAAATGCCCCTCCAATAAATAAAAAACCTTATCCTCCTATTCCTAGAGCTCCTCCTATTCCACGAAAGTACTTTGGACACCAACCTCCCTCTGCACCCAATTCTTCTCTTTCTAAGGGAACTTTACCGGAAAAAGTCTAATAGAATCGAAGCGCAAGTACTATTGTCACTGTGATTTTACTGTGGGATTCACATGAGTACCATAAAAAAAACAAATCACACTGATTGTAGCGCCATGTTACCGCCTTGCTAGATCTTTTTCCGCAGCTTACATTGTTCCAAAGTTTTTAAGTAAATGTTATTGTGTCACTTAATATGAAAGACTTTAGTAGATAATTTGGTATTGTAAGTTTGTAACAAGATATTGAAGGTAGAATGTGTTAATTTTGATTTTATAACATGTCTGAGTGGCTATGCCTGGATGCAAAAACATTTTTTCATGACAGTGGTGCCAAGGGTTGGTTGCCATGCTAATGAACCCAACCAGAAGGTGAACTTGGGCTAAATTTTAGTCTGTTGGGAGAAAATGTGGATCATATTCCCACACAATTCACTCAAGAAACAATCACAACACAAAGTATTAACAGGGCACTCAAAACGGAATTTATTCACTGAATTTTCTGCAGGTATATACATGCATCTGTATATGTGTGTGTGTGTGTATAATGTGAGAGAGGGAGAGAGAGAGAGATATAGAGTTCTTAGGTCCAATAAGTCAGATTTTATGCCTCTTAAAGTCATCCATTTCGGCTGCAAAATATGACCCACAAACAAATGCCTCTCAAGTTATAGCTATCTTCTAGAATCTTGCATAAAGAATTTAGTTTACTTTTCAACATCCCCTTAAACTTCATTCTCCGGATGTCTCATCTTCAAACTCTTGAATACATCATCCTTTAATAGTTGCCTGAAAATATTAACAAAATTTGGTCATTGGACTTGCAATGGATGAATGAACTATCTCCACTTCTTTTTGCTATTGTCGAGATTTATTATCAACCAAATAGCCTGACAAAACCCTGATTGGAAAGACCAAGCGAATGCAGCATAATTGCTGTTTTCAAATTCAGATTAAATTCTATATTTTCAAGAACTTGGGTTGGCTAGTTATCCTTGGCATGCAGGATCAAGCAATTGCAATTTTCATGGTGTTGTGAGAAGCCAACAAATTGAAGCAGATTCCATCTGGAATCCAGGGTGTTTGCTGCAAAATAACAGAGATGGCCTTCTACTTGGATTTTTGTGGAGTAAGACCCTTGTCGGGCCTTGGCCTTTTTTACCTAAAAAAGTGATTTGTTAGATTAAAATATGTAAGCTCACTGTTATTTGTAGTACACCATTCTTTGCGGCCTCAAACCATAGCTCCTTCTTAGTAACAAATATGCTCACGGGGTAGTAGGCGCTCTTTGGGGATTCCAGACTATCTCATGCATAGGAAGTAGAATAATTTGGTAATACTAGAATATTGTTTCTTTGACCGAAAAAAGAAGAAGAAGATAGTAGTGCTCTTCAATTTTATAGTGACACGTAGATAATGGTTACACACTTGTCTCTCATCTCGGACTTGAAACAAACTAAGTTAAATAGGATTAAAGTCCTATCCGAGTGGTACAAATATTTATTCTCGATGCAATTAACGTGTGTTCGATTTCGATCTTCCCATCATTATATAAAAAAAAAAAAAAAAATTGGACCAACTTAATAGGAAGTTTCCTTGGTTTTCCTACGCTTTCCCACATAAAGCCCCTCTTTGTAACTAAACCTAAAAATGATGGGGTCCTGGAATTATTAGGGAAATCCAGAAAGGCTAACACAGCTATATATTTTTTTTTATAGCTAAAGTGAGTTGGTAAATTCCCACCAAAGAGAAGCTATTTTTTTTTTTTAAAATATATTCAAAATTTTGTAATTAATTTTTTTAAAAGTTGTGAAAATATATTTAGATATGATAATCTAAATTTTTAAAAATTAAAAAAAATATATTTTAAAATGTGTATTTCGCGTTTTGAAAATATAAACAAACAGAGCCTAAGTATTTTTTTAAAGCCTAATTAATTATTAAAAAATATAAATCATACCACATCGGGATATCTTATTCCATAAATTTTAAACATAGGGGACATCCCTATGTGGTATGATTTATATTTTTTAATAAGATATAATAGATATAAAATTCTTTATTATATTATGTGATTCAATGATATATCATATATGTAATTATAATAAATCTATATGCATATGACATATTATTTATTTACAAATAAAAATAAAAAATTATGGTATCAAAAAAATACTGAATATCAAATTTAAATAAAATGTCGTTAGAAGGAGACGTTAATACGGATGTACCAGTAACACACAGAATATCTCAATGGCTCGAACCCAACCCTCTAAAGTTCAAATTTGAAAATATCTGGAAGGCCCATATTTTTGTCCAATATTTTATCCAGGCCTATCTCAGTTCCCATTCCACTCTTAAGGGCCCAGATCATCGATTAGTGGACAGTAGTGCGTTTGCAACAGAGCACTAATGAAGATCTCGTGGTCGATTGGTGATGGACCAATGGCAATGCCAATTGGTATCACCAAATGATGCCTGCTACGTGTCCTGGCTGACTGAATAATGGACCACGGTGGTCCATCACCACCAGATTTCCCCCTCTCAATGACCTCCCAGCAAGAATCCCGAATAATGAAAGCATATACCACGTGATTTAATCCTGAGTGACTCCGAACTAACCACGGTTACAAATAACTAACCATGGTCACTTTTCTCCAACCTCCCTCCTATCTAACAGCACAGGATGACGACACGTGTGTAAATTCAATGGCCAAGATTAACTTTCTATGGATAATCCATGGTCATGACCTCCTATAAAATGTCACATTCGTCGCTTAAACCCTACGCATTGTAGTTGACGTAGTCCGACAGTGAGTGTGTCAGATCTGAGAATGGCCAACCCCAAGGTTTTCTTTGACATGGCGATCGGCGATACACCGGCCGGCCGGATCGTGATGGAGCTGTTCGCAGACACCACTCCGCGCACCGCAGAGAACTTCCGGGCCCTCTGCACCGGGGAGAAAGGCGTCGGCAGGAGCGGCAAGCCTTTGCACTACAAGGGATCCACCTTCCATCCGCGTGATCCCCAACTTCATGTGCCAGGGCGGCGACTTCACCTGCCGGGAACGGAACCGGCGGCGAGTCCATCTACGGCTCCAAGTTTGCCGACGAGAACTTCATCAAGAAGCACACCGGACCTGGTGTGCTCTCCATGGCTAATGCTGGCCCGGGGACCAACGGGATCGCAGTTCTTCGTCTGCACCTCGAAGACCGATTGGCTTGACGGAAAGCACGTGGTGTTTGGTCAGGTTGTGGAGGGAATGGACGTTGTGAAGGCGATCGAGAAGGTTGGATCGAGTTCTGGAAGGACTTCGAAAACTGTGACCATTGCTGATTGTGGTCAGCTTTCTTAGATTGGTCTTCGATCTGTTATCTGATCGATTTTATGAGCGTCTGATCTATCATTATGTTAACTTGTAGGTGTTTTCATTATGGTACTTTTTACCTTAGGGGTGAAGATGTGATGTTCTGTGTCTAGATTGGTTGTTCTGGGTAGCTTTTGTGTGTTGAAATGAGAACTTCGTTCTTCTAATATATAAATCACTTCTTTTCTTTTTTTGAGTTGTCTTCTCCTTCATAGGAGGTTATTTAGATACAGCAATTACCGAAATAATGCTATTCTGATTAATCAAATTTGGTGGAGGAATATTATTTAGATTGACAATTACCGAAATAATGCTATTCTGATTAATCAAATATGATCATACATATTCTTTTCTTTTCTTTTGTTGGAATAGACTAATTTTCCCCGCTGGCGGCAAGGAAATATGAAACTGAATAAATGTGTTCAGGTATCAGTTTCTTTCAAAGTGGTTTAAGCGAAAAATAGAAGGGAAAGAAAAAGACAGAAGGAGAACAACCATGGCTCTAAGGCGACTTTGGGTTTCGTTTTCGTTTTTATTAGGAGCGCCAATGAGGCATCGGCCCACATATTTAGCTTATGTGGGTGATGCTTGCTTATTCGCTTGGTTCAGTGTTACTGGGATGAATTTACTGTTTAGAGTAATACTGAAAATTTTATTTTAAGTCTTAATGCAATGCTTATTTGGACGAAAGATTAGAATTATTAATTATTAAATTTTTTATATTTTTATTAATTAATAATAAATATTTTTTATTTGTAAATAATTTTTAGTATTAATTATTAAATAATAGAATTATTAATTATTCATTCTGAAATTAAGTTATTTCATTAAAAAATTATGTAAAGTTAAAAAAATTAATTTTAAAAATTAAGTAAAGTAAAAGAAATTAATTTTAAGATAAAGTCTGAATGCAAGTGGTGTAATTGTATATGAGTTTGATTATTGTATAAAAAAATAATTTTAATTTATTTCTTCAATTATTGTAATTTGTCACGGTATGTAACTTTTAAAAACATCATACTTCTTTTTTTTTTGTTTTTGTTTTGTTTCCATAGCACTTGTAAGATTGAAAATCAACATGAGGCGGTCTGGAGTCTGGATGTGCCGCACCACCTCCGATGGTGGTGTGTTGGTAGTAAATCAGTTATAGTGGACCGACTTCTATTCTGTTGTCTTGTCTTGTATGATACACATTATCTTTGGGTTTGGGCGCTTTGCCTTTTCCATAAAAATCTCCGTGGACCGACACAAAAGTAGCTCCATCTTTTGATGTTGCCTAATTTTTTTTTGTTTTTATTTTTGTTTTTCTAGATAGTTAGAAGTACAGATGTGAAACGGTCTGACTTTTTTTTTTTAGTTTAGTTTTTTTATTTTTAATAAATAATATAAATCTTAATTTTTTTAAATATTATATTTTTTATTATTTTAATCACATAATATCACTATTTTTATTTTATTATTTTTAATTATAATATTTTATTTAATTTTTATATTTTTTACTTTATTATTTATTAGTCTAATATTAATATTATATTTATTTATTATTTATTATAATATTTTGTTTACATTTCTATTTTTTTTTGCAAAATTATTATAATTTTTTGTTTGAATATATTTACATAATAATTATAAATGATAATAAAATATAAAATAAATTGGGTTTTACATGCCCATGCCTTCAAACGTGTCATGTCTGGGTCATAGGCTTGGGATGGTCGATCTGTCCTGACCTACCAAGTTGTGTAGTACTCAGTTCAACTTATCAATTATCGTATTGTGTCTGACTTGTTTGACACTTCTAACTATAAGCGAACTGGAGAGAATTACAGTAGTTCAGACTTGATTCTAAAATTAATCCTCCTGGGCTAAGTTTATTTAACACAAATCAGACTTGATTTTACCAGATGAACCACATAATCCCATGTAGGACTCTTTTTTTTTTTTTAAAGAAATATATTTTTATTGGAATTTTAAATACTTCCAAATAGCAAATGGAGTATTGAGATTACTAGCTTTATGATTTTGTTAATCTTCAAATATATGGATCTTTCTTATCTTTCCGATATATTTCCAAATACCTCAGTCCAGCTGCAGGATCCTTCCAAGCTGCAAGTGGGATCATATTCTCCTTTGGCGTGACTTTATTTTCATTCCACGCTAATAGAATCTAATTCCAATAGTAATAGAATTTAGAAAGACATGTGGACTCCTAATTCCTTTTTTTTTTTTTTTTTTGTGTTGATAATATATGGATGAGAAAGAAAAAAATTAAATTTATATTAATTAATAAATATTTACATTACTTAAATAGGACCTCACTACTTAGAGGGTGTTTGGCTAGCTACGAACAACTAAAAATAACAGTAGATAAGGAAACTCTACTCACAAAATCTTTGACCAAAACTTTCAAAATAACGAGAGAGGGAAGTACTACTCAGCAAACGGGGTCTTAGACTCCTGATTCTAAAAGAGACTTGGAGTGATGTTGGCAACTTGGTACAAGTATTATATTTAGCTTAAGGTGCAAGCAATTTAAAATGAAACTTTAGTGGGCACCCATCTTTCTTCTTATCTATAAATAAACTAATGAAATTCTTGAAGTTCTTTTTATTTTTATTTTTTTGGTCTCCTCTTGCTTATTTTGAAGTTGAAAATGAAATCATGTGGGCAAGTCACCATTAAAAAGGAAAAAAATGTAAATTATTTTGTCCCAATTATCAATTTCACAAATAATCACCTAAAGTAACCTAAATTAAGTATGAAGTTAGGATAGTGAGTGAAAACCTTTCACAAGTGCACAAAATAACACAAAGATTACCCCTTCAAAAGAGTAAAAAATATGATTAGGAGGTTAGAGACCCAATTTAATGCCTTTAAATGAGTCTCATCAAATACATAATTTAATGCACCAAATACAAGAAAAGAGAAAAAAAAATTATACCGATATAAAATTTTTGATAATTATATTAATATTTATTTGATAATTTTTAAAATTAAATTAATTTTTTTATTTTACTCGATAAATTATATATACATTTTTTAAATTGTTTTTTTTTTAAATAATAAAATTGCCTCTTTCTTATTTTTTTAAATTATATATATATATATTATTTAATTTTGTCTAATTTTTTTAATTTTATATTAAATTTTTTACCCAACTACAAATAATCACATCCACTTCATCTATTCTATATTAAGTTTTTTTTAAGGTAAAAGGCATCAACTCTATCATAGTTGAGTGAAAAATATAAATTTATAAAATTAACTCTTTCTTTCGTATTAATTCTAAAATTAACGTCAGATTAAAAGATAATAATAATATAAATTTTTATAATACCATTAATTGAGTTGTTAAAGTGAAATCTTATTTTGTGAAAAATAAAAAAAAAAAACACTTAAATTGAGACTTTATATGCTACACGGAGTTCTCCATAGAAGCTCCACGTGTGAGATATTCCACCAATGATCAAACATACTACAACCGAAGTCAATTCCCGCTCGGATTAGGAATAATATTAATCATTGGATTGAATCCTGATTCCAACATACTACAATCAATCTACACCGTTCGATCCAATCCTTAGAAATTAGAAACCTCCCCTCTTATGAGCGATTTCTTGGCTGCCAACTGACGCAAACGCAACCTATCTACACACTTGCGATATACGTATAGCGAGACACAGAGAGAGGAGAGAGCGAAACCATGGCGGCAACTGTGAGTGCATGGGCGAAACCTGGCGCGTGGGCTCTCGATTGCGAAGAATACGAAGCCGACCTTCTTCAGCAACAAAAGGAAGAGACGGATAACGAGATCAACCACTTTAACGGCGGCGATGCCTCCGGCCTCCGCGAGTCGGCGGCACTTGCGGACTTCCCTTCCCTGGCTGCGGCGGCAACAACCAAGACAAAGAAGAAAAAGGGACAAACCCTATCTTTGGCCGAGTTCTCCACTATGGGCTCGGCAAAACCATCTCAGACCGTCCAAGCCAAAGGTCTCACCGCGGAAGATCTCATGATGCTTCCGACTGGTCCCCGCCAGCGAACTGAGGAGGAGCTCGACCGCTCCAGACTTGGTGGTGGATTCAGATCGTACGGTTCGAACGGATATGATAGGAACAGGAATAACAGCGACGAATCGTCGAACTCTAGGTGGGGCTCTTCTAGGGCTTCTGAGGAGCCGCGTAGACAGTCAAGTTTCGGTAGGGATTCGAACAGAGAGTTAGCGCCTTCTCGTGCTGATGAGACTGATGATTGGGCGGCGGGTAAGAAATCAACGTTCGGTAGTGGATTTGAAAGGAGAGAAAGAGGAGAGAGGGGAGGATTTTTTGATTCACAGTCGAAAGCGGATGAATCGGAGAGTTGGGTATCGAATAAGAGCTTCATTCCGTCTGAGGGACGGAGAGTCGGTTCTAGTGGTGGTGCATTTGGTAATTACAGAGAGAGACGCGGGGGTTTCGAGTCTAATTGCAGTGGCCCCGATTCGGATAATTGGGGGAAGAAGAAGGAAGAGGAGGGACGTGCTCCCGGTGGTGCGTTTGATAGTCTCAGAGAGAGGCGAGGGGGTTTGGATTCAGCAATGAATGGTGGTGCTGATTCGGATAATTGGGGAAAAAAGAGAGAAGAGGGAAGTGGAACTGGGAGGCCGAGGCTTAGTTTGCAGCCCCGGACACTGCCAGTGGGTAATGCGCTTCAAAATGGTTCGATGGCACCAGCGAAGCCCAAGGGTTCTAACCCCTTCGGGGAGGCAAGGCCAAGGGAGGATGTTCTGATGGGAAAGGGGCAGGATTACGAAGAAATTGATGAGAAACTCGGGGCAGTTACTACTAATGGGTCATCATTTGGGACGAAGAGTTTTGGGAGCGGGGATAGGAGGGAAAGCTTCTCAGAAGGTCGGACTGAGGGGAGCTGGAGGAAGGCAGACTCAATTGATGTTCCTCCTCCGAGGTTTGTGAAATAAACTCATTACAACTTATGATTGTAATGTAAATATTAGTTATTTGTTTCGATTTTTGTTGCTCCTGTTAGCTGTTAATCTTGTGTTTTGTAAATCCTAAAAGTTGTATGATACCTTGATTGCAAGAATTGATTGAGTTATTCGTGAAGAGACTGTTGAAGCCATTTTTTGTTTTTGGCTTTCTGGTCTCACTTAATTGGTATAATTGTTACTCGGGTTTCATTCTGGAAAAATATGTTGAATTGAGTTCCTCTCTCTATATCTATCTATCTATCTAGCTGTGGAGAAATCTCAGCCCTCTTATCTGGTGTGAGGGGTTCAATTTTCATAACTTCTCTTATGAAGGAAAAAGGATTCTTGAGGTTAGAATTGGTAATGTGAGGAGGTTGAGTTGATTCTATAAACAATGCTTTGGGGATTTAGGACTTTTGGTGCTGTTTGGCATAGAATGTTTCCACACTGTGATAGTTCTGACCAAAAAGTAGTAGTTTAAGCTTTAAAAGAAGGTGGTTGTGATGTTTATTGCATGTCCTCTGATTTGCTTGTAGCCTCTTTATCGATTCTAATTAGCTGATGTCTGCAATGCCCTCCTCTCTTTTCTTCCTATCTTGTATGTAGACTACTGAATTGCCTTTTGTTACATGAAGAAGCTGTTGTCCCAAAATTAAGAGCAGGAAAGAGGAACAGCTTAGTACTATTGACTCTCTTATTTTTTCAGAACATGTCTTATTATTAGCCCATTACTCACCTACTTATCAAAGAGAAAAAATGACCCTGTGAATGATCCAAAAAAAAGGGTCTTATTGCAACCCTACGGTCTCTTGAAATACTAGAGGGAGCTTCTCATGACAAGCCAGCTTGGTTGAGTGCTTTCTGTTTAATCTTTGTTCCCTTCCATGATCCCATCCCCTCCTAGGCAAAATTTTGTTGAGGCATTGTCTCAGATTGTGGATTTTAATTATACCATTTCCTCCTTTCTCACTCAAATATTTATTCATTCATGCACAAGACTTGTAGTTAGCAGCCTGAGGGTGTGCCCTATCCGGTCCATGTCTTGCATTGTTGCGGAGGTTTGAATAGTGAAATACCTGTTTTTATCACTAGTATGGCATATAAAATCTTTCATAATCCGGTGTTGATTATTGTGTGTACCCATTTGGGTTTCAAGTTTTTCATTTATTTTGATAATGCCTTGTAGATATGTTGGATACTATGATGCAAAATAGGGAGTATGTTTGGAGAAATTTAGCCGGTTGTATTTAGTTCTTTATATATTGTTTGTAAGGATAACACAATATGCATGAACACACAGTTTACATGCAAAATTCCATTTTTTCTTTTCTCTTTCCTCTTTGCTTGCATGAAATTTGACAAGGAAATATATTCTGTTGGCAAGGCAACAAGAACATGTGCACATATATATTTTTCTTTCTGGGTATAGTGCAGTATTATGGTGTTGATTCAATGAATAAGTTTTTCATGTTCAGTTTGATACTTTTTACGGTGTGGAAAAAAATGAAATGTTTGGGTTTTCAGGTTAATATATTTTCCTTCTCTTGGGTTTGATCAATTTTTGAGTTTGGTTTTTTTTTTTTTTGTTTGTTTTTTGTTTTAACAAAAAACATAATTTAGTGGTTGTCTTGGTTATTAATTTTTTAGTCTAGTGGTGATATGAAAGAAATGTTGTGGCTGAGTTAATTATATTCTGTTTTTTTTTTTTGGGTAAGTAAGTGACTCTTGGGTGTGGTAGTTAATTATATTCTGGTCACCGAAAACTTTTTTGCTCTGGGTTAATCCTCAACTTTATCTTTGTATCCCTGTTTGAACCAAGTTCTTGTGGCATTATAGTTACAATTAAAGAACATGTGAAATTGTGATACGGACAAAGATTGTGTAAAGGCCCATTACCCGGTGTTAGTACAATGTTGGAAGGGATAAACCGGCCGACCTCGTGTTTGACTACATTGTTTTACTTTGAAGTAGAACAATTTCTGAGTTTTTGGTTCACCATCTCTTGCATACTTTTTTTTTTTTTGGAACTATATTTTCAGATACCGAGCTGAATGTTATGGATGCCTGGTTTAATCATACATCTGCAAGTATTAGATTTTGGAACGGCTAAACTAATTGTTTTCTTTTGGATGTAGTGGTGAAAAAATTGAAAATGGGCTTGTTGAAGAAACTGAAGGTGGTAATCTGCAAGCGTGATGCTAAAGGTTGACCTGGAAAAGACATGGAGGAAGAAGTGGAATGGACTTCAGTATAATGTGTGTTTGATGAGATTATTTTGTTTTCTGTTCTCTTGTTTTATGTTTTGCTTGACTGGGGTTACCGTGAGGCTGTAGTATGGAGGCAAATTTTGGTAGACTCTTCTGAGTATTTGAATTATTTAATGCCCAAATGGCTTGTTTGTACTTTGCATGGAGTGTCATAACTAGAATTATGTGTTTATTTACATTCTTTTTATTTATAAACTCTAAAATTTTGTCATCTAAATCTGTTTGAGGGTTGATTCTGGATATTATATTTTTGTGACCCAAATAAAATAATTTTGTTTTGTTACCTGTGCCATTCTTGCTTCTTCCTTTTGTTTAAAAGATATTTCTGTATTTTGTTTTAACTAGCCTCAGAGAAGGGTTTGCGGGGGTGAAGGGATGGTTTTAGGTGATAATTGTGGTGCTCTGATATTTTGGAATTGTTGATACTAGCTGAAATTTTTTGACCCTTTAGGTAGGGCTGTGAAGAGACTTTAGAAACATATAGTCTTTATTGGCGTTTTATCAAATGGAATATTGTGAGTTTACAAGTGGATGTTTCTTATAAATCCTTGGTCTAGTAGTACCGTATCTTAGTGTAATTGGAGCTCTCATATTTTTTAAAAATTGTACACGGTCGGATATTACATTTGCTGTTCACTTACTAGCAAGTTATAGTTCTGGTCCAACTCGAAAGCATTGGAATGGTGGTAAACATATTTTTCGTTATTTTTACGGAACAATTGAGATGAGTTTGTTTTATTTACAAACTTTAAAATCACTATTAGTCGGGTATGTAGATGCTGGGTATCTTTCTGATTCACATAAAGTCAGGTCACAACAAGATATGTATTTATCTATGGCAACATTGTTATATCATGGAGATCTACAAAGCAAACAATGACAACATTTTATGAGACAAGCCTGAAATGCATAAGGTTAAGATCTGGTGTCCAGCACATTTGAGAATCATGTGAATTATTTTTAATTCAAGTTAGTCCAACAACAATATACGAAGATAATGTAGCGTGTATTGCACAAATTAAAGGTGGTTACATTAAAGGAGTCATAACTAAGCAAATTTTACCAAAATTCTTTTATACTCATGAGTTTCAGAAGAGCGGTGATATTAATATTTAACAAATATACTCAAGTGACAATCTAGCAGATTTGTTCACAAAAACATTGCCAACAACAACATTCAAAAAGTTAATATATAAGTGTGGAATGTGTCGGCACAAAAATTTTTTATGTTGAACTTATATTGCAATGAGGGGAGCATGTATATTAAAAAGACATTGAAGAGTGGTAGACATCTAAGGGAGAATGTTATGAATACAAGTGTGTTTAAGGTAAAGAAACTCACATAGCCTTTAAGATTAGTTAAAGCCATAACTCAAGTGAGCGTTTTGTCTATAATGGCTATATATATACCTTAGTTTGGATGAAGGAGAGACACACAATGAAGTGAGGTAAAGTGAAGAAAGACAGAGAAATTAATAATATTTTGTAGCCATTCACCTTTGTATGTTTTTTTACAAAATAGTATAATATTCTTCTCCCCGTCCGTAGATGTAGGCTTAAAGTTGAACCACGTAAATATTTGTGTACACTTGTATAATTGATTTGTGTGCATTTATTTTTTTATTTTACAACAATGATGTAATTTTAAAAAAATATTAAAATTTATTTTTTAAAATTGATGTTGTTACATTAATTTTATTATTATTAATATAAAAAAATATAATATAATTATTGCATTGAAAAATAGAATGCATGTCTCTCAGCTTGTGGCTAGAAATTGAGAGTAACAGTTGAAAAAGACCACCTTGAAAAAATTAAGCTGCTAGAAAACTGACGTGTTCCACATCAATTCCATCAGCATCTTGTGGTAAGCAAGACAAGCATTCCCCGTGAAGCGTCGTTAATATTAGTATCCATAAAGCCGTATAAAGCAGATGGGCATGATTACTGCATTGAGTTGCCGGAAAAGTTCACCAAAATGTCACGCCCCCTATGTTTCTTTCTAGAAAACTTTTTGACAAATTCTGCTACCTACAATTTGTTCAGTTGAATACCCTCCCTCCGTTCATCTAAATATTTAATTCACAACGTATAATTTAAGTATTTAATGGTTTTACATATTCTCTCAGCAGTTAGATAAATTTGCGGCATGTTTGGTCAATTTATATAACATATTTTTAACAATTTATTTAAATATTATATTAAAATTTATTTTAAATTTATTCATCTTAACATTCATAACTTAATTCATCAAACCGATAAAGACTCTTCCTTACTATTCAATTCTCTCTAATGGTGGTCTATAATTAACAGAAGACCACAAGGTGGTTGTTTAGTAACTTACTTACATAGGAAATAAATTCAAAAAAATTAAGAAAACCTTATAGAACTATGGGTCACTAAAGAATTGTATATATATTTAGCCGGACGGCGAACAGATAAAACACAAACCAATAATGTCTTTCTTCATTGGAGGTAAGAGGAGGGGGAGAAGCAGTGGCGGATGGGGGGTCGGAGGGGGGCATGCCTCTCCCAAAAATTTGGATATTATATTTTTTAACTTTAATTTTGTTTGAATTTTTAATAAAATGAGACTCCCGACCAATTTTTTAAGAATATTTATATAAATTTTTTTAAATTTTAATACTTATAATTTGATCTCTTCAGAAACTTCGATATTATATTTTTGCTACTAATTTTATTAGAATTTTTTTAACGAAATAGAATTTAACCCTTTAAATTATTTATTTATATATATAAATTTTAATATTTATAATTTGACCCATTTGAATCTGCCACTGGGAAGGGGAAATCACGTCAAGGTCCTGCGATTTGGAGGGTCACATTGCGCCAAACAAACGTGAAGTGAAAGGGGTCAGCTGCTCAGGGGGTTTATTTTTCTAGGGTAGGCTAAAAAAGTTAAAAGACCTTAGATATAGAACTACATCTCTCAGAACTCAGAAGCAATAATATACCTATAGTTTTTGGAATGCTATGTGAAATGTGAACACAAGATGAGTCAGTACTGTAATGAAAGCTGGCTGCAGATTGCATTAAGTGCATGGTCTCATATTGTAAGTGACCTGGATCCATCTAACATCAACAGTTTTAAATGAAATCCGTACATCTCTTAGTATCAGAACTTTTTTCTTCCACACCTCATAAATGGAGACAGTTGAGAGTTGCAATACATCGCACCTTATTTACTTGTGATTGATCTTTTGAATGTGTATTCACACTCATATCACAAGCACACAAACCCATTCTCTTTTGTCATTATAATATATAGTCTTTCTTGCTTCTCTATCCCACATTCACAAGTTTCATGGATTGGCCAAAGAAGCTCTTCTTTGCAGCTTTTCTCCTTCTTGCTGCAGCCATTAATGGAGCTCAAGGATATGCCATGGTCACTGGCACCGTCTTCTGTGACCAATGCAAAGATGGCCGAATATCCCTCTTCGACTATCCCCTCAATGGTAGGATACACAATTTCTCTGTCAACATATATACAATTTTTTTTTCATTGAAGTCGTTATCGAGATTTGTAATCTCACACTCACATCATCTATATAGTTGAACGTATTAGCTAAACTAGTTAGGGGAATTTTGAAAAAAATAGTCTAATAGTAAGGCAACTGTTAGGTAGTTGTCATGAATTTATTCGATAATCATTTACGATCCAAGTCAACTTGAAAAAAAATTATTTTTGACTCTTTTTAATTTTGTGCTCGTTTTATCTCTTATGTTGTATTCTGTTTATATAAGAGTATTATTTTTTAAAATTTTAACTTATAAGAAGATAGTTGTCATTGAAAAAAAAAGATATTTTTAAGTTTTGAGAATTTTTGTTCTTTCAATCTCTTTAATATACAATAGATTGATCATGACTAACTGAACGTCATTGAGAGAAAAAGAGAACTTTCAACCCGTAAGAATATAGTCAAATCACGTTTTACTTGTGTATTCATTGTGTTTTTTATTTAATTTGTTTGTTGAAGATTGATTTATTATTTGTTTATGATTTTTGTACAACGATACAGCCTATCATTCATATCAATCATAAATGATGTTATGTTTTGCTAAAAACTCCCTGGAAGTGTTTATGCAGGAATAAAGGTTGCAATGGCCTGCGCTGACAGTAATGGGCAAATCACCATGTCGAGGGAAGAAACTACAAATTGGTTCGGAAACTATGCTATAAGGATTGATGGCAGCCCGGACTTAAGTGGTTGTCACGCCCAGGTTTCAGGCAGTGGTCAGGGCTCAATGGGCTGTGGGGCAGTGGCTGGTCCTGCTCAGTATTTAAGACTTATGTTTAGGATGTTTGATATGGAACTTTATAATGTTGATCCTCTGCTTTCTGAGCCTGCTCAACCCATGTCCTTCTGCCAGAGATCGGCTACGCCATTGCCTGCACCGACAACTCCGCCTTCAGGGAATCCTCCGGCAGCTAAGACTGCCCCCATTGCCTCCACTGCCCCCATTGCCTCCAATGCCTCCAATGCCATTCTTGGAAGCTTCAGCCTGTTCTCATCAGTACGTTCCTCATCAACATTTGTGTAGATCACTATACATTAGTTGTTGGCCATACTTTGTTTATTTTGTAGTAATCAAACAAATTTTGAATGTGAAAATGACTAAAATAATATAAATAATTCTCGGCTTTACAAGACCTTGACACAAAAGCTTTAAGTCGTTAGATTATGGATACAATCGTATATATATTAGTCATTATTTTTTATACTCATTTTTCAAAGTTGGACGCAAATAGTGGTGGGGTTAGTGTTGGTCCTGATCCTTCAAAATTTTAGAAATTTAATTATTTATTCCTATTTTTATAGATTTTTTTATAAAAAAATTAGAAATTTCCCTCTCAATTTCTTTTTCATTTTTTTATAAGAGATCCTTAAAATTTCAATTTTTATTTTTTGCCCCCTCTGTTAATGGTTTAGATCTGTACTGAACTCAAAACTCGCAAGTAATTCTTGAATGAATCGGGTTCATGGGTTAAGTTTATGAATCAAACCAATCACAATCTGTCAACTTCTAAGGTTGTAAAACGAGCCAAGTTATTCAAACTCGGCTTGGTTATAGGTCTGTTTGAGAATGATTCGCAAGATAAACAAATTAAGTTTGAATATTTTTTTAAACTCGTTAATTTATTGAGTTCAACTCGAATTTAAGTAAAATCTAATACTATATAAAAAAAAAAAATCAAACTTCTCAACCTCGAGTCGATTAAAGACTCATTTAAAATCGGTTTAAAAAATTAACAAGTAGAACTTGAATATAATTTGAAGTTTGTTTATTTTAGTGAACAAAGTTTAAACAACCGATTACTCGGCTTGGTTGAACTCATTTACAACCCTATTAACGGGATAAAACAAACTTTTTTGTTCTCTTAAAATCAGCCAACTCATCTATGTGGCAAATGACGATTGGCCGGTTCATGAATTAAGTTCATACAAGAATTTCTCCTAAACTCACACACTACCTCAACATGCACAGAAACCATGTCTTATAGCCACCCATAATTGTAGTTTTGCTTTCTCTGAAATAATGGTTTAATGAATTGCTAGGAAATGGACAATGCCAGAGTACAAATGCTACTGGAAAGCAGTGAGCCCGGACGCCAAAGTAGTAGTTGTTTTTGGACTAATTGCAGGCAGGAGATATGGGACAGACATGACACTATGGCAAAGCATGCAAGGGAGAGGAGACCCTTATAGGACCCTCCTGAGGGAAGGCACAACTGCCCTTCTCAACTCCTACAACAGCCTTCAGTTCCCATACCATCCACTAGATGTGATCCAACATCTGAATTGGGCATTGATGGGATCCACTCGACAAGTCCTCCTCACAGCCCTGAGGTTCACTAGGGCTAATTCTGGCCATGGCACTGTCACTTGCAGATTCACTCCTTGCAACTGATCCTTCCTTAATTTCCCATTTCTGAATCTATATGTATGGGCTGTTTTTGTCTCACTTTATATATATATATATATATAAATATATATTGTATTGAGAATGAGAGTGCCTTTGTTGGTGGTAGTTTTATGTATTGAATTTCTTATTCTACAAATTATGATTAGCTCATCCATCCCAAAATAATAATTGTTCATTACAATTCATATTTATTATTATTATTATTATTATTTTTTCAAAAAATAATATTTTTTCATTAAAATTTACAAATATTATTTATAAATTTACTTCAAGCCAACTTGCTCATACCTGTACTCAAAATTTTGAATTACTTAATGTGCTTTTGCTTAATTGGAAAATTTGAAGTTGTCATCACTATTCCTACATTCTCTTTTTATTTTTTTTAATTGAGTACAACGGTAAAGAAAGAAGAACTATTCTTAGTAATGTGTGTGCAGTATAAGACTCAAATTTATTAATGTGTCATAATAATATAATGACACATCAATCCTACATCATTTTGATAGAAATTTGAGAATGTCATGTAGATTGTTCAAAATTATTTGCGTAATTTTTTCTTTTTTGAACTTTGCGGTTTTGGCAAGAATCTATGAGCCCCATCAGTAATCGTTACTTAAAAGAAATGTTTACCATCAAATCTTTCTAAAACAAAAAATACTTTGTAGCTAAGAAATTTTGTGTCTCAGTTTGAAGGAAAGGACTGTCAAGTATCAAAGGTCATTCGATAGGAAATGAAGTGTGCCATTTTAAAAATCCAATCAACAACTTGATCAGGTTTGAGCTTAACCCAAAACAAATGAGTTTTAACAAGAGTTGGGCTGAGATTACGACTTTCAGGCTCAATAGGGGCCTGGATTGATTATCTCAAAACTCAAACGGAGCCTGAACATGGCTCAAGCCCAATTCGGTCCATCCAAGTTGCAATCCTAAGAAAAATCTACCCACTTGTGATGCATTTCGTTCTCAAGGAAAGCAGCGAGAAGCAGACCGTTTTGGAATTATGGAGAAAGCACGCGGGCCACAGCAATACAATTATTGTGCGTTTGTGGAGAAAGCACACGGAGTGCACCATTCTTCGGAGCTTGGAGTACATTTTTTCCATTTTCTGTAAGGCAGGCTATTCTTTTCACACAGGAGTCACATGGCCATGGACAAAATGCTATATGCTTTTCTGGGTATAGCGCTATATGGATTCAGCTTTGGCGCGTAATGGCAGTGGATTCACGATTAGAGAAGCTACGGTGCATGATATCCAGATTGCTTTCGAGCAAAACAGACTCACCTCGAGGCAACTCGTTGAGTTCTACCTCGGTGAGATTCGGAGACTCAACCCATACCTTAAAGGGGTCATAGAGGTAAATCCTGATGCACTCTACTTAGCAGATAAGGCCGATCTAGAGAGAAAGGCCAAGTCATCTCTGCCTGGGTTACATGGTATTCCTATTCTGGTCAAGGATAATATTGCGACCAAGGATAAGCTTAACAGCACGGCTGGGTCGTATGCGCTGCTTGGATCGGTGGTGCCGCGAGATGCAGGCGTAGCGATGAAGCTGAGGGAAGCGGGTGCGATCATACTGGGAAAGGCGAGCTTGAGCGAGTGGTCTAATGCGAGGACGGACAATGCCCCTTCTGGTTGGTGTGCTAGAGGCGGCCAGGGTGTGGTGAGTTGCCAGATTGCTTCCAATTTGGTTCTGGATTGACACAAGTATATCAAGGATTTATCCTAGTTTTGGCTTTAAGATTTATTATGTTTATTTTGCAATCTTTAATTAATTATTTTTATTTCTAACAATTGTTATACTTATTTATTCATTTATTATTATTTTTGGTATTTTGAAAACAAAATAATTGTGATACAATGGGGTGGCACTACTGCCCCATAATCCTGATTATGCAATAATGAGTTTTTGGTAGTTAGGTTCAACTTAATCGTTGACTTGTATTGAAGAGGAATCTCACAGTTGACTTGTACCTCGAATGAATAGTTGTCACTGACCATTCTTCCTAATCATTTCTTTCAGTTGTGAGGAGGGTGATCACTAGTGGTGGAGGGAGGGGGATTAAGGGAGACCATACCCCTTCTTCCAAATTTTTTATTTTTACTTTTATATTTATAAAAGTTTATCTAGATTTTGATGTCTATATTTTTACTTTTTTTTAACTATAATTTTTAATCTACTACTGATAGTCTCATCCAGAACGTAAGCTTTCATGACAATTCGAACTCTTTAAGATTTCATTACCATTGGGCCACCAGGGTGGTGGTTAAAAGAGGTTGCAATTTACCCTAATGATAATTATGTCATTATTTGATTGTTTTCATGAAATTTTGCCCAAATGCACTATATTTGCCTTAGACTGATTTGTTCTTCTGGGTATAAAAATTACAAAGATTATTGTAAACTACGACTCAGATATAATAAGAATTAAGATTCTAAAGATCGTATAACTGGGACTGTGGGAGTGCAACTATTGAATTTGTGATATTATCCCTGTGAATTGATGCAGAATCCATACAATGCATCTCTAACTCCATGTGGATCAAGCTCTGGATCAGCAATATCAGTAGCAGCAAATATGGCCACAGTAGCACTTGGTACAGAAACTGATGGGTCCATTTTATGTCCCTCCACTTATAACTCTGTGGTTGGCATTAAACCCACAGTTGGCCTCACCAGCCGAGCAGGGGTTATCCCAATCTCACCTAGACAGGACACCGTCGGGTACGTCTTGTTTAAGAGCATATCCAGTAATACCTTTAATTTAGTCTTTGTTAACTTGTTGACATGTACACTTTAGTTACCATCAATATGTGTTATATCATAAATTAGCTTTAACAAAGTTTTTCATATCTAATAGACGTGTTAACTGCATCCCCTATCTGAATCCCACATTTTTTTTTTCTCTCTTTTTATTCTTTCACTACTTTCTCACATAAAATATATATATATATATATATATTAAAATAATATATTTTTTGTCACTGTAGCTGGCCACAGTTGGTAAAGAGTTTAACAAGTGATGTGAGGCCCCTAACTTTAACACATGAGATAACTTATGTAACGCCTCACACTAACACATGAGATAATCTATACACTGCAAGATGCTTTACTTGTCTACTTTTCATTCATTGATCTTTTCGGCATCTTATAAACCCGAGGTCATATAAAATTAGTGAAGAATCACACTCTCAACAGTTAGATCGGTGGTCATATGGGTACAACTCTACCGTGTTTGTACATCTCGCAACCCTTCTCATCATTAAGAACATTGGTACAGAAATACCCAATATTTTCCAAAGTCATGAGGTTTGTACATCATGTTGGATGAAACAGGCCAATTTGCAGGACGGTATCAGATGCCGCTTACGTTCTTGAAGCCATTGTGGGCTTTGATCGCTATGATGCTGTGGCAACTAGAGAAGCTTCAAAATACATTCCAGTTGGTGGCTATGTGCAATTTCTCAGGCCAGATGGGCTCAGAGGAAAAAGAATAGGGATAACAAAAGATCCAAACTTTGGGTTCCCAGACAACTCAAAAGTCCGCCAACTTTTTAAGCAACATTTCAACACATTGAGGTAAACATTAAACTAGCGTTTGTACCCCACTGTTTGTGCTTGATATATATTGTTGGTTCTTCTCAAACAACTTAAGTTTTTGTAGGATATCAAAACTTTACTTTTTCTATCCCATCGGTTCAAGTTTTGCACTCATTCATCCGCTCTCGCTCTTGCCCTCGCACCCTGGCATTTTATCTGTGGCTACTCTCCTTCAAAATGGGGTTGCACACAAGACAGGGTGTCCTAGCTTGCTAATTTTTCCTTTCAGTGAACCCGATTGTGTTGCATTAACAAATACCAAAGGACTAGCCCTTGGCTAGCTTTGGTTACTCAAATCAATAGTTTTAGTTCTAATATCATATTCTCTTGTGCAAAACAAGGCGAAGGGGAGCAACTTTGGTTGAAGATCTGGAGATTCCAAACCTGGACTTCGTCTTGAATTCCATCTTTAATGATGAAAACCCGGCGCTAATAGCTGAGTTAAAGTTGGCTGTAAATGCTTATCTAAAACAGCTACTCACTTCTCCAGTGCGATCTTTGGCAGATGTAATAGCCTTTAACAATAAATACTCACGTTTGGTAAGTACCATATCATGCTCATTAAAATCAATTTTCACCAAATAATGAGGCCCTTTGAAGTTTCAAGTACAAATTTAGGAGAAATCTTTGTATGAAACACACAATCAAACCGTTTACAAACTTGTTTTTTTTTTTTAATTTTTTTATTTTCTTTCTTAAAGCCAAATTACTCATTCATGCAGCTGAATGTGATTAGCGTAATCCATCAACCAGATTCATACAAAATTTCTCCTCACTCAATGGACTAAGTTCATTAATCTAAGGCTATATCACATATGGTTTTCAATTGTTTACAAGTGATCAAATTTTGAGCAATTTCACCATTTAGAAAAAAATATATTATATAAAGCATATATGTACTAATTGATGTATATGTTAAAGTTCAGAGGCACTGTATGTTAAATTATATATATATTGCTGTGACAAGATTACGAATATATCATTCTTGGCCTCTACAGGAAAAGACTGTCGAATATGGCCAAACTACATTTTTGGAAGCTGAGAAAACAAATGGGATAGAAAAGAAGATGTTGTTAAATTTAACCAGAGCGTCCAAAAATGGGTTCGAGAAGTTGATGAAAGAAAAAAAGCTGGATGCATTGATGACAGCCCAGTTAAGTGTTACTTCAGTTCTGGCGATCGGAGGATACCCGGGAATTACTGTTCCGGCTGGCTACGACAGCGATGGGACTCCAATTGGTCTCATTTTTGGAGGACTAAAGGGTTCAGAGCCTAAACTGATTGAGATTGCTTATGGCTTCGAGCAGGCTACTAAATTCAGGAGGCCTCCCTTAATCAAAGCTTGAAGCTTTTTTTTTAACTTAATCCATATTGAAGTATTAGAATTGTTGTATTGGTGCTAGAAAAGGTCTTAGAAGATCACAACCATTGTTGTTGCACTTGCAGAATACTTTTAACGTCATGAAGCAACACAATACAACTGGTGCTTAGCTATATATGAAATAAATAAATAAATAAATGCAAGATTTGCATACAGCTTATGCTTATTTATTTATTTATTTATCTGGATTTATATAAATTATGCTAATTATTCAAACTGTTAACATAGCTAACCAAGTATCATCTTGATTCCAGTCCTGAAATAGGCTTAGGAAAAGGAAAATAGAAAAAAAATAATCCATAGAATGTAATTTTCTATTTTTTCTATCACAACTAAAATTCTCTAGTTATCTAGTTTTTTGTGATGTTTTTCGTGTCTGAAATTCCAGTACAATAATTTAAAATTGAAAAATGTTAAGAGACCTTTAATTACTAATTTTGAGTCCCACATTTTCAAAATATCATATAATGACATGCATCCACATTGAAAATAAATTTAATATAAATCGGAGACATGTAACATTGCTTTTTAAAATTTCACTAAAAAAAGAAGATTTTTAGCCTTATTTTTTTTTTTTTTTTGAACTCAAACACATTTGATAAGAAATTAAAATAATAATTTAATGTCCATATCTATGTGCCCGTCAAAAACCTATCTTCTCATAGGAAATGGGATCCACTTAGTGGACCCATAATAACCCCACTATTGTAAAGGATGGGTATAAACTGAGTAAAGAGACAGTGACATTAAGACATTGCTCAAGAAATTATTAGCCCCATCAATAATGGTTTCTTAAAAGAAGTACTTACCTTCAAATCTCTCTTAAAACTAGGAAAAAAATACTAAAATAAATTTTTTTAATTTAAAAAAAATATTATAGATTTTTTTTATCTAAATAATTCAAAAAACTTTTAATACAAAAAAATATAATTGTTAACTATCATCTTAATACCGTTAAAAAATATTATTGATTAGACCAAAATAATTTTCAAGATATATTTAAAAAAATACTAAATAATAGATATAATAAATTCTTCAATAAAAAAATGACATTTTTTATTTATCTAGTTTGCCTAAAAAATAAATTTTTATTTTATAAAATGTTGTGATTTTTTGGAATTGAAAAATTTATTTTATATATTTTTTAGTATTTTTTTTTCTAAAATGTATCTTTAAGGACATTTTAATATAATTAATAATATTAAGATGATAGTTAATAATTAAATTTTTTTGTATTAAAAGTTTTTTTTTATAACATTTTAGATAGAAAAAATATATTATGAATTTTTTGAATTGAAAATTTTATTTTAGAGACATTTTTAGTAATTTTTTCTAATTTTTTTGAAATTATTTGTATGATTTTTACTTTAATGAGACTATGAGAGTGCTATCTTTCTATTTTTTAGTGGGGAAAATAAAGGATACAAGGGTAGTATATGCTTAAATATGTAATTATTTGACTATCTTTTTCGTAATATTTTCACTTTCTGAGGGTTAACATTAGAAATAACGCCTACATAGCCCATCGGATGAACCGAGAGATGCAAATACAGAGAACCAGAAGTGATTGCCCAGAGAAGAAACATGGAAAGAAGGTTGGTTTTGGCTTTGGTTTTGTTCCTATGCGCTGCCATCACCGAAGTGCATTGCCAATACCACTCCGATGGCTTGCCACATACGGCCATGAAGGAGAAGAAGACCAATCTCCACTTCTTCTTTCATGACACCATCAGTGGCAGCAAACCGAGTTCAGTCATGGTGGCTCACGCTAACCTCACCCAAGGGGACAAAACCCGTTCGCCGTCGTTTGGCAGCCTGTTTGTCATCGACAATCCTCTTACAGAAGGCCCTGAGCTGACGTCGAAGGTCATCGGCAACGCCCGGGGCCTCTCTGTGTCTTCCAGTCAAGAAAAAGTAATGGGGTTGATGCTCTACGTTGATTATGGTTTCACAACGGGTGAATTTAATGGAAGCTCCATCAGCGTGTTTTCAAGGAATCCGGTGACGGAGCCACAGCGGGAGCTTGCGGTGGTCGGAGGGAGAGGGAAGTTTAGAATGGCAAGAGGTTTTGCTAAGCTCAAGACTCATTCTTGGAACGTTACTAGTAATAATGGCATTGTTGAGTATAAGGTGACTGTGTTTCATTACGAAGAGAAAGAGCTAGGGTTTCTCGAAGGGGAACAAATGCATTTATGAACCCAAATGAGACATATGATGAATGACATATAAAATGGTGAAATCATAATGTTTGTTCTAATAATTGTTGTTCATAATAATAGTCATGTTTCAAAATTAAATATTATTTATTTATTATCTTTCATATGACCTACCCTATTAGTATGTATTGCAACAACAAATTATAGGCATAAATTATTATTGGAGCAAGAGGTTTTGCTCTCGTTCATTTACTACAATGTGGCGTGAATTAGAGTAAAAATCAACCTCTACAAAATGTAAATTAATAAGGGTATGTATTATGCATCTCTCCAAACTTAACTGAATGTAGGGGTCTTATTCATAGGAGGGAAAGTTACTGAATGATATTGCTATAATAATAATGTAATAATGTGTTATTTTAATACGATTTTTTTTTATGTGTGATATGATTCTTTTTTTTTAACAAGACATAACACATATGAAATTTAATAGAGTATTATTGAAAAAAAAATTTTGTCACTTGATATATCAGACATATCAAAAAATATCTCCTCAAACAAGTGTAAAAATAAATTTTCTTTAGAGCGTCAAAAAAATAGTATTATGTTTCCTTAAATTAAAATGAAAGAGTTAAAATTTCTCAATAAATTCTCTACCCCAAAAGGTAGTAATTTTTTTTCAAAATAATAATAATTGTTATGCCTCAAATCCCGAATCAATAAATATGAGTTTGTGACTAGCTAGCAAAGCCTTTTCAAAAAGGGCAATGCTACTCATCCCAAATGACGTGGCAATAATATTTTCGAATTTTATTGTGATATATTAATTACATGACTTAATACACTGCTAATATTACCGTGTTACATTATTTGAGATATAAAATTTAATATAAATATTTGAAAAACATTACAGTACTGTTTCAAAAGAAAAACTCTTAAGTAAATCAGATTTATTACGTGACTATAAACACAACCAATTATAATATGATATTTGTATAATAAAATTGCAAATATCATATTTGATGCGAAATAAAATTGATATTTTAAATTTTATTAAACAAATATCATGTTTTAATTGACAGGGTTCTCAGTCACATGATGGACCTTATGATGTTTGGCAATGCAATATTATTTTGGCTGCGCATTCTAGAACATCACAAACGGGGCTGAAATACATATACAATTGTGGGCTATGGATCGACAACTCATAAGAACGGGGCTATTTAAGAACTTTTAGAGCC
Organism: Nyssa sinensis; assembly: GCA_008638375.1. Lineage (NCBI taxonomy): Eukaryota > Viridiplantae > Streptophyta > Magnoliopsida > Cornales > Nyssaceae > Nyssa > Nyssa sinensis. The sequence continues at coordinate 42,024,634 of CM018033.1, forward strand.
CGTTAGTTTCAGCCTAATAGGACCAGTTTGTTGCATTTAAGTAAAAAAATTAAGCATTTAATTTGAAATTATTGGTTTAAGTGAATGAAATTTGAATCAACTTATGGAGTGAGGCATACACTTTTTAAACAGAAATCAGCCTATTTTCATACTTTGTTTCTTGGTGCTTAATTGATTAAGTTGGTAGAAAATAATGTAATATTTTTCTTTCTTCTTTCATTTCTTTTTATCATTATGTCTTTTCTTTTTCATAATCACATTTAACAATTTTCACCAAACACCCCAATGTTTTTTGTCTTGAGTTGTTTTTTCTCTTTAGCTACTCAGACTTTGTTTGGATTAGCTTTTCAAACTCAATTAATGCATTTTGAATCTTTCAATCGCACTTAATTGATTTTGAGATTGTTTGTGATAAAATTCTAAACTGCAATTAATGGTCGTAACTTTATCATTAAGTGCGATTTAGGTTAACCTAGTAAGTTCACATTTTTTTTATTAAATTAGTCAAAGTCATTATGAATGTCCTTATTTAATATCTATTAAGCACTTTTTAACCGCTTATTGAAATACTCAATTACTTAATTCAAATAACACTTTTAAATATCTGCTTAACTCAAATTATACTTTTACACCGTTCAACTAAATAAACACTTAATCTCTAGAATTATTTATTTCTAATAACACTTTTAGACAACTCAACGAAACAGAAACTTATTATAGGAAGGGTTAAGATTCTCATGGACAATTACAAGGTGGCAAAGTATTGACCCCAATTTACGGATTCATCTAATCTAAAGGCCTAATTATCCTCAATTAATGAGGATTTCATAAGGAAGATTCTTATGATCCTTTACTAGAAACAATGCATTTTTTTTTTTTATGAATTAGGTGACTTAATAATAACACAATAAATAGCGTGCTCTACATTGCTACATTTTGGCAGTTTTAGCCCACCAAACCTTTGATTTTCTTCCCAAAATTGAAAAACACCAACAGAGAAATCTTAGAAGGTGAGGTCTATGAGTCTGATTCGGGTGGCCCACATTAATAAATTCATATCTTCCCAAAAGTGTTAGAAGGGGATTATGAGCTCTAGTTTGGTTTATTACTTGTAAATTTACCCAAAATGATCCTAATTTTTAAGACAAATTTAAATCTAAATTCTCATCACCTTAATTATGAACGGTAACAAGAAATTATTGATTATTAGTCATGATCAATCATCAATTATATTATGTATATAATATGTTAAATTTTTGAGACAGAGCATGTTATTTCATAATTGGACCATATAATAATTTTTCAGAAGCGGTTTTCGGTTCGATTCATTAGTTTTGACAAGTAGGCTGCCCAAACAGAGGAAAGTGGGTCCCAAATTGGTTGTCAATCTTATTTGTTACTTGCAATTGTAGTTAAACGGCCTTTGAATCTTTTGGCACGTCCACCTATAAAAACCTCTCTTTTTCTCTACCATTTGCTAATATTCCCACAGAGAGAGAGAGAGAGGGAGAGAGAGCGGAAATGGCTAAACTAGCTCTGGTTGTAATGCTCATCTCATTGCTGCTAACATTCTTGCCATGGGCTCAAAGCCTTGAAGATGGGTCGAACCAAGTAAAATGGGCCAAGCGGGTGGAGGCCGGAAAGGAGGTAGTGACCAACCTTCAGTTCTAT